>JAMPIV010017663.1:102500-432500 GCA_024509875.1 Oreohelix idahoensis | reverse complement strand
TTTTCCCAGTTTCATTCAGCGTTCTTAAATTCCACGTATCTGTTCTAGATTTTGTCTTGATCAGCAGAAGAATAAGTAGACGTCTTGACTTCAAGTATCTGGCTGTCGCCAAACCGCGTCATTGACCTCACTTTTAAGGATTCTCCTAGACTAAGGCGGGTTTTAAATAACAGTCAGTTTCTGGAACTGTTTACTTTTTTCTTTTAATTTATTTTTGGTTTTAGCTTGTGTTGTCGGCCCTAGTTCAGCCTTCGAAAGCCTGACGTGTTCAACCACCTGTGCTCCACAAAGAGAATCTATTACTAGAGACATGACGCATATTTTGTGATATGGAATTGTTTCGTTGTACGGTTCTTTGGAGAGCTTTCAGACATTTAGCTAGTTTTCTCTCTCGTGATGTCCAATTATGTTATGGTTCCTTTGAAGAGCTGTCACATTTTAAGGCAATTTCTATCTCTTTATTTTAAGTTTGTTATATTTCTCTTTGCAGAAGATCTTATGAATGTATTTCTGCATCGCTGTGTCTAAATGTGCTGGCACGATTTTTTCAGAGAACTTACATATTTTTATCCCATTTCTTTCTCTTCGCGTCTTACCCTATTGCTGTTTGAAGAGCTATCCCACTCCCACCCCGTTTTGTCCTGTTTGTGTCTAAGTCTATTGTTTCTTTTCAAGCCTTTTACAAGCTGTCCTTCTTTGTGGCGGGCTTTCACATTTTAAACTAATTTATCTCTCTCTCTCTCTCTCTCTCTCTCTCTCTCTCTCTCTCTCTCTCTCTCTCTCTCTCTCTCTCTCTCTCTCTCTCTCTCTCTCTCTCTCTCTCTCTCTCTCTCTCTCTCTCTCTCTCTCTCTCTCTCTCTCTATGTCTGTATTATGTTTTTCTCTTAGGAGAAGTTTCGCATTTGATACTTTTTTTTCTTATCTTTTTGAATCTAATTATGTTGCTTTTTAGTGAGTACTGATAGTACGCTATATTTCCTCGTGGTTTCATAACGTCAGGCTTCATTTTAACTCTGATGAATCATTGCCCAGAATAGTTCCCTGGAAACCTCTGATGTTACAAGGAAAAATGTGGCTTACTATTTGCCTGAGGGATCCCTTTACACGCCCATTGAGGCATATTGGGATACGGTGTTAGGCCCATATTTTCTTGACCATCGGCACACTAGGGGTGATGTGGTCAGCTTCACGCCGGCCGCCTTAACCTTCCTAGAGTTGCTCTAGTACCCAGTTCATGAGGCTGGGTCGACCCCGGAGCCGTTTGCGGTCTAAAAATCCCACCTCAACTGGGGATCGAACCATGGACCACCGAGCTAGGAGGTTAACGTGAGGTTGTGCAAGGGGCTATCTATCTCGTCATATAAAACACATAGCTACTGGAGGAGCATGTACTTTGATCCAGACTTCCTGCTAAAGGATAAGCTGCTGTGATATTTTATAACGCAAGGGCAACAACTGCTTGAAATTTATAGTCACTTTTCTCGGTAAGCAGCTGTCTCCTCGCGTTGGTATTGAATGCAGTTAAGTTTGCTATGCTAGGCCGTTTTCTCAGAAAACGGTTGGCAACCTGTTGGGTTATCCTTTTAAGGTAATCATTCTTACGCTGGTTCGTAGTAAAGGTCCTTGCGTCTTAAGTTCTGAGCTGTGGTCATTTTGCGCTGGACTGCGCATGACTGGTCTTGCTTGTTGGTCGAGCGATTTCCGCCCACCAGTCAGTCGAGTGAGCGATTTTGAATAGCTAGGGAGATGCCTCGCTGAGAGGGGATCTCCGCTATTTTTTTGTTCTGTCAGGAATGTGAAGTCCTCTTAATGGATATTTCGTTTATTCGAGATAATACCTCTAGTGTATTTCCACATGCCGGGAGGCGTAATATTTCTGTGTATTTCCTGAAGGCAAGGTAAATTAACTTTTCATTAACTCTATCGATTTTTGGTCGTGAGCGATTTTTTGATTCATAGCCTGTCTTCGAAAGGCGTCGTCACGAGATGTTTTCCCAGCTCACATGTCGCTGTATTGTACTGCATCGGTTGATGCATGTCCCAAGGACCATTACTTGCTACTTTGTTACATGAACTAGGTTTGGAAAACCTTTGTTATCTAGAGGATATTTTTGAGGACATTATTTATACTTCGGCAGACGTGCCTGTCTTGCTGAAGTCAGATTAAGGAGAGTGAACTGATCTCATACATCTGGTTATCTTCTGGCTAAGATAGAAAGGGATGGAGAATTTTCCCGACTACATTACAGCCTTATAATGTATTGACATGCCTGTGAATCACCTTTATTATGATGCTGTCTACCGTCCATTGCTATACTGACATTGTTGCTGTGATAATGACTGTCTGATGTACCTACATATTCGCGTATACATTTTGTCACTGTGGCGTCCACAATAAATGATACAGAAAAACGTCACTAGCTGTTACAAGCATCATTGACTTTATACGTCGTGAGTTAACTGACGTCTTTGTATGGATTGCCCTGTTTTTGTATGATCATTGTTTGACTGTACATCATCTACACACTTCACAAAACCAGACCACGGGCACCATCACTCACCTCATGGTGCACGCGTCATTTGGCGGCCAATTACTCAATCATAATATAAATTGGGCGTCATCATTTGGTGGCCATAAGCTGGTTTGATCTGGTACCAGCAAACACGGGGTCCCTTACCCACTTCATTTTCAACAAGAATTCATCAGCATCCTTCAAGAAATTAACATTCTTCAAGACAGTCAACATCTTCAAAATTTTCAAAGTACTCGGCGTTGCCCGGTAAATGTCAAAATTGCAATTTTTGACTGAAACAGAAATTTGACAGTACCCGGCGTTGTTACATGTTGCCGGATAACTCGGACTGCTGTTTTCTTTTACGCAAGTCAAGCAAGTTGCTGCTGTCAAGGTTCCAGTGCTGTCGTTTTTTGTGAAGGTCAAGTGCCGGTTGAAACGGGTTGTTTTCTGAAGAAGGCCAAGTACCGATTTCCATCAACTTACTTTTGGATAAGAGGGTCAAGTGCCGAAACAACTCAACATACAGTATTTCAGAAGCTCTAGTACCATCGTGTTAGCAGTGGAAGCAGTTCAGATGTGCCATCATCGTTGGAGCTTCGCTCTTTAGGACGTTGATTGACATCCGTTTTTTCTGCTGTTCTACGATTGGAAGCCTATAAGTTAAGTGGCCTGTTTGTACGTAAACTGTGCCCTTATACTTCTGCTGAGTCTTCTGTGTATCATCTCATTCTATTGTTATATGTTATTCGTATATTTATATGTTTATATTTCAGCGGGTTCTCGGTTGGGTGGTGTCTCCCTTAGATCATGCCACGTCATAGAGGTCGTCTATTGTGAGCGTTTTCTGTAGGGTGTGCAAATTTCCGATACTGGAATTTGCTAAGCGACTTCTGTTGCTATTTATGTTAGTTGTGATGACATGTATTAATATTGTTTTCGTTATTATTTCGCATTCTTTAGTTTTGTTTTGATTTGTTTGTATTTGTTAGCCTCATCTTTACTATAGTTTAGTTTTATACAACATTTTTGTTTATACACTGTGGTGTCTTGTATTTGTATTATCTCCTCGTAGATATCATCACATTTTTTGTGATATTTCTTTAATTTTCGCTTTATTTTTTGTTGATTTCTACGAATGTTTTTGTATTGTTGCTGATCTTTGTTATTGTTTACATTGTTTACATTGTTTACATTTTCAATGTTTACATTCTGCTTGTGTTTACATAGTCATTGTTTACAGTTATAGTAATTAGTTAATGGGCTATGCTAATGCACTGTTACTACTACACTGATGATAAATGAATGATGAATAGTGTCGTGCACTATTGAATGAGAAGTGCACTTATGATCAAGAATTGAGTGTTGATATTTCATATACAAGTTCTTTGATTGGAGACTTGTTTCCCACAGAGATTGGGATGATAATATAGTGTTGTGAGTTAACAAGTGCTTTATTTAAGACTTGTTATGATTAAATTTTAAATAAGATAATTAATTATTTCAGGTTGTGGACTCATATGTTAGACAACATGTCTACACTTGAGTACTTTATTGAGCAGGGTAAATTGCTTGGGAAGACTGGTGATAAGTTAGAAGAATTTGCAACTGCTCAATATGATAAAGCAATGGAAGCTGAACAAAAGAAACTGCAGATGCAGGTGGATGAAAAAAGATTCCAAATGGAAATGGAAAAACAGAAAAGGGAATCAGAAGCTGAGGAGAGAAAACTCCAGCTACAACTAGAAGCTGAAAGACTTCAAAAAGAGGCTGAAAATAAAAGACTTGAAAAAGAAGCTGAGAATAAAAGACTTGAAAAAGAAGCTGAGAATAAAAGACTTGAAAAAGAAGCTGAGAATAAAAGACTTGAAAAAGAGGCTGAGAATAAAAGACTTGAGAAAGAAGCTGAAAGACTTCAAATAGAGGCTCAGGCTGAGGAAAGAAGATTACAGAGAGAGTCTGATGAGAGGAAAGAGAAAGCAAAAATGGAACATGAAGAAAAGGTCTTAGCTTTAGAGTTGGAAAAATTGAAATTGATGAACATGAGTAATGGTAATGATTCAAACAAGGGTTCATCTTCTGGTAAGGCTAATAATGATACTTTTAAGATTAAGTTACCAACATTTAGTCCTTCCAGTGATGACATAATGTTCTATCTGGACAGATTTGAACAAGCATGTACAGCTCATAACATAGACAAAGCAAAATATGTTTATCAGTTATCAGGGATACTGACAGGTAAAGCTCTAAGTATATTAAATATGGTGGATGAACCTGACAAGAACAATTATGAGGTTGTCAGGGCCGCTTTGTTAAAGAAATATCAGCTTAACGAAGACGGCTATCGTCTACAATTTAAAAACATGTTACCTGAAAATGGAGTTGAATTCTCCGAGTTTATTGCAAGAATACGCATTACTTTCTCACGATGGGTTGAACTATCTAAGACGGAAAAAACTTATGAAGGACTTATGGACTTAATACTTAGAGACAAAGTCATGTCGTCTGTCAATGAGTCTTTCCTTGCTTTCCTTCATGAACGTAAACCTAAAACAATAAAAGAAATGGAAGATTTCTGTTGCCAATATGTAACTGCGCACCCACACATAACCATGGGTAACTCTAAGGTGAAAGAAGGTTTACCAGTTGCTTCGGCAGCACCGTATGGTCAAAACTTTGCTCGTAGATCCCAACAAAATTTTGATAGAAAGGGCAGCGGTAATTTCTGTCAAAATCATGGAAATCAATTTCATGGTGATTCTTCTTCGAAGAATTGGAGACAACCTGATAGTACTCGTTACTATCACCCTAATAATTATAGGCATTTCAAAAGAGGATATGGTAATAGAGGTTATTCCTGCCGAAGACCTCAAAACCAAACAAATAGATGTTCGCATCAATGTGAACATGATAGTAATCGTGGAAACTGGAATTCGAATCATGATAACAATTACAATAGAGACAATAATAACTGCAGAGATAATAATAACTCTGATAACTTCAGAGGTAATAATAGTCGGGGTAGATCTCAACACAAAAAAAAGAGATATCAGCAGGCTAATTCTGTACAACAGGAAACTCAGGGAGCCTGTAATCAGGTCGTTGATAATAAAAACTTTGACGCTGTCACTGGTTCTGCTTTTGACTTTGAGAGAGCAAACAAATGCCCCCAATGCAGTACTTTATTCGAACCGGGTACCATAACTACTTTGAGTTGTGGTCACCCTCTTCCCGCTCTTCCTGCTGCTGTTGCGCATGACGGGAGGGGTTCTTTAATCCTACATAAGGGTCTTGTTAATGATACTCCGGTCTCACTACTTTTCGATTCCGGATGCACCACTATTGGTGTTAGACAATCGCTTGTAGATCCATCTTGTGCTACAGGAAAGGTTATTAAATGTGTCACATTTGGCGGCACTCTAGAAAAATATCCTACTGCTGTAATTCGCATTGCCACTCCTTTCTTTACTGGAGATGTGCATGCTTGTCTTTTACCTAATCCTATTGCGGACCTTATTATTGGTCGTATTCACGGAGTTAGGGAGTGTACCCCACAGCAGATTGCTGCTTGGGAAGATAATAACATGCAAGCTACAAATGCAGTAGTTACAAGAGCACAAGCTCTACAAACACCCGAAACTTCACTGAATAGTGATAATGAAGTTGATAGCCAAGATAGTCACTTAGTGATCACTCGTGACTCTTTCATAAAATTGCAAGAAGAAGATCCTTCTTTAAAAAAATTCTTCATTCTTGCGAAGAAAGGTGATCCGAATCAGGATACAAATAGAAAATCTTGGATTGCAATGAGAAACGGCGTACTTGTACGTATGGTACAAGATTCGACTACGTCGGCACATTCGCAAATTCTTGTTCCCAAGAGCATGAGAGTGCAAATATTGCAACATGCTCATGACTCGCAATGTGCTGGACATATGGGTTTTTCCCGTACGAAGTCGAGAGTCCTTGCGGCTTTCTTTTGGCCTTTTGTCAACAAGGACATTCGTATTTACTGCCGATCATGCAAGGTATGTCAGGAGGTCAAATCTAGAGGACCACGACATGCTGCGCCTATCCAGGCTGCTGACATTCCTATTCGGCCGTTTCAGAAAATGGCCATAGATATTATTGGCCCTTTTAAGGTCAAGTCGGCCAGAGGACATCAGTTCATCCTTACATGTGTCGATATGTGCACACGTTGGCCAGAGGCTATTCCTCTTAAGAGCATATCTACTACAGATATCGCAGATGCTCTTTGGTTGATATTTTCTCGCTTGGGGTTCCCCAGAGAAATATTGTCAGACCATGGCACTCAACTCATATCTGACACTATGTCACAGGTAATGTCTACCTTACATATTGAACGATCTCTCAGTAGTATCTACCATCCTATGTCTAATGGGTTAGTTGAGCGTCTGAATAGAACGCTCAAGACTTTGCTTGGTAAGATAACTGAAGATCATCCTCAAGATTGGGACAGGGTTTTACCCGCGGCTCTCTTTGCCTATAGAGAAGTCCCTAATGAACACACAGGATTTTCTCCCTTCGAACTTGTCTTTGGCGCGCGTCCGCGCGGCCCTATGTCTTTATTACACGATCTCATCACTGCCGATGATATTAGCGATGAAACTCAATCCTCATATGAGTATGTCATTGCTCTTAGACAAAAGATCATTGAGGCATGTAAGCTAGCAACTGCTTCATCAGAAATTGCTAAAGAGAAGGCAAGGCAGTTTGCTAACAAGAATAGATGTCTACGACAACTTTGTCCAGGTGACAAAGCATTCGTCCTACTCCCCAGTAGGGAAAATAGACTTCTTATTGCATGGAAAGGTCCGTATGCAATAGTCTCTCGGATTTCCGATGTTGACTATGTGGTCGATATTGATGGAAAGCATAAAACTTTCCACATAAACATGCTTTCGGAATTTCACGAACGTCCGGACTATTTGCTGCCTATTTTCCAGGCAACGGATGATGCTCCTGCACCTCACGGTCATTATTCATCCCTGTCTGTCATACAGGATGAGGAATCTACCTTCTCTGATGTCAATCTTCCCCTTCCAGTGGTTCCATTACATTCCACGGAATCTTGGAAAAACGTTTCTGTTTCTCCTAATCTTTCTGGTGACGAACATCGACAAGTCTCGTCGATGTTACAAACATTTCAGGATGTTCTCACTGACATTCCTGGACACACAGATGTCATAGAACATGACATAATTCTTACCGACAATAATCCAATTAGGGTTAGGCCTTATCCTATCCCTATACACTTTCAGTCGCAAGTGGAAAAGGAATTGGATGAAATGATTCAATTAAATATAATTGAACCATCGACTTCACCATATTCTTCTTCCATGGTTATTGTCCGGAAGAAGGATAAGAACATACGAATTTGCGTTGATTATCGCAAATTGAATCAGGTCACAAAGTTCGATGCTGAACCGATGCCTTTGTTAGAAGATCTACTGATTAGACTTTCTAATTCTAGATTCTTCACTAAACTTGACTTGTCTAAAGGTTATTGGCAAGTGCCTTTAGCAGAGCATGCCAAACCTCTTACTGCTTTTTCTACACCTAGGGGTCTATTTCAATGGAATGTTATGCCTTTTGGTCTCATGAACGCCCCTGCCACTTTCGTTCGCATGATGCGTCGAATTCTGTCACATCGTTCGGATGTCATCGCATACTTAGATGACATCTGTCTCTTCAGTGATACCTGGGAAGATCACTATTTAGGGTTATATGACTTACTGTCCACTCTACGTGAGAATAATTTGACAGCAAAACCTTCTAAAGCTTTTGTTGGTTTTGGTGAAATCTCTTTCCTGGGTCATCGTGTTGGTCATGGTCTCTTGAAGACAGAAGACCACAATACTTCCAAAATACTGAACATCTCTGTTCCTAAAACGAAGAAACAAGTTAGGAGTCTCTTAGGTTTAATTCAATTTTATGGGAGATTTATTCCAAATTTATCTTCGATCATGGCACCTCTCTCAACATTGTTGAAGAAAGGTTCGCCTAATCTGGTCCGTTGGTCTGAAGAATGCCAATCTTCACTAGACCAAATCAAGAATATATTTTCTTCTCCTCCCATCTTAAGATTACCTACTCTTGATAGGACTTTTGTTCTTCGGAGTGATGCTTCATCCACTGGGATTGGAGCAGCACTGATGCAAGAATATGCAAATACTCTGCATCCTGTTATGTACATTTCTAGAAAACTAAATGCGGCAGAGAGGAACTACTCGGTTTTAGACCGTGAGTTGTTAGCGATGGTTTTGGTCAATTCTAAAACTACAAAGATTCCTCCTGGGCGCACATTTCATTCTAGAGACTGATCAGAAAGCTCTTACAGCTATTCAGACTAAGAATTTGAAGAGTTCGAGATCCACTCGATATGCTATAGCTCTTCAACCTTTTCACTTCACGGTACGAGCTATCCGTGGTGCGGATAATGTGATGGCTGACATTTTGTCTAGATGCCCACATGACTCCAACTAATACTTCTGTCCTATATTTCCATATATTACAGAGTCATAACACACCTATATTACTACAATAGATTAGCACATCTGTACTCACTTTATATGTACACACTATCGTGCTTTGTTATCATCTTCTTCTGTTCGTTTTTTAAGATGATAGAGGAAGACTGAGTGGTTAATATAAGGGCCGTTAGTTTACTAAACAGCCACAATTATTAATAATGTATTGTACCTTATGAAGCATATTAGTTATTAATTAGCATTATATTGCTTGTACTTTCTCAGAATGTCATTGATGAGCTGAGGACTTACCTTACTATTATCAAGCATGACGAGTTCTAGATTGTGTACTTACCCTCGGAATGCCAGAGGATATGTCCTGGATCGTCATGTAGTTTAACTTTACTATGTACTTATGTCATTACATGTCAAATAATGTACTATTTAAATTTTCCTATCAGATTTGTACATCCATTTTTTAAAGACAATATTAGATTATGCTATTTATTGATGTCTATGGTAACTTGCATACGTATATTGTGTTTACATGCTAACGTGATGTGTGTTGGTGACACCTCCCCGATGTGAATATTTTTTGAGACATATTTATTTTTCTGTTGAGGTATATCCTCACCAGACACTCTATATTTAGCCTCATGTTAGGCAATTTAATTAATTATCAGCGCATAATTCGTGCGTTTTGAGCCGCTTATCGCATGCTCTTTGATATTTAAAAAAAAAAAAAAAATATGTTCCACATTTTTTTTTTATCGGGAGGAGGTGGTGATATGTTGCGTGAGAAATTCTCGCAACATCGTTTTATTACAATATATATTTTATAACGCAAGGGCAACAACTGCTTGAAATTTATAGTCACTTTTCTCGGTAAGCAGCTGTCTCCTCGCGTTGGTATTGAATGCAGTTAAGTTTGCTATGCTAGGCCGTTTTCTCAGAAAACGGTTGGCAACCTGTTGGGTTATCCTTTTAAGGTAATCATTCTTACGCTGGTTCGTAGTAAAGGTCCTTGCGTCTTAAGTTCTGAGCTGTGGTCATTTTGCGCTGGACTGCGCATGACTGGTCTTGCTTCTTGGTCGATCGATTTCCGCCCACCAGTCAGTCGAGTGAGCGATTTTGAATAGCTAGGGGGATGCCTCGCTGAGAGGGGATCTCCGCTATTTTTTTGTTCTGTCAGGAATGTGAAGTCCTCTTAATGGATATTTCGTTTATTCGAGATAATACCTCTAGTGTATTTCCACATGCCGGGAGGCGTAATATTTCTGTGTATTTCCTGAAGGCAAGGTAAATTAACTTTTCATTAACTCTATCGATTTTTGGTCGTGAGCGATTTTTTGATTCATAGCCTGTCTTCGAAAGGCGTCGTCACGAGATGTTTTCCCAGCTCACATGTCGCTGTATTGTACTGCATCGGTTGATGCATGTCCCAAGGACCATTACTTGCTACTTTGTTACATGAACTAGGTTTGGAAAACCTTTGTTATCTAGAGGATATTTTTGAGGACATTATTTATACTTCGGCAGACGTGCCTGTCTTGCTGAAGTCAGATTAAGGAGAGTGAACTGATCTCATACATCTGGTTATCTTCTGGCTAAGATAGAAAGGGATGGAGAATTTTCCCGACTACATTACAGCCTTATAATGTATTGACATGCCTGTGAATCACCTTTATTATGATGCTGTCTACCGTCCATTGCTATACTGACATTGTTGCTGTGATAATGACTGTCTGATGTACCTACATATTCGCGTATACATTTTGTCACTGTGGCGTCCACAATAAATGATACAGAAAAACGTCACTAGCTGTTACAAGCATCATTGACTTTATACGTCGTGAGTTAACTGACGTCTTTGTATGGATTGCCCTGTTTTTGTATGATCATTGTTTGACTGTACATCATCTACACACTTCACAAAACCAGACCACGGGCACCATCACTCACCTCATGGTGCACGCGTCATTTGGCGGCCAATTACTCAATCATAATATAAATTGGGCGTCATCAAATGTATCGTAGCTATTTTTCCCCCACGCCTTGCAACACTTGAGAACACTTGACAATAAATACTTTGGGGGGATGGAGAGAAGAAAGATGGTCATATAGGGGAATATGACCTCTTAAAGTAAATCGATATCTGTTTAATAGCTCAGGTACAACAACCACTAGCGTTAACTTTCATCATAAATATGTCGAGATTCTACTGGTCGTAAAATTCAGCTGTTCGACAGATCTAAACTAAACAGTGGGCGCACACTGTGCTCCGTCGTTATTACATTTCTGTACAGTCTGTTCTAAATTAGTGTCTTATTTAATGGCTTGTACACCAGTCGAAGCAAGCGACGTCTAATACACATTATATGGTAAGTCATACACTAGTTTTTAATTGACATCCATGCCCATTTAGAAGTCTCCGTCAAACAAAACTAGCAGCTGCGATGGTGTACCTAGGAGAAATATCTGTGTTGGGTTCTTGTAATCTCGTGCGTTGAATGTGCAGTACACTGAAAGTGATGCACAGTGATTGTGCTGTATTCTTATATTTCTCGTATTGCCATTTAAACCGGAGGCCGGCAATCAGATTTTTAAATGAGCCACAGTTTCGCGAATGCTCCCATGTTATATAAAAAATCTCCCATGTAGTTCTCGAGGGGAGGGGGGGGGGGGAAGGGTGGCGTTCCGTAAAGAGACAAAGAAAGAATAGGGGTACTGAACCCTTATGCATGTCGTACAGGGCGACTTGTTTGAGGTTGTGTATTGAGCAGGAAACCTCATCATATAAGCACATTGCTACAGAGACCACCGCAGCAAGTTCATGTAAGTGCCACGTGCAAGCTTTCTGAAAGGGAACCAGTTGTAGTGTGGCTCCATGCTCCGTATGGGGTGAACAAGTAAATGATGATGATGATGATGATGATGATGATGATGATGATGATGATGATATACTGCTGCAGCTTCTAGATTTCAAAATGAAACTCCTGCTTCATTTCAAGAAAGCTCATCATCATAAGGTGCCATCTTCACATCGGAGGTTGGCTATAGTGGATCTCCGACGTCTTCTGTCTCTCGTGTTGATCGTACACTCTGATAGGCTGTTTTCCTGCCTATCTCTTGATGTTATCAACTCACTTATATGCTGTCTTCCTATTGAACGTTTGCCTTTCACGCAGTCTTCTACTAAGGTCTTCTGCAAGGTGTTATGTCTTTTTACGTGACCATCATACTTTAGCAGTCCCATTTTGATCTCCTTCATTAATTCTCTTTTTATTCCTAGGTTTTCTAGAACCTGTTTATTTGTGTTCTTCTCTTTTCATGTGGCGTGCTCCATTCTTCTATATATCCACATCTCAAAGGCCTCAATTCTTTCTTCGAGTAGCTTGTTCATAGCCCATGATGTTAAATATATAATCATTCGATGAATCTCAGTTTGAATTTATTTATGAGATTATTGTTTATATGTTAGTATTTGTCTAGTTGTTGAATGTAAAATAGATTATTCTTATTCTTTTCTTGATTTCCGTTCCACATCTGCCATCTTCTTTTGGTTTGTTTGAAGTTAACAACGGCAACGGATATCCGGCCTCTTCTAGCTGCCATTTTCTGTTGTTATATGACCAAGGTATGAGATACTGTTGACTAGCTCTTGGATTTTCCCATATATTCTCATCTTTAACGTTGGCTTATCGCCTCATTTGCTAACTATCATAGTTATCATACCAACACCGTTTAGAAAATGTGTGATATTTAAAATAAAAAATAATCTTAAATTGAACCAAAGGTAGACTGAGATTGGACTATCGTTTCTCAGAAAGAACAGAAGCAGAGTATAAAATCTGAGACTGGACTATCGTTTCTCAGTTAGAAAGAACAGAAGCAGAGTATAGAATCTGAGATTGGACTATCGTTTTTCAGTTAGAAAGAACAGAAGCAGAGTATAGAATCTGAGATTGGACTATCGTTTCTCAGTTAGAAAGAACAGAAGCAGAGTATAGAATCTGAGATTGGACTATCGTTTCTCAGTTAGAAAGAACAGAAGCAGAGTATAGAATCTGAGATTGGACTATCGTTTCTCAGTTAGAAAGAACAGAAGCAGAGTATAGAATCTGAGATTGGACTATTGTTTCTCAGTTAGAAAGAACAGAAGCAGAGTATAGAATCTGAGATTGGACTATTGTTTCTCAGTTAGAAAGAACAGAAGCAGAGTATAGAATCTGAGATTGGACTATCGTTTCTCAGTTAGAAAGAACAGAAGCAGAGTATAGAATCTGAGATTGGACTATCGTTTATCAGTTAGAAAGAACAGAAGCAGAGTATAGAATCTGCACACCAGGTATGTTGAGTTGGCAAAAAAGATTTTCATACTCCGGAAATTTTAGAATTCCAACTCCCGCTCCACTGGAAAATGATCGACTCCACGACTTCAACTCCGACTCTACACCTCTGCTCTCCACAAACCTTTCCACAGCTCAACTACCACACGCTGACAGTCTACAAGATTTTCTTAAGCACTATCCTCAGCTCTGTTTTTTTAAAGCTTCAACAAACTGTCGATTAATCAGAGTTCTTACATTCCATTTGTAACTAGCAGTTTTTACTACTAGACTAGTAAAGTCAGCTTCAGTGTTTCCCTTGTGAGCACAGACTGTCCTGATTCAAAGTGTAGGGGTTGTCCTGATTCAAAGTGTAGGGGTTGTCCTGATTCAAAGTGTAGGGATTTGTTTCGACTTAGAGGTGACGAATACAAATATGACAGTCGATCTTGTTGAGTACATCGTGCTATGTAACGCAAATGATGATGGGCAGTCATTCAGGACGCATCTGATAGGTACAACATGAGCCGGCAAGTGACAGGTCCACAGCAACCATGGCAAACGTTTATTCTCATAAAACTGGCTCCATCAAGTAATAATATATGTGGCATGGAAGAATGTATCGATAATGTATTTCTTCGTAGTCATCTTCTGTCCATAAATCTCAATCATAGGCTTATAATTCTTCTTCTTCTTCTGCGTTCGGTTTGTAGTCATGCTAAATCTGCAGGCCTGTCGCCAGGACGAAGTCCACAGTCTTTTCCAGGTCGGCGCGGCAGCCCCATAGCTTCTGCTGGAGCTCATCACCTTTTGGCCAGGTCGCACGTCGCAATTTATCATGGGTTGGACAGTTCTGGAGAATGTGTTCTGGAGTCTGGATATCAGTTCCACATGGGCATTCATTCGTGTGGGATATCTTGAGGCGATAGAGATGTCCAAGTAATCTGCAGTGACCAGTTCTCAGGCGGAAAATTGTCGTCTGTTATAGGCTTATAATAAGTGGCAACGAAATATATTACAATCCTCTCCTCTCCTTAATTCTGGCCGTTGTGTCTAAAGGTTCGTGTAGACCACGAGGACCCAAGCAATGCGACAGAAATATTCATGACAAAATGTTAGATGCATTATTCGAAAAAATACTCCCTGGATATGGTAATAACTTCTGGGTAAGTTAATGTACCATTCTGCATAATATCAAGTAAGTGGCGGACTCCGAAATAACAATGCCACTGAACATCAGAATACAAGTCTCCACAATCTTAGGGAGCTTAAAAAAAAGTACGTGTACAACGGACGACTGAAAAATACGAAAAGCCAAGACGGCTGACCGTTAGAATGCAAAAGCGCGTGATATATTACGTCATTAGTGACCGGTGACGTAGCAAGTTATGCGGCGTTCAATATAAGTTAAAAATCGTACACAAAAACTGACTACTACAGACAGCTATATCTCCTCAAATCAATAGATATATGCCTGCGTGGAGCAACATATTATAACATATTAATTTTATCTTTAACAGGATTGCCCTGATTCAAAGTGTAGGGGATGTACTGCTTCAAAGTGTAGGGGTTTTCCTGATTCAAAGTGTATGGGCTGTACTGATTCAAAGTGTAGTGGTTGTCCTGATTCAAAGTGTAGGGGTTGTCCCGATTCAAAGTGCAGGAGCTGTACTGATTCAAAATGTAGGGGTTGTCCTGGTTCAAAGTGTAAGGGCTGTACTGATTCAAAGTGTAGGGGATGTACTGATTCAAAGTGTAGGGGTTGTCCTGATTCAAAATGTAGGGGCCGTACTGATTACAAATGTAGGGGCTGTACTGATTACAAATCTAGGGTGCTGCTCTGATTCAAAATGTAGGGACTGCTCTGATTTAAAGTGTATTGGAATGGAGGCAGAAATAACGCCAGCGCGTATTTTGTTCCACGCGCAAATCATGTGGAGTAACAATTTAGGCGTCCTAGTAATATTAAATTTTGTAGTACTTAATATAAGTAAGCATTCTATGGTTTAGTTTTATTTACTAGCGAATTTTAAGGGTGCACCTCGATGCAAAGAGAATTGGACACACTAATGAGATAAATATTTCAGGATTTCTAATTCAATGCCACCCTAATGTGATTATACATAGATGAGTTGGATTTATTTGTTTGTTTGTTCACAATAGCATGTCGACATTTATAAACCAGCATGAAGGTTCAATATATTATTTCTAGGATGCAACATTCCTTTTTCCCAACATCAGGATCTTCCTTTGTAAGCATATCTGTCAATTATATGCCTAGCTTGTTTTCATTGTTGCACATCTTGGAACATAGCCCTACTTGGGTTATTACCGTCAGCTCTAACTGTTTGAGCATTGTTAATGGATAGTACTTACAGACTTTAGAATTTCACAAACACTTCCAAGAATTAATTAAATATACACAACTGTGTCTGAAGTTGATGTCCTCAACTGAAATCTACACTGATTAGACAAAGCATGTCCTTGCTTTCCCGCTTTCAGTTCAATACTGCCTAAAAACATGGCTTCGTCTCCCGTTCATTTCTGGGAAAAAAAGTGAGCCTAACCATTGGTTGGAAAACACGTGACCAACGCAACTATACACGCTAAACTTGGCCTAAAATAATGCGTGGCGTTTCCAAGCTAAAACTGGCCTAATTGAACATCTGCGTTAAGATTTTCTTTTATCTTCTGTTTCTATAAAAATTTATTTTATGTTAATATAGTCTATATCTGAAAACTCACGGTATACGCGGTTACATTCGTTCGTTTGTTCATCTGTCCTGAATTTTTAAGCTTCGCCGTTAAGAATTCTCTTTTTGGGGCGCCTTTGTGTTTTTAACTTCATTGTCCTGGATGATCTGGTTGTGTTATCATTATATGGCCTAGACCAGCGGCAGGTAATTCGGGATATGTGGATATCTACTTTAGAAACACTGAGCTCTCTAAAGATCTGTCTTAGTAAACATGTGTTCAGATTTACTTACTTAGTCGTTCCTCTTCTACAGTAAGGCGTAGAGATTTGGAAGAGAGAGCGCCATACTATCCTATCGGCTGTTTTCCTCCTGGCCTGGTTCCATTCTAATCCTCGGTCCTTCAGAGATTGTCTAATGTTGTCCTCCCAGCGGACTCTGGGTCGTCCTGGAGGTCTCGATCTCTGGCTCTTAGCCTCCCATACCTGTCGTGGCAGCCGAACTTCTCCCATTCTGCAGACATGACCAAACCATCTTAGTTGGGACTGTTCTACTTGGGTCTGCATGGGTTGGGTTTTTATGCCTTGATGTATCGACCCCCGAAGGAAAGCGAAAGAGAGGCCGACCAAAAACAACTTGGCGAAGAACTGTGGAAGCTGAGATGCAAAAAATGAACCAGAATTGAGGCACTGTGCGAAGGATGGTCGCCGACCGAACAAAGTGGAAGCGTGATGGCAACTGACTGCTTTGAAAGTCGGCGGCTAAGGATCAAAGATGAAGAAGACGTATCGTATGGTTGCGGGTCAAGTCTTTTCTTGTCAGCTTTCTCAGATACCTCATTTCTGAGCTTTGGATCTGACTTTTGTGGGTGGGTTGTAGTCATTGCCCATGACTCGCATCCACACGTCAGACTGCGACATAGGTGGAGTGGTGTTCAGGTTTGAGGATTTAAAATATTTTTTTTTCCTGACAAAAATTGTGAGGAGATCAGAATAACATCAGAAGAGCTTCAATAGCCTCCGCTCATCTCCCTCATCTCGGGATGATCTACCTTGCTCAACAGAACCTGTGGTTTTAATTAGGGTATTCATTGTAGTTTTATTATACGAGTATATCTTTAGTGTAACAGCCAAGTATTTGGAATGTGGAATAAGCGCAACCTATATGTCATTTTAAGTGGTGGAAAATCTCAAACTGAATTACATTTTACCGAATGTTAATTTCACTTTAAAAAAATTGCATTCCTATATCATACAGTTCACAAACACTAGTCTATATCATACAGTTCACAAACACTAGTCTATATCATACAGTTCACAAACACTAGTCTATATCATACAGTTCACAAACACTAGTTCTATTCTTTCTTCGTCTCCCCAGGGACCCCGGGACCTTTACGGGGCCTGTTCACATAACTCACTCTCACCTACTCGTTTCTTTCTCCATTTTAATTTCAAATTCAACAGCGTAACCAACAACATATGCGTTAATAACGCAGAGCCAAATTCAATTGTATCCTCACGTCTCGACTAGGCTTCGACCATAAATTTGTGTGCGCTTTATAATACAAATTCATCAAACCTGCTGCCCTGGCGGTTCCCTCTGCGGTCCGCGTTTCCCTGGTACCAGCTCAGTTATAAGTTTCCACAACAAATGGAAACTTATGGAAATTATAACACGCAGGCGCAGCACACAAGGCAATATTGTAGCGTTGAAATGTATAGGGTTATTTGATTAATTAATATACATAATATGTTTTGACAAGTGTATACTGTTATTTTTGTTTTCGATGTAGTGAGATGTTTTTAGGGTCTGTATGTATTTCGTTATTTACAAGTGAATATGCGCGTGTGTATTGGTAACTTTAGATTTGTGTATGCACCTATCTATCTATCTATCTATCTATCTATCTATCTATCTATCTATCTATCTATCTATCTATCTATCTATCTATCTATCTATCTATCTATCTATCTATCTATCTATCTATCTATCTATCTATCTATCTGTCTGTCTGTCTGTCTGTCTGTCTGTCTGTCTGTCTGCCTGCCTGCCTGCCTGCCTGCCTGCCTGCCTGCCTGCCTGCTTGCCTGCCTGCCTGTCTGTCTGTCTGTCTGAATGTCTATATGTCCGTCTAATCTACTCAATTGTCTGCCTGCCTGCCTGCTTGCCCATCTGGCTGCCTAATCTGTCTTATCTGTCTGTCTGTCTGCCTGCCTGTCATCTTTATGTCTAGTATGTCTGTCAGTTTTTGTCTGTCTGTCTGTCTGGTGTGCCTGTCTGTCTGTCTGGTCTGCCTGGTCTGCCTGTCTAATATTTCTGTCTGTCTGTCTGCTTGCCTGCCTGTCTGTCTAATTTTTATGTTTGTCTACCTGTGTAACGATCAGTCCAACTATACATTACCATCACAATCATTTCTCTTTTCTCTCAATGTGAACCATCAAACCACTAGTGCGACTGGCCCCCGTTGCATGAAGGATCGCTTTACACGCCCATTGAGGCATATTGGGAATATGGTGTTAAGCCCATATTTTCTTGACCATCGGCACACTAGACGTGATGTGGTCAGCATCACGCCGGCCGCCTTAACCTTCCCAGAGTTGCTCTTGTACCCATGAGGCTGGGTCGACCCTGGGGCCGTTTGCGGTCTAAAAAATCCCACCTCAACTGGGGATCGACCCATAGACCACCGAGTTAGGAAGCCAGTGCACTAACCACTGAGCTACAGCGGCTCCCCCGTTGCACGAAGCCTGCGTAAAAACATTAATGGTCTCTTGCAGCGGTTGTTTCTGTAGCAATGTTACATAATCAGGACGATCAACCCGACGCAGACCGTCATGAATGGTTGTACCCGTTTGTATATTTATTTGTAGATGTATGATGTCGTAGATTTTTGATAGGAATTTAAGACATAGATTGGTCCCTTCTGTATAGAGTAGAACAGGTGATAGCTCAGTGAGAGGTAATGTAAAGAAAATAGATTTTCACGAGTGAGATGGTGGAAACTAGTTAGAGTCTGTCCCTCAAATCGAGAAGCCTCTCTCTTTCAGCCTATCTCTACAACAGAACTTAGTTTGTCAGACAGTTTACTAGAATATATATATATATATATATATATATATATATATATATATATATATATATATATATATATATATATATATATATACATATATATATATATATATATCACCACTCACATACACACTCACACACACACACATAAGTAACGACAGTTAGACGCACAGACGTGAAAAACTACATCAATGGAATATGGATCTTTTTGGGACAAGCTGACCGACACACGTAAATAAGGTTTAGGTAAATTTTATTTATCATAAAGAAAACTACAACACAACAATATCTTTGAATATAAAAATCAAAAAAATACAATGAACATAGGTTAATGAATTAATTAACGAGTTAGACTCATAGGTTTAATCCTCCCTCCCTCTAATGAGACAATATCCCGTTATGAAGAAAGTTATTAACCCCCAAAAGAGTCAAAGGTTTATACGCTATGGTCTAAAACTCCCTCTACAGTCAAGAACAGAGCTATATAAAGAAACAAAACAGAGAAATAAAGGGACAGCATTAGCAAAAAAAAAAAAAACTAGCATAAGAAAATACAAAGTTAGTACATGGGTTATAAACTGAAAGAATTATTCATCCTGCATTCTCTCGCTCTGACAACCTGTGATCACCAAGCAGTCTCTCTCTTACTTAAATAGGTTCCTTTCACAACATCTGGAACAATTGTTAAGGTACACCCAGACCATCCAATTTTGGTGTTCTTGGCGAATCAAGCCCCAGTTTCTCCAAAGACTAATTAATCAAAAAAATATTGGGAAACGCTTGATTCACTGCTGACAGTAGGATGCTGATAAATGTTCACAGTGTACAGTAGGCTTGGAATCTTCAATCGTTAAATCGAGTGTCAGGTAAATAACATCTGTTCAGGATCAATCTTCTTCACAACACAGTGGTCGTTATACAGATACTTTCAAAATTTGATTTACGTCGCCACCACGGGCTGAATGTATATGCACTTGGGAAAAGAAATATGGATATTTATTAATCCAGTTACCATTTATTCTTAATATTTCTTAGGTGTGGGACTCTGTCTCTTACTGGGTGTAAAACACGAGACCAGACAAGTCACTTTGGAAAAACCCGATATTATATCATAATGTTCTTTGATAAAGTATTCTCATTGTCATATGGAAGCCGCTGGAACAGTTTTAGGGTTTGACCAAAATACTGTGTAGGGAGAAAAACACAAATACTTAACATAATATAGTATTATTCACAATCCTATCCTTATCCCGCGTAAAATATAATAGCTTCATCCACTTCGGTTATTTAACTTTTTAAAATTATAAACTACAAGCTTAGAGCTTGTCATTATTGGTTAAAACTTCCGTGAAATGAATTCTACTCATTAAAAAAACCCAGTTATCATGAATTAGAAATAAATACCTATTTTGTCAATACTCATGATGAATCAGTGGTTTTACTTAGTGAGTTAAAATATTCTCTGATTGGTTACTAGCAGTAATTAAATTTATATTTAGCTGAAAGAGTTAGCTAGAAATTATATTTGTTCTGCTAGCCACTGTACCACAGTAAAACCTAAAGAAATATCTTCACGATTTAACTAGTAAATCACTCTGCACACAATCTAGTGAAATATAATTTACGATTAACACTTAAGTCACTCAACAAGACTAGTGAATATTATTTACCTTCACACGAACTCTACTAGACTATCTCCAACGATCAACAAAGAAACTATCCTAAAACCAGGGGATTCTAGAAATCGCCGCTAGATGTCTTTAAAAGCCGAGGAGTACTGAGTAAATTTTAGTTAGAAAGCTGGGATATATATATATCTGGAATCAAAGGGAAAGTTATAACTTGCAGACTCTTGCCAGTTGTTTACACCTACGGTGAATCTTCGTTCAGATTACAAATCAAAGATCTTTCACACGTTACGGGCCGAAAAACCAGGACCCTATTCATTCTTAGATCAGGCATCGCCAATTCGCTAATCAGTGTGAGTTTCCTTCGTCTCTCTGTTTGTCTGGCCATTTCTAGCGAGCAGTGTCTTTGATCTCGACGTCTCATCGTGGTTTAATTAACTTACAGGCGACTGGACACAGGAAAAGTTGATAGCAATTATCTCCCTTGATCTCTGTCTGTTCCCATTTCAACGATCTTCGATCGGTAGTGTAAAATAATACAGCTCACGTTAGCTAATTGGTCTCTGGTAAATTCTCATCAAAGGTAATAGCTCACAGCAATAAAATATGCATGCTGAATTAGAAAGAAAAAGACAGATCAACAGAATGTAGGATGGTTTAAGTTAACCAACAGGCGTAGGCGAAGGCTAGGTAAAAAAACCAAGAGTAGATAAAGAAATAGAAGAGTAGATAAAGAAATAGATATGTGAAATCTATTATCATAATCTGTCACATATGAATGCACATGGAAGTTTGTCTTTTGATTTTTCATGGATAGAAATACCAGAAAGAGTTTCATAAATGGATGTTTGCGTCGATATAAGATAAAAGTAGTCCCATATAACAGGCGTCGATATAAGATAAAAGTAGTCCCATATAACAGGCGTCGATATAAGATAAAAGTAGTCCCATATAACAGGCGTCGATATAAGATAAAAGTAGTCCCATATAACAGGCGTCGATATAAGATAAAAGTAGTCCCATATAACAGGCACTGTTGTAGGGAAGTGAAGCGTTAGAGACTTCACTATATTAGGTCCAGCTTCGAGAAGTGGGGTGACTAGTTCCCTTCCTCGCTGTCTTTGCCTTCCGTAACTCAAGAGCACTGTCAGGTTCCCTTCTCAGATAAGTAGCCTGGTACGTGACGATACCGTGTTTCGAACCTGGTACTTTTGTCACGAAAGACCAGCGCTGTAACCACTCTATCAATTGAACGCTTTCATTGCGTAGAGTAGGACTGGTATGGTATGGCAAAATCACCAATGTGAAACTTTTGGAAAGAACCTGACAAACGCTAGGGTAACAGGAGGAGAGGTGTATATTTTGCGTTGGATAGGATACACAATAATAAAACCTGATGATAGCGTTACAAGTCAGTTCATGTTCTGGAATCCCCAGGGTAGGAGAAACAGAACGAGACCAAAAAAAAAAAAAACACACACACACCCATTGACCAACAAACTAGCGACAGTCATGACACTGATAAAGAAGACCCGGTAAAATCTTAAAAGAATGGCGCAGAACAGCAGGGCTTCTTATGTTTTTGTTGAGCACCTCGTAATAATGATGATGATGATGATGACTGTGACAGAATGGATTCATGAGTGTGAAGGATGGAGAGATTGTGATTATGAGTCACTAAAGTTGTCAACACTTGTTTAACTCAGAGACTGATTTCATGTCTGACTGAGAGTCAGTGTTTTTGTGACGTGCGTGCGCTTGGGGAAAGCATGTTTGGTGAACACAAGTCTGGGTGACTGGGAGCAGTGTTGCCACCTTGAATTTTGAAATGAACCTAGATGGTACTTTAAAAGACACCTAGATACACTTAGATTTTAAATTACTTTTGGTCGACTTTGGCTACTTTAGCCGGTTTTTTGGAGCTACTTTGGGCTATTTTGGGATACTCTGGGCTAAAACCGAAAACCTAAAGCTGATCTTGGTGGCAGTCTTCAACTAATGAAGGAAAATGGCACCTAGACGGGACCAAAAAAACCTAGATCTAGATGAATCCACCTAGGAGAGGTAACTCTGACTGAGAGAGTACTCGAACGTGACCAGGTAGGTTCTGTGTGAGTGATTCCGAGCTGCGTGCTCTTATTTGTGACTGTGGGAAACCACGTCAGTGATCAGTATTTGAGTTATGGTAGAGGTCGTATCTTTTTTCATAAGGGCGATAATTTTCTGGCCTAGATGAGTTATTGGAGGAACTTTACGACAGTGTTCGTGAAGAACATGCTGAGGCGTTGAATCTATCACGCCTTGGAGCTACTATGGATAAGGCGTGGAATATTTCCCGCCTAGTAGCTATGATGTAGGATATACAGGCGTAGTCACTTTCCCGTCTGAGAGCGATTCAAGGGGAATCCAAGTGGGGAGGATACATGCCGCCAATCACTGAGTTATGTGATGTACACCTGAATGGTGGATTTGCTGGTGCGAGGTTGTATGCCGCATCTAGGGGCGTCTTTGAACTACCTGTGTATGTCAAGGAAACCAGTGCGAATACTGTAGTTTAGATTTTTCCTATAGGCAACGTTCGCCTGATTACTGTATCGGCGTGACCGAGAAGTAACTTAGTGTCCATGACCACCTGTTTAATTGTTCAGTTAAATGTCATGGAACTGTAACCAGTGGCGTTGAGTTAATTCTTCTTCTGAGTACTGTCATCATGCATTAACACCATTAAATAACAGTTCCTTGACAGTGATGATAATGAAATGTTAACGTCTTTGTATTTTTACTTGTGGGTAATTGTACATATTTGTATTGCTTATATTGGTATGTAGAATATGTTTATGCTTTCTTGTATGTTTATGCATGGTTGGATTTGTCTGTATGTTTGCATTTTCTAGGTTTGTTGATGTTTACCCATTACACAGACTTCGAGCTCTGAACAACGGCTGGAATTTCTATGTGCCTGTGGTAGGGAATTCTCTACTCAGAGAGGAATGAAAATCCACAGAACGAAAAAGGGGTGTGGGAGGTCATCAGGGGGAGATCAACAGCGCTCTGTCTCGACGGATAAGACGTTAGAAGAACGCAGCCAGGAGTCAATCCACAGTGCTGAGTACATTCAAGTTGATCTGCCAGATGATGATCTCACACACTTCTTGGACGGGAAGAGAGATGCAATAAAGTTTCCACCTGCCAGTGCAAAAGGGCTTTGGGAACAGCTGGACGAAGCCTTGGCAAAAGAGTTGGATAACAGCCTGAAGCAGCTAGCTTTGGAGAAGAAGCTGGAAATCTTCGGCGACATAATATATCTGCACTGTCGCAAAGTGTTCGGAGTGAGGGAGGCAAGGGAAAGTAACCCACCACGGAAAAGTAGAAGACAAATTAAAATAGATGAAATCAGGAAACAGAAGAAGCATGCCCGAAAACTGTTCAAGAACGCAGTTACCACAGAGAAGGAAGGGTTACGGCAAGTTTGGGAGCATCTGAAAGGCCAACATAATGCCCTTTGTAGAGCGGAAAGGTTGTGCAGGAAGAGAAGGAAGACTCGAAGGGATAGGGAAAGATTCTTTAGGGAGCCCTTCAAGTTTGCCAAAGAACTGTTTGAGCAGCCACGGTCGGGTACGCTAAACATCAGGAAAGAAGACCTGGAAGAACACCTTAGAATGACATATTCAGATGGTCGCAAAGATGAGCCGATCAGCAGCATGCAGGCCTTAAATGGCCGGGTAAGCCAGGAGCTGAATTTAACACCAAGCCCCCAACGGTGCAAGAGGTAGAAAGCATTGTCCAGAAAGCTCGGTGTAAGTCAGCTCCAGGTCCTAATGGTGTTCCATATGTGGTGTATAAAAGATGCCCTGAGGTGCTCAAACGACTGCTCCGTTTACTGAAGAATGCGTGGAAAACCCAACTCGTAAGCAAGGAATGGAGAAAGGCAAACGGAGTCTACATCCCGAAGGAACAAAATTCCACAGACATCAGTCAGTTCAGGCCAATCTCACTACTCAGTGTGGAAGGGAAGATATTCTTCTCAGTAATGGCGAAAAGACTCACTACATACCTACTGGCAAATGGGTACATTGACACTACCATTCAGAAAGGAGGTATCCCAGGTACACCAGGATGTCTAGAGCATGCCGCAATCATCTGGGAAGCATTCCAAAAGGCTAAGTCTGACAGAACAAACCTCCATGTAATCTGGTTGGATCTAGTGAACGCTTATGGATCCGTTCCACACCAGATGTTGTGGCAGGCCCTAGAAATGTATCTTGTTCCACAAGAGATTGCAGCAATGCTGAAGCTGTATTTCGCAGGGTTTTCTGTCAGATTTCCAACCAGAGAGTACACAACGAAGTGGATTGGCCTTGAAGTTGGAATTGCGATGGGATGTACCATCTCTCCGATACTATTCGTCATGGCTATGCAGGTAATCCTCAATGCGGCTGAAGGAATGGCTATAGGCCCAAAGCTCGGTGGAATGTGTCACATGCCTGTAGTGGATTTTGATGGTATTGTATGGTTGATGTTACCTAGTGTGATGTATGAGGTCAGCTGTGAAGGCTCCTGAGATAAATGTAGATGTGAATTACAGAAGGCCCTTCTTACTACCACTTACGACCTCACACATATCTTTTTTTTTTTTTTTAACTAATGAATGTAGCTGTTAATGAATTCGAATACTTAGGATCAATCATCAACAGCTCTGGCGACTGTGCAGTAGAAATTAAAAGAAAACTTGCAATTGCTTCACATAAACTAATACAGATGAAAAACCTATGGCAAGGTACAAGCAAAGAAACAAAGTTACAGCTGATCAGAGCATGTATATTCCCAGTGGCAACATACGGCTGCGAGACTTGGACACTCAATAAAACAGTTGCAAAAAAGATTACATCATTTGAAATGAAATGCTACAGAAGGATGTTGAGAATACCCTGGACAGAAAAAAAAGACCAACAGAGAAGTACTGCACTCACTAAACGTACAGGAACATTGGCTCCTAAATACCATCGCAATAAGGAAGCTGAAATTTTTCGGTCATATAAAAAGACATAATAGCCTGGAAAAAACAGTGATGGAAGGCATGGTCCCTGGAAAAAGGGGAAGGGGTCGACCTAGACGACGGTGGACCCAGGACATCACAGAGAGTCTAAACTTGTCTTTGGCTGATGCAGGTCGACTTGCCCAGAATCGTGATGTGTTCAGAGCAGCTGTAATGGAGACAACGTTCTGGAAAGAATCGTCACATGATGATGAATGAATGTAGCTACGTTAAAAGTCTAGGGTACTGATATGTAATGTGTTGTGGTAGATTACACACACACCCACACAGATATTTAATAAGTCTAATAATAATAAACTTTATAACACACTGAACTAACTCAGGCTGTTTTAGTTTTAAAATTTAAATCTTTTGATAAATCAGAGGCACATCTCCAATCCAACCTGCAAGTCTGGAAGGAAGAGCTGGAGAAGAGAGGGATGGTCATAAGCAGCTCTAAAACAAAATCCATGGTGATATCACGAGAAGAAAGAAAACATCAGATTAACACACACACACACACACAAACAGGTCCTGGAGCAGGTCGACCACTTTAAATATCTCGGAGCTATTATAGACCGAAAGGGAGGCATCAAAGAAGAGTTGGCCACTCGAAAAGCAGCGGCTGGGAGACTTTTTCAGGCCATAAATCGTGGATTCCTCAGCAACAAAGAGGTTGGTAAGAAAACGAAGATGGCTGTATACCGCTCCACCTATGTCCCAGTCTTGACATATGGATGCGAGTCATGGGCAATGACTACAACCCACAAAAGCCAGATCCAAACCTCAGAAATGAGGTATCTGAGGAAAGTGGTTGAACACACACAACACAAGTCTCCAGAGACATGGTCCGCAACCAGACGATCCGTCAAGGCCTAAAAATCCCATCCGCTGCAGACCCAAATAGAACAGTCCCAACTAAGATGGTTTGGCCATGTCTGCAGAATGGGAGAAGATCGGCTACCACGACAAGCATGGGAAACACAAGAGCCAGGGATCCAGACACTCCAGGACGACCACAGAGTCCGCTGGGAGGACAACATTAGACAATCTTTGAAGGACCGAGGACTAGAATGGAACCAGGCCAGGAAGAAGACAGCTGATAGAATGGTCTGGCGCTCTCTCTTCCAAACCTCTACACCTCACGGTAGAAGGGGAACGAGTAAGTAAGTAAGATAAATTTATTTGTTCTGAACCAAATGTTTAGTTAGTCAGAACATAAGAAATATTATGGAGTTATAAATGGAATGCATAATCATATGACATAATAAAATGGAATGTGTATATCTAATTATTTCAAATGACTGGTTAATATTAATTATATTAAGATAGTCCCAGGAGAACTTATTACTAGATATGCTGTTGGGGTGGTGTCATCACTCCCAGTCTATGACTACCAAACATTGTCCATTGAGTTATGGGATTAATACATGGTTTATTTTCCCACAATGGTATGTCTTTATTTGATGGTGAATTAGTTGATAATTTAGTTGATAAGTTAGTTGATAAGTCGTTGGTGAATTTGTTGGTGAATGTCCAGCAGGCGAGATATCACTTATCTCGCCTGCGTCGATCTTGTACATGTGTCTGGTGGCCCCTCCTCTCCGTGCTGGGGGATAATATACGGCTGCTCTGACACAATGTTAGACTGCACTGGTCCACACTTGTGTATATCACTACAGCATTTGGCACCGCTTTGGTGCCAAACAGAAACTCACAATTCTGAAACAAAAGTATTGGGTCATGTGTCAGAACTCTACCTCCTGAGCCACTTCTGCACACAACACTACACAACAACAACACCACACAGACTGGGTCAGATCTCTCTGACCACACAGCACATCTTACCCAGTTGGTTTCACATAGTACTAGTTCCCCAAGACTACATTGCATCTGAGATATGTTCAATAGCTTCCTGCTATTGAATAAGATAGGTGATATGGTCCACTGATCTCAACACTAGATCCTTTTTCCTAGTTTTATTTAGGCGTTCCTATATATGCTCTTTGTATGTATGTCTCTAGACCCTGAACTTGGGCTGGGTACCTAGAGCGAACACTTACTTGTCGTAATCATTTTTATGATATGGCAGTATCAATCACTCGAATTATTAAAATATACCAAATAAATACTGTTCATCCTTACCAGAATTCAGAATTGAGAACACAGTTAAATTTGCTAGCAAAACTCAGCTGAGCTGCTGGCTGTATGATGGCGTCCCACTATATATTTGTATTCTGCTGGAATCAACACCACTATTACTTTAAACTGCGTCTCTGAACAGACTTATGTCAAATGGCAAAATTTCACATCTCTGTCCCGCTACTATAAAATGCGTTGACCAATCGCCGACTTCCCCTTAACTTTCAAATCGACAACCAAAAGTCACTTCAGTCAGATCTCAGTCAAGTATGTATTACGGTCTGTTGGTCCGTCTGTCTCTACTTGTTTTTCATACAAAAAACACGCTTGGTTCTTGGACCCCTCCATGCAGTATCCTACACACTTCTGCCTCCGAAGTTATTTTTAGCCACAATTCTCCACCATTTCAACTTTCTTTAATTACAGCTCGATTTTAGCTACTTGAGTCTCAAGGCCCGCAAATTTTGTAAAATTTAGTGACATTGTTTAACAGTGCAGTCGCTCGTCTGTTATGAACAACACAGTCTTTTGTCAATATCTTCCTTATTATCTATCCGTCTGTATAATTGAAAGCATATTATTTCTCTGCTCAAGATGGGCTATCAAACTAGCTAGGTTTTATATTTTATAAAGCTCTATTATTAAGAAAAAACGTATTTTTCTCAAGTTTAGTTTTTGAAATTTGTTCGAGAACCTTCTCTCATGTGTGTTGCCGCGGCATTCAAATAAAGACCAAGTATCGAAAAACGTCCAAGAAATGACTGTCTTGAATAAGAGCTAAGGTCCTTTTCTTGTCCATTTCCTTACTTATGTCAACTAGGGACGTGAATTTTTTTCCTTTCACCCCCAATTGCGTCTTTTTTTTGCCGTTCGAACTTCTAACACGTGTTCAGTCATATTTTTCCTTTTGGTGTCCTCCGTTCTCTCCCGTCTACAAAGGGTAAACGTTTCGTCTGCACTTCCAACTCGTTAGTTTTAAATGGCGGTGGGAAAGGCTGGCATGGGCGAGCATGTCTCCTAGTATCTGACGCATTATTTTTAACCCTACATTTTATCGTTAAATTTGGAGATATTTTAACGTTGTACCATGGTAAATTTATCACAATGCCACCGCTCAAAGCATTTATGGATGACACAACAATTCTGACATCAGATGAACATCAGGCCCGGAGGAAGTTAGCACGCCTGGATGAACTAGTCAGCTGGTGCAGAATGAGCTTCAAACCCAAGAAGTCGAGAAGCCTATCAGTCAGGAAAGGGAAGATAGCAGAGGTCATATTCACGGTTTCCAGCCAAAGAATCCCTACTGTCATTGAGGAACCTGTTAAAAGTCTTGGCAGGGTGTACAATGTCTCTTTAAAAGACACGAAGGCAGTGCAACAGACAATAGAAATGGCAGACAGAGGACTACAGATCATAAACCAAAGCAGACTCCTGGGAAAGTTCAAACTGTGGTGCCTCCAGTTCATGTGGATACCGAAGTTGCTGTGGCCACTGCTTATATATGAAATAAGCACTAGTACAGTGGAAGCTATAGAGCAGAAGGTCAACAAGTTCATGAGAAAATGGCTAGGGGTACCACCAGGTCTGTCAGATGTAGCACTGTACTGCAAAAATTCAAAACTTCTGCTTCCCTTCAAGTCAGTTGTTGAAGAGTACAATGTTGGAAAAGCAAGGCTTGCAATGATGCTACGCGAGTCAGCTGATGACGTGGTTAAGTCCATTCAGCCCACACTGAAAACGGGAAGGAAGTGGAGAGTGGAAGAAGCTGTTGATGCTGCTGAAGAGTCACTCAAACTGAGAGAGGTAATCGGATACACACAAACGAATAGACGGGGATTTGGGCATGGTGACATCCGCTGGTGGTCCAAGGCATCAAGCAGGGAGCGCAGAGACATGGTAGTTCAGGAGATACGAGGAGCTGAGAATGATAAGAGGTTGCAAAAGGCAGTGCAGCAGGTCCAACAAGGCCAATGGACCACATGGGAAGGAGCCCTGCAGAGGTCCTTGACATGGAATGATATATGGCATATGGCACCTCTTAGGCTCAGCTTCGTGGTTAGATCAATGAATGACCTGCTGCCGTCGGCCACCAACCTTGTGAAATGGGGAAAGTCGGATGATGAGCAGTGCCCCCTGTGCCAGGGGAGGCAGACACTTGAACACGTGCTCTCAGCGTGTAAGGTGGCATTAGGGCAAGGGCGATACACTTGGCGCCATAACAAAGTGCTAAATGAGCTTGCTGCGACAATAGATCAGGCAAGAATGAAAGCGAATAGCAAAGTCCGGCCAGACACCGCAAACACATACTTTCTGAGGGCAGGAAAGTCAGCACACTCCAAACCGAGTAAACCTGGAAGCAGTTTACCATCTCTTCTTGACTGTGCAAACGACTGGGAGATGGCGGTAGACCTACCTGGACGGGGGGCATATCCAGAGAGTATCAGAAAATTGCGGAGACGGCCGGATATAGTGCTTCATTCTTCAGCAACGCTTCAGGTCATACTGATTGAACTGACCGTGCCATTTGAATCCAGATTAGACGAGCAACATTCATTCAAAGCTGCCAAGTATAGCGATCTGGCCGCGGATCTGAGACACGATGGATTCAGTGCAAGGGTCATGGCGGTTGAAGTGGGCGCAAGAGGGCTTGTGGCTGCATCAGTGTATGATTTATTGAAACTGTTGGGGCTTAAGAGACAGTCTAGAACAAAGGCACTGAAGAGGCTTAGTGAAACTGCCGAAAAGGCATCAGGCTGGCTGTGGAACAACCGCAATGGGGAATGGAAATCGTGACAATAAACGCTGCGGTACAGAAAACACAAAAAATTTTAAAAGTCCACAACGCTGAGTTTTTTTGGTGTACTAGTGAAAGGGCTGCGACTCAGGGGCAACAGGCGATGTATACTATAGGGAGTGTCAGGTACAGAATTTCAGTGGCTTGCGTCGCGCAGGGGCTAAGGCTCGTCGGCTGCGCGCTAGTGTCTCAGTGTGTGTCCTTAGATGTGAAGGGCGACGGAACGAACGGAATAATTTGTCTTCTCTTTGTTACTTTCACAATTGCCTCCACGGCTGGCGTTGTGGATTTAAAAGTTGCTACCTTAAGTGAAATGGGTTCATTTTCGATACAAGACAACAGGAAGCTGAGACGCTTGGGAGTCATGACCCAAGTGGGCCCGCCCCCCTTAGAGTGTAAAGGAGTAATCGGGCCGAAACACTTGTCGGATGGGGGAAATTCTTCTGATGATCAGATTGCTTCCTGTTGTATCGCTCTGTTAAGAGTTTCCTATCATTGTGTGTTTGGATATCTGCTTCTGTATGTTTCAAGTGTGTTCGTGAACATTATTAACCGCTTAAGATGCTGAATACTAGACAAAATTAATACTTTGTCCACGGTTTCAATGCAGAATGCTTATTATGATGTATAACTTGTTTTATAATTTTGAAAAGCGTAGATCTTCTTCTGAAAAGCATGGCTGTGGAGTCGGTCATGTTTTAGTGGAGTCGTTAAAAAAATATTCGGACTCCGAATTTTATTTCGTATTACTAGTAAAAAAAAAAAACTGTAGTCGGTGTCGGACTTCTAACATTTCAGGAATCGGAGTCGGAATGTGAAAATTGTTTGGCCTACTCCACAACCCTGATGAAAGTCCCATCTTTAGCCCCTTGTACATGAATACATAGTTGTTAAAGCCCCTTGAAGTTCGCTGTGCTCTCAGAGGAGAACAGCAAATGAATAGTTTTACTGCTCCCTCAGACATGTCGTAGAAGGCTATTACTTGAAGTTGTGCATGGGGCTGGAGAGCTCATCATGTAAAATAAATCGCTACAGAAACCACGGCTGCATAATCTTGTGTTCTGACTTAGGCCTCCTGCAAGAGGTCAACTTTAGTGGTGGCATCATATTACGATGGAGCAGGGCCGGATTAAGGCCAACTGATGCCCTAAGCACAGCCCAACAATGGTGCGCCCCCCCCCCCCCTCCCCGGCCCTTCCAGTGCTTAACTAACGAAACATTAAGACTCCGCAAGTGCTGATGGTGAAATAAGAGATTGAAAATTCAGTTTTCTTCCAGGACAGACCGCATAACTGTATTAAACGAATAGTTTAAAAAAAATGTTATTTAACACTAAATAGCAGTTATAAATATAAGCAAATTATTTACTTATAACTAGGGAAACACGGCCAATAAAGACAATTACAAAATAAATCGACTAAAGTCAAGTGTGGCAGTGAAAGAGTTGAGAGTTAGGGGCATAATAGCTAGGGGAAAAAACTCTGTGGTGCCCCCTTTCCTTGGTGCCCCAACCACATGCTTATTTTGTTTAATGGTTAATCCAGCCCTGCGGTGGAGCGAAAAAAAGGATGAAGTTTTTTTTTTAAAAAGTAACTTTAATACTGGAGCCCTACAAGTAAAGTAGTACAGACGTAGTCAGAGTAATGAAAGTGGACTTTTAAAGTTGAGCTTATGTGTTATTTTTTTGTTCGCTAAAGAGTGTACGTTCACCACAGCTGTTGGTCCTGTTCACAGCCTGCGTCAGCTGTTGGCCCTGTTCACAGCCTGCGTGAACACACTTCATGTGCTCGTGTAGTGATGGTTGTTGGAGAATATGGTTTACAAGTTGTCCTTGTATGCCTACGCTGCTGGACGTAGGATTTAGCAATAATTATGTTTTGGTTGCATGGGGGACTTAGTACATATAGGAATGGAAGGGTGGACAGATAACCACAGAAACATGTGAAATCAGAGGACCGATCAAGGCAGCAAGAAGCATGACATGACCCATAGCCCGAAACAACGTAAGATCTCGCTATGGGGAAGGAGAAATCAAAGCAGCAGTGATGGATGACCCTATTTACCCTTTGATTTTGGGGTGTAGGTATGTTTTCCTTGGAGAACCTATAAAACCTGTAGTTATGGCAACAGTCCAGACCAGGGAAAGCTCCAGGAAAATGGAGGAGAATCCTATCAATACTCATCCAGAAGAGATGAAAAAGGCTCAAGCAGCAGACAGCACGTTGAAGCCTTGTTTTGGCAAATTGCCTAAAGCACATAACCCTCCAGAGAAAGGAGACTTGTATATGAAGAATGGCCTACTATACAGAAAAGCTGGACAGGACCTAAAGGGCATGGACAGCTTGTAGTGCCAAAATCTTACAGGGAGAAGGTTATGACGCTAGGACATGCTATACCCTTCAGTGGACATATGGGAATAGGGGCCACTGGACAAAGGATAGCCTGTCACTACTTCTGGCCAGGAATTACAGAGGACATAAAAAGATATGTAAGATCTTGTCCAGAATGCCAAAGAGTAGCTCCTAAGCATAGGACTGCACCAGCAACACTGGGAGAAATGCCTATTATGGGAACCCCTTTTGAACGTGTTGCAGTAGATATTGTTGGACCCCTCACTGGGACCAAGAAGAGAAATGCTTACATCTTAACCTTGGTTGATACTTGCTCTATGTGGGGAGAAGCAGTGGCCATGTCAGCTATAGATTCAAAGCACGTGGCAGAGGCCCTGTTGACAATATTTACCCGATTAGGTTTCCCGCATCAGATATTGACTGACAATGGGTCTCAGTTTAAGGGAAAGCTAACACAAGAAGTATTCAGGATATTTCAAGCCAGGCACTATCATTGTAGTCCCTACCATGCCCAAGAGAACGGTCAAGTAGAGCGGTTCAATGGTACGCTAATTTCAATCCTTAGAAAGCTTGCGAGTAAAAAACCTGATACTTGGGATACATACTTACCCGCTGCACTATTTGCATATAGGGAAGTACCCCACAACTCAACTGGATTGGCTCCAGCTACATTGTTGTTTGGAAGACCAATAAAAGGTCCACTGGAAGCATTGCTGCGGACATGGACTGATGAAAAGGCAGAGGAAACAGTGACTTCCGCATACCAGTACGTCAACGAGTTGACATCTCGATTGAAAGCAGGTTGGAAACTGGCCAATGATAACTTAAGACAGGCCAGGAGGAAGCATGCTGCGTACTACAGCAAAAAAGCAAAGGATAGGGAACTGGAGGTGGGTGAAAAGGTGTTATTACGGTTGCCAAGCAGCAATAATAAATTGCAGATTGGATGGCAGGGACCCTATGTCATACTGGAGAAACTTTCCAGGACCAATTATAAGATTGACAAGAAAGGAAAGGAGAAGGTATATCATGTCAATCTTCTTAAAAAATACTATGACAAGGAATCATCAGAAGTTGCACATATTATGACCCTAGCCATTGCAACAGAAATGCACGGTGAACCACTTCACTCTATGGAGTATCCACTCACAACTACAGAGGATTATGTTCAAGTGAATATTAGTGAACAGTTAACTCCAGAGCAGAAGAAGAGGGTTCAGAAAGTGTTGGAAACCCATGCTGATGTGCTCACAGATAAGCCAGGTCGTACGAATCTGTTAGAGTACGACATGAAGGTTACCGACCCTACCCCAGTATGCATGAGAACATACCCTATACCCTATGCGAAAGCCCAAGCACTAAGGGAGGAAGTTGATTATCTGTTGAAGGAGAAAATTATCTCGAAGTCAGACTCTCCCTATAGCTCAAGTGTGGTGCTATTGAGAAAACCGAGTGGTGAACACAGGTTATGTATTGACTACCGGAAGCTTAATGCGATCACAGAATCTCAGGTGGACCCATTACCTGACACAAACCAGCTGTTCTCTACACTGAGTAAGGCTAGGTATTTATCGAAGGTAGATCTAAGCAAGGGATACTACCAAATACCAGTGAAACCAGAAGTTAGGAAAATGCTGGCATTTAGTACATCAGACGGACACTACGAGTTTAATGTACTACCCTTTGGGCTGAAAAATGCTCCCAGTATCTTTTCAAGAATGATGAGGAAATTATTGGAACCTCTACAAAATCCCCATATCACTAACTTTATGGATGACATTCTTGTTGCTACAAACACATTTGAAGAGCATATAGTAGCGCTCTCCATGTTGTTTGACAGACTGAGAAAAACTGGATTGACTGCACGTCCAACCAAGTGCTATATCGGTTGTAAGGAGTTGGAATTCTTAGGTCACACTATTTCTACAGGTCATATGTCTCCTGACCCAAAGAATATAGAGAAGCTAAAGAAGGCACCCAGACCTCAAACGAAGAAAGATGTGAGATCATTCGTGTCTTTATGTGGGTTCTATCAGAAGTACATACCCCACTTTAACTCTCTGTGTGCACCATTAACCAACTTAACGAAGAAAGGACAGCCTGACAAAATCAAATGGAATGCTGATTGTGAAAAAGCTTACACAGAGCTAAAAGCAAAACTCACCAGCAAACCAATCCTTACACTACCCGATATCACACAGGAATTTGTATTAAGGACGGACGCTAGCAGTATAGGGATAGGTGCAACTCTCTTGCAGAAATCAAAAGCCCAGCCGGAGGAACTTTTACCAGTCGCCTACGCCAGTAGGAAGCTGAATGCAGCTGAGTTGAACTACTCGACCATAGAGAAGGAATGTTTAGCTCTAATTTGGTCCATCAACAAATTTTCACCTTATCTGTATGGGACACACTTCATTGTCCAAAGCGATCACCAACCTTTAACATTCTTGGCTGCATCTAAAAAACTAAATTCGAGATTGTTAAGGTGGAGTCTGCTTCTGGCGCCTTATTCCTTTACCGTGAATTACATTCCGGGAAGAGACAATGTAGGAGCTGATTTTTTAAGGCGACACCCTAGTACTCTGGAAGGACAGACGCAAAAGGATTAACCACAGCAGGGGTTTACACGTCAGCTATGACAAGTCACAGCTAGGAAAGGAGGGGGCTATGTCGTGAAACGAAGTGTAACCCACTACTTTGTTAATCACTATGTCGAGATACAGATTTGCTTCAACCAATCAACGATCAACGTTCACCAGTCTCTGAGACAGAATACATTAACGGCCATCTTGTTCACGCAAGATGGCCGATGAAAACTGAATAAAATTAGGCTGTATGAGACCAGGTACAAAACCGGAGGAAACCAATCAACTTGCTCCGCCAGGAACCAACCGAAAGCTTTCCTCAAGTGATATAGTATAGGGGGAAGGACATTGTTGTATCACACCTAGGTGTACATATTATTGGATTTATTCATGTATTGATTTATATTATGGGATGTATTCATGTATAAAATGTATTCATGTATTGAATCTATATTATTGAATGTATCCATGTATTAGTTTATCAGAAAGAAATGTTTTGCAAGTAGACACCTGTCTTGTCTCGCTATTGCTAAATCATACTGAGCCATGTTGTCATTCATCCCACATGCATACATCGGAGACACGCTCATTTCACTCACACTAGAAATAGGTGGGCTTGAGGACAGAAATTAGCCCCTATTTTTGCTTTGTTACAGGTTTAATTGTGTCCTAAAAACCTGAGGTCGTATGTTCGAGTCAATCCCGCCGCCTGGAACTCCGCAGGAGCATAGAGGTTGACCAGACTCTACATCTTTGGTCCCCCTCAGTCTTGGGTGGGCTAAAGGAACGATACTCTGCCGGTGGTGTGAACCAAACAAAGAAGAACAGACTTAAGAGAGATGAGTACACATTAGTACCATTTCTGTCGGCATTGTGAGCATAGAACTGTCAATGAAGAAAACGTGAATTAGCGTAGCAAGAGACAATAATAAGATCATAGTGGATAAATTATACGTAAATAACAGCATAGCTGATAAACGTTATATCCTTAATTATCAGCCCCGCTGATATAATTTTTTGTTCCTATAATTGGAAAACGTGTTGTAATATTTATAAATATAAATATTTGTAAATCATATGTAAACTTACCAATTCATTTCATTCCATTTTTTTTGCAACATTCACCTTTCAGCACAAGAGTAGATAGTGTATATATACTAAATAAAATATAAGGAAATTGTATTTTGAACGACTTGTCAATTTTATCATTGTTAAGTAAAAATCTGTTTCCTTGCTTTGTTTAATATCACAATTGGTTACACAGCAGAGGTGGCGCTTTATGTCGGTCTCCTCTATACTATTGTTTCGAGATCAGATCATTCACAGCCGTAACTAATTTGTGATACCAGTAGTCCTCTCAGACACTGGGACTTCACCATTTTCTGCAGAAATCCTATTTCTGTAATTGTCAGTACTATACTGATCCAAGAGCCAAAATAAAACCTCTCGCCACACTCTCATATAATGGGCTAACAAACAATGGATATAAACTACCAATGAGTGTAACTGTGGCACTGATAAAATGACTGCTCAACATCTACTTCAAAGGTGCTCAACATCTACTTCATAGGTGCTCAACATATGAGGAACAGAGAGAACGAACGAACGAACGAACGAACTTTCTTTTCGAAGGGTTAAGAATTGGGCGCTCAGGCCCGTCTAACATTCTGCCCTTCCACTCTCATTTATCTTGCATACTATATCACAGCTTAGGCGTAAAGAGACACAACGCAACCACCGTCCTTTTCAGGGCGAACGAGGAAGAAGAAGAAGAATATCCTTTCATTCCCTCATGATACTTTAAGCATTAATTTAAAGGCATGCAACATTATAAAGTTAACATAACAGCATTCATTTACAGTATGGGACCCAAAGACGCAGCAATAAAGAACGCAGTCAGCGACTCATAGCTTGACTGCCTGCGTCAGGACCAGCGAATCAGAGCTGGTCAAGACCGCACTCCACCTCCACGTGGTGGTCCTGGAAACAGTCTGCAGCAGTGCAGTCTGGCTGAGCGAGTGTGGATCGCAATGGGAAGGCAAACCCGGTCCTAAAAAATGCCGTGCAGAAGTCGGATGTGTCGACCGAAAGGTACAGATATCACAGCTTAGGCGTAAACAGACACAACGCAACCACCGTCCTTTTCAGGACGAACGAGGAAGAAGGAAGAAGAAGAATTTACAGTATGCAATCATAATAAAAAATGACTAGGTTTTTTTTTTAAACAAACAAGAAAGTAATTGGGAAAAAAGTAATAATAAAATAAAATAAACAAAACAATAAATAAAAATAAATAATTCTGTATACCGACACTCACTCATGCGGTCAAACCGTCTACAATTAATCTGTATTTTTGAATGTGTCATCAATTATCAATACAAAAATTACATAAACACATTCTCGCTTATATCCATACATTCTTGGTGGAAAATGAAATAATAATAAAAACACTTTCTTACACACTTCTGTGGCAGGTAAAGTCTTTGAGCAGTTAAAAAAAATTATGTAATATCTGCTTATTCTCATATACATCATCCCATTTAAGCAAGCAAAAACATTCACATTTCTAAAGTACAGTGGGATGCGGGTACATTCTCACGACTCACATTTCTAAAGTACAGTGGTAAGCGGGTACATTCTCACATACATTACATTTTATAATAATATTTTAAAGTGAATATAATAATATAATAATATTACATGGATATAAAACAAATTATTCACAAAAAACGAGCGGAAGAGGAACAGAAATGTTGACCTATGGATGATATGTTGACAGGCAAACGCTGTTTCTATGGGGGTAGATAATCAGTGATGAGGAAGTGTGAAAAGTGCTTTTTAAATGAATATTGTGTAGGTAGGCTTTTTAGGTGGTGTGGAAGGCTGTTCCATAAGTAGGCTCCAGAGTAGGCTAGACTCTTTTTGAACAGGTCGATCCTAGGTTTGGGCAGAGACGTAACTGACGTAATTGTTGTCCCTGTCTTCTACTGGTTTGAAACAATAATCGTAGGTACGGCGAAGGCATTGTTAGATAGAATTGCGTGAGTCAGCTTGGCTTTGTTGTAGAAAAGACGTTTTTTTAGGGACAGTATTTTGGGTTCTTTTCCTGTCCTTGTGTGTGGTGTCGTGCGATTATCGGTGATCAGACGTACTGCTGTCTTATGCAGGGAGTGCAGTCTCTTCGAGGTGGAAGCAGGGCAACCATCCCATAGTGTAGAGCAGTAATCTAGATGAGTCTGGCCGCCAGCAGTACCATTCCTGGAAAAAAACTAACTTTATAGAGACATAAATAGCCTCAAGCTGCCCGCTGCTTTATGTGAACATATTCAAGTTGATGTCTGAGAGTGTACGAAGAAGATACAATGGCCGTAACAACTATAATCAATATACGGCAAACCTGCATTAGATATGTTAATGCGTACTTCCTTATTATCATAATGACTCTTTAACTTTAAATTGGTACCAGGTCTTCTTGTCCTGTGCTATCCGTTTAGGATCTTTTCATATCCTCTTTATCCCTTTCATTACTTGCTCCTGAAACTGTGAAACGCTCCTGAAATTTAACACAGGGGCAACGGAGATTTTAAAAGGATATACGGTAGATGTAATAGCGAAGATCCAGTCCTACCAATACTTTCTGAGGTCCACTTGGCGCGGAGTCCTCCGAGATGAGCTTGGTTCACGAGGGCGGTAGTTACGCCACTAGTCGTCGGGTCTTTTGACCTGTGTAGCCATTTAATTTTCCTGCTAGTCGATTGTAGATATTGTGGGGTTTTTTTTTTTAACCGCTAGGCAGAGGCGTACTAAGAGGAGTGCGACGAGGGCGGTGACAGACAGGAAGGGGGGAGGGGTGCCATCGAACACTATTATGACAGTATTGTACTGTTTAAAAATCTGCTTGCATGTAATTTTTATTTTTCTGAGTTTTTATATTTTGAGGATTAGTGGAAGGTGTGTCAAAGAAAGAATCCACTTCGGCTGGCATATTCTTTAAGTTCGCCGCTACCACCAGGCATGGCTAAAAATAATAAAATCAGAAAGAAAGAAAAAAGTGTCACACGCAGAAGGTTCTATGTTTTGTTCCATCCAGAATGGACTTACACTTTTTTTTTTCTTTTTTTTTTTTTTTTTAAATGTAAAACTTTTGCCTCGTTTTGGCGAGGCGCGTCCCGTTCAACCTAGTCGGTTATATTAGTATTAGACAAACATAAAGGTATGTTTTCAGGCACTCGTAAGAAATAAAGAAGTAGAACACTTGGACAACAGAAGGGCGCATGTCCAAATATAAAAAACCCTTTGGTCTGAAGTATTGGTATGTAGTTGGATTTACATATTTATCAAGTTGTTATAGTATATTTAGGCTGAAAATATGCGGAAGATTATGTGTAAAAAACGATGAAGTTTTATTTTGATAAACGATACAACCTATGTGATTTGTGCGGTTTGATTTTGTAAGTTATTTTGAACACTTTTGGTCATTCACTTCTCACGTATAGTAGATTCATTTTTGAATGGCGATGTGGAAATTTGGAGCCCGAAAACGTTTCTAACAAGCCTCTGATTCTAATAAGCGTTGACATAATTAATTATTCCAATGCCGGAACAGCTAATTTCAGTTGCTCAATAAATCAAAAATAAAATGAATTGCCAAGTGACCTTTGAGTTCATAGGTCAGAGACCATACTCTTCTTCTACTTCTTGTTCTTCTTCTTTGTTCACCTTCAGACGTCAACTTGAATATGTTCAAAGAAAGCTATCCCAATCTGTTGTGACACGTGCGAAGTCTGAAGATGACTACTTGATCACTTCTGCTAAGCTGGTAATACGCATCATTTTTATTGTGGCCTGGATGTTCTGCGTCTCACTTGCTCCTGTATCTGCGCTTGATAAAACTCTTGGCCTCTTCATAAGTTATGCTTGTATCAAGTTGAGGTAGCTTTCCCCCTTCCTTTGCCAATCTGTCAGCCTCTTCATTTCCGGGGATGTTGCAGTGAGAATGGGGCCACTGTATCACAACTCTTTTTAATTGCTGACACAGTTTGTGAAGTTATTATTGTTATTGTTAATCAGAATCGACCTCTCTGCACTCAAGGCAAACCCATAGGTGCTTAGTCTCCCTCAGCAAATGTCGAAGAGTATGAATGCTAAGTGTACCTGTAGCACGCTGGTTGTAGATACGACGGATGCATCCTCTCTCATGTCCATTTCTGCTAGTCCCACGTTTGATGCCAAACTCCAATAGCCTGAGCCTTGTTGAATCATCCATTGCAGTGTCTTCATCCAGCAGGTGATCATTAATAGCCCTTAGTATCTCTCCCTTATCCATGTCCAGTGTCCCCACTATAGGTGCTCTCGAGGCCAGTCTGTGAGCTCTCTCATTGCCAGTAACATGTGGGAATGAAAGGTTATAGTATGCAAGATAATTGAAAGTGGAAGGGCAGAATGTTAGACGTGCCTGCGCGCCCAATTCTTAACCCTTTGAAAATAAAGTTCGTTCGTTCGTACCCTGCATGACCAGGACAGTAGATCCACACCAGTTCTTGACGACTTGAGGATTCGAAATAGGCAGCAGGCGTAACAACATTCAAGTACACTAATACAAATGCAACTAGGAATGACATTAACTATCCCTGTGAAGAAAGATATTAGTTAATGCAAAATACACAAATGAATCTAAAGTCTACACTATGTGATGATGATGAATGTACGTAACTCCTAAATACTAACAAAAAAAGGATATCTTGTTTTTCTTGGTCTCTTGCTGACTGTCAATAAACTCTGGTTGTTTGTACACAATGGACAAGTCATTGTCTGCCTACAATAACACTGGACGGTCCACTTGGTTTCGTCAGGTGTCCACGGCTTGTTCTTTTGTCCTTCACAATGCGAGTGTTGACATTGTCCCGAGCGTCCAAGGTGTCCTGTTCATGTGTGATGTTGAACGCAATGTTAGGCGGGTGAGACTTCGTCTGATATGCAGATGTCCTTTCGTTGTGCTGATAGTCTGCTCATGTGGTGATGATGATGGAAATATGTTGTATATTCGTATTTGTTGGTGCATCAATTGTATGGGGAGAAACTGTCCATTACTGCTGGTAATTCAGGATATCAATAATTTTTGTAGGCACTGGGTTTACAAGATCTCCCGTCTGCTTTTGCAGCTTTTGATCATGGTTTCTCAAAGCACTTGTTGTAAAAATCGTCCGTTGGCTACTGCCACTTCTGATCAAGATTTCTCAAAGCACTTGTTGTAAAAATCGTCCGTTGGCTACTGCCACTTCTGATCAAGATTTCTCAAAGCACTTGTTGTAAAAATCGTCCGTTGGCTACTGCCACTTCTGATCAAGATTTCTCAAAGGCACTTGTTGTAAAATCATCCGTTTGCTACTGCAACTTCAGATCATTAAATTTCACGTGGACAGCTATTAGAAATGCAGCAATCCTTCTGGGTATTTTCTGCTTTCTTTTTGGGTGGGTAGTCGATGATAGAAAGACCCTTCACCGCCTGGTAAATTCCTTTCTGACCCCCGTGGAGTATGGGTAGGTTGTTGCCGTTAATTACTTGTGAGATGCGTGTCGTCGCAGTATCTCGGTCGGCCCTACTCTAAAGCTTGTCCTGTGATTAACGCCAACCACGTAGTAGACTAAGGATGAGTATCTCAAATGGTCCCTGTCTCTACCACTGTGATGGATAAAATAATGAACCCTTTGTAAGTATCCCGTAAACTATGCTACGCCTGTAGTGTGTTCTTGTATGTGAAATCTTATCACTATAATGAAGGGCTGTGCGGTGTTTACTGCACGTTTAACATGTAATGTAAGAGGCAAAATAAAAGTGTCTTGGATTTACTTCGTTATAGTTACAGGAAACTGTGTAATGTTATAATTATAATCATTCTCTCCTGGTGTTTATTGTAACCTGTACTTATGAGTATGAAATATAATATTATAATAAACGTGACTGGTATTTATAGTGTTAACTTTATGGAAAATAGGTATATATTATCTGACTGAAGTTAAGACATAATAATGATAAAGTACAAAATATATTACACTAACCTTGGTGTCCATATACGAATTTCACTGACACAATGTCCTGACTCTTCCTCGTGAAATCTAGAACCCCAAGTTTTGGTTGGCGGACTGCTTCTCTTGCAATGCCAAGCAATGAATATAGTTGAGTTTATATATCGTCTGAATCGCCTATGGCTAATTTTCGGGTTCGCTTCCTGTGTCATGTGAAATTTCGTTTGTTTTCCTTAAGTCAGACATTCCGTTCCCATGCTGTGTAAAATTTCCTGTAATATTTTGCTACGGTCGCTCTCATATTTTGCTTATCCGAGACAACTTGTCTGCGTTCGTCTTTTGAGTGTCTGTGCAGCATTTAATAGTCTTTACATAATGACCTATTCTCACTCTTTTCATGTTGTCCCTGGCTCAGACACTGCGTCGCCGTTAATCAAATGTTATTGGGTCGGTTCGATGAGAACCTGCTTATTAAATTACTCATTGTAAAACTGCCTCGCGCTCTGTCCATATATTCTACGGCTAGCCACAATAATATTGCTTGTACCTTCCTGCCTTTGTGAAAACACAACCGCGACGTCCCTTGCTTTACTCCTAATAGTCTGTTGAGGTAATGTCCGCGTGTTTGTGAAAACATTTCAGGTGGATGTTCCATACCTGTTTGACAAACGATGTCTGTGCCGACAATGAGTATAGAAAGTCGAAATACAAACTCATTCGCTCCTCGTGACATAGCTTCCCCCCAACAAGTTCGAGCATGGGAGAACTATTGCGAATTAGGGGGTATTTCGCTTTCCCTTTTGCTCCCTATTGGTATCTTCTCGCTATAACTATCCTCTTCATCTTTCTCGTTCCAATCCTCCTTCTCCTCGTCCAAATCATTCTTCTCGCAATCTTCCTCAATTGCTTCTCCTGTATCAGCTGTAAATGGCTGATCCATTGCCTGTTTCAATATCGTGGCCGTGGCCAAGAGTTGTCGATCCTGTTCGACTAAGCTCGTAGAGCGGGCTGTGATTTTCTGCACGCCTGCAGATGACTGTCTAGCCGCCTTGGGCTGCAGTACTGAGTTCGGATTCCCCTTATTCAAATGCTTGGGGGCTGCTCGTGTTCTGAAGTTAACCGCTTCAGTTATGTATCTGGCTAAATATCTCTTTAGCAGAATAATCATACATATTTCCAGCTGATTCTCCACTGGAATCTTATAATTGGTTCGAGATGCCTTCTCGACCACTGTGTATGGCCCGTGCCATCCAATCAGTAACCTGTTCTGTTTGCTATGCCTAAACAGTAAAACTTGTTTGCCTATCTCTAGCTCACACTTAGGACCAGTCGTATTATATTCTCCGTCATGTTGACGCCTCCTCTTCTTCATACGTGGTCTGTTTCCCTTAACCGTGGCCTCCTCACTTTTCCCATGATTTGATGCCCCTCTCTGGCATTCAGGACCTGATCTGATAAATTGATCCATGTCCCTTGCGATTCCCTGCCAATAATAATGGTGGGTGATTCTTTGCGTAGTGATGTATTGTCTGACCTGACCACTAGATTCACTAGCATGTCCCATACCCAAGATATAAAATCTATATCGTGCTGGTACTACCTGTTGCTCATACTCATAACCGCGCTTTCCTACTCTCCTAAGGAGTTGTCCTTGCTGTTTAAAGCAGTCTCCTGGTTGCGCTGGATTGTCTCTCTTCAGTCTCTTCTTAAAACAAGGTTCTACCGCTTTGTCGTTGTTGTGAGCTTGTCTCAGCTCTTGCGGATGGAAGTCAAACTCGTCTCCTTGTCTCTTCTCCTTCGCTTGTTCACCTGTCTGCCCTGCAGCTGTGACTCTTGATTGACGAGTGTCTACCATAACCACATATTTGTAGCCTATAATGACTTCATATGTATGATCATTTAAAACTGCCGTTCGTAGTTCTCCCTTGACATACCTGCCTTCAATGGGAGTCCGGGCGATAGCCGCCATCATTGGAGGATCGCTGTTAACTGTGAACGGAATTTCCACAGTTCCAGCACTCAATTGTTCTGGTCTAACCAGTCTTGACCTGAATATCGAATCGAATTCCAGCCTGGAATCGAATACCTCTTCCGCTCTTTCTCTATTGACAACGTTGCGTTCCGAGGGAATCCGGGTGCTAGTTGCCGTCCCTAAAATATCACTTTTCCTTTTCCGCCCTTTTGCATTATGGTCCTTGTAATATTCGTTGCCAGGTTTAAACCCCTTCTTTCTCTTGAGTGACCCATTCTGACTGACATCAAATGTCTGGGTTTCCTTCTTCGATCTGTTGAAATAAAAAGTGTTTCCCCACTTCTTTCTTCTGATAAACAATCTTTGAATCCGCAGACGGATCAAAGTTGGCCATTGTTTGTCCTTATTACGTATCTCGTGTATCTTGCCCGTGGAATGGTCATAAATCAAGATACGGTGCAACCCATCTGTCCTTTTGTATCGGGTACAGTGTGTTGTTAATTTCGCGCGTCGGCGCCTTGCCTTGCCTAAAGCGCGTACACCAAGCTGTTTCCTCTTGTGTCGCCTGGTGTCTTTCCTTCTCTCTATCTGCTTAGTTTTTGTCTCGCCTACATATAGAATCGGAGTCCCGTGGGTGTTGAGCTGCTGTATCCCCGCCGGCTCTACCACACTTTTCTCCTCATGATCCTCTTCTACCTCCTTTTGAAGAGAGTCGGGGGGTGCCTCCGTGTCCGTCGTCCACCCTGTCCCGATAATCGTATGTGTTGTTATACCTTCTAAAGGCACACATTTCCCTCCGTAAGTTTTAAAAGTGGTAGGATCTGACTTTTCCTCGTCCTGGGTAAAGGCAGACTTAGACGATGTGGGCAACTGTCTATTTCCGTGGATAATAGCGAATGCCCGTTCCTGTCCGGTCGCTTCTTTCCACGTAGAAGGGCCGGTGGAGTGATGTAATAATTGTTCTCCTGATGTCAGGAGACAAGTGCCTGTTTTCTTCTTCCCTGTGATACCAGGTGAAATTGTTTTATTCGCGGTCCCCTTGCAAGATCCATCGGAGTTACCGCTTGCCATTTGAGTAGGCTCTTCTGAGCTTTTTAATAACTTTCCGTTATCTCTGCAGAATTGCCTGGAATCCATTGAATTAACTACCGCCGGGTGTGATTTTTCCCCCTCTTTTTCTCGGGACTCTTTGTCCTTCATTGTTCGAGTTTCTATATACGCCATGCGATGGAGAGGAGGGTGGTTTCGGCACTCGCTGGTGTAGTGATTTTTCCTGCGACAATACCGGCACCATTTATCCCCTTGCCTCTGGTTCTGAGAAAAGGATTTGTGTTGAGTTTCCTTTCTATGTGGATTGCAAAGGAAGGTGTCTTTCTTCCCCTGATACCGGCCAACTGGGCCCTTCTCATAATCAGTTTTTCCTGCGGATTTCTTTGCATATGAAGTAATGCAATGCGAAGATGGTGTGTCTTCTAGGCGATATGTTAGCTCATCTGTCACTTCATGGGCCGAAACAAATATTTCCGATTCAAGTCTTGTGGGTTGTTCATACGTTCCACACAACCTCTTCATCCGAAGTTCGTGCTCTCTTTCTGCCCTGATTCTCCTATCCTCGGCCTCTCTCTCTGCCTTGATTCTCCTATACTCGGCCTCTCTCTCTGCCTTGATTCTCCTATCTTTAGCCGCTGCTAATCTCAATCTTGTTTGCTCTACTTCTGCTGCCAGTTTATCTTTTCTCTCTTGCTCTGCAATTTTATCTTTTCTCTCTTGCTCTGCTATGTGCGCAGTTAACATTTTATCCACATATTCCATAAGTTCTGCTTTCTCTAGTTTTAAATTCATTGCTTCCTGGAAAGCTGCCGTGCGAATTTGCAACCAATCTGCCATGATCAAGCTAGAATTAAATCTGCCGGTCGCAACTCAAAATTATGCGAGAGAAATAATAAATTTAGAGCGACAATAAAATCGTGCCCTTGGCCAAAGGGAGAAACAACAATAAAAATTTCCGTATGCTTCGCTATAACCTTTACACCCGTACAGATAAATGAATATATTAAAGAAAAACTTGGCAATACAATTCTAAGACTGGCTAAGAATACCAGACAAATATTTCTGACCATAAACAGTCTGCCTACCGAGAAAACAAAAACAAAATGTTTCCTCTCAGTGGCTTTAGCCGCTATTGTTCACTTGTGAACAAAAGGACTATACAATGTCGGTTCGCTCGTTTCGATGCGTCCGACTTCAACAATGCCTTTTTTTTAGAGACCCACGTGGTACTGAAAATCCAGGTAAATTTATAGTGATGACAACAAATCAAATTAAGTGCATATAAAGTAATACGGTATAATCTTCTAACATATGTCAATGTCTTATGTAATATGAATATCTAATCTAATTTAATATCTAATATTCTATTCTGTGTTCTTCCCCTCTACCTAAGTAGAATAAGGAACAGTATAGAAGACAGTGAATAGGTTTTACAAAAATTTCAAAAAAGAATTATTTAATGTTTTAGTCTAGGGCAAGCCCCAAGGTACTATCTCGGACTGCAGCGTCCACTTGATCCCGGACGAGCCCCCACTTAATGTCACAGGGTTATCCCGAAGGATAACCAAAGAGAGTTATCTGTGTGGTGCCGGCTTGATCGATGGCTCAGATTTGCCTGGCAACCCGTTGGAAATAGGCAGCAGGCGTGAAGAAGGCGAATGTAGGACTCTGGGATTAATTCCCCGCAGACAGTCCCAGTAATTCTATATCTCGTGACACTATAACTCCTACCACTCTATCCCCCTCTCTATATTATAATGCTAACGAGCCCCCACTCCCCTATTACACTGAGTGAACAGAAGAGGAAGAAAGGAAGAACAGTATGTCTCTTTCGCACACTTTCTTTTCTTCTCTATATATGTAATAACGTGTGTTGGTAAATACAACTACAACATTTATTAACTTATTGAAATATAACAACATTCAAGTACACTAATACAAATGCAACTAGGAATGACATTAACTATCCCTGTGAAGAAAGATATTAGTTAATGCAAAATACACAAATGAATCTAAAGTCTACACTATGTGATGATGATGAATGTAAGTAACTCCTAAATACTAACAAAAAAAGGATATCTTGTTTTTCTTGGTCTCTTGCTGACTGTCAATAAACTCTGGTTGTTTGTACACAATGGACAAGTCATTGTCTGCCTACAATAACACTGGACGGTCCACTTGGTTTCGTCAGGTGTCCACGGCTTGTTCTTTTGTCCTTCACAATGCGAGTGTTGACATTGTCCCGAGCGTCCAAGGTGTCCTGTTCATGTGTGATGTTGAACGCAATGTTAGGCGGGTGAGACTTCGTCTGATATGCAGATGTCCTTTCGTTGTGCTGATAGTCTGCTCATGTGGTGATGATGATGGAAATATGTTGTATATTCGTATTTGTTGGTGCATCAATTGTATGGGGAGAAACTGTCCATTACTGCTGGTAATTCAGGATATCAATAATTTTTGTAGGCACTGGGTTTACAAGATCTCCCGTCTGCTTTTGCAGCTTTTGATCATGGTTTCTCAAAGCACTTGTTGTAAAAATCGTCCGTTGGCTACTGCCACTTCTGATCAAGATTTCTCAAAGCACTTGTTGTAAAAATCGTCCGTTGGCTACTGCCACTTCTGATCAAGATTTCTCAAAGCACTTGTTGTAAAAATCGTCCGTTGGCTACTGCCACTTCTGATCAAGATTTCTCAAAGGCACTTGTTGTAAAATCATCCGTTTGCTACTGCAACTTCAGATCATTAAATTTCACGTGGACAGCTATTAGAAATGCAGCAATCCTTCTGGGTATTTTCTGCTTTCTTTTTGGGTGGGTAGTCGATGATAGAAAGACCCTTCACCGCCTGGTAAATTCCTTTCTGACCCCCGTGGAGTATGGGTAGGTTGTTGCCGTTAATTACGTGTGAGATGCGTGTCGTCGCAGTATCTCGGTCGGCCCTACTCTAAAGCTTGTCCTGTGATTAACGCCAACCACGTAGTAGACTAAGGATGAGTATCTCAAATGGTCCCTGTCTCTACCACTGTGATGGATAAAATAATGAACCCTTTGTAAGTATCCCGTAAACTATGCTACGCCTGTAGTGTGTTCTTGTATGTGAAATCTTATCACTATAATGAAGGGCTGTGCGGTGTTTACTGCACGTTTAACATGTAATGTAAGAGGCAAAATAAAAGTGTCTTGGATTTACTTCGTTATAGTTACAGGAAACTGTGTAATGTTATAATTATAATCATTCTCTCCTGGTGTTTATTGTAACCTGTACTTATGAGTATGAAATATAATATTATAATAAACGTGACTGGTATTTATAGTGTTAACTTTATGGAAAATAGGTATATATTATCTGACTGAAGTTAAGACATAATAATGATAAAGTACAAAATATATTACACTAACCTTGGTGTCCATATACGAATTTCACTGACACAATGTCCTGACTCTTCCTCGTGAAATCTAGAACCCCAAGTTTTGGTTGGCGGACTGCTTCTCTTGCAATGCCAAGCAATGAATATAGTTGAGTTTATATATCGTCTGAATCGCCTATGGCTAATTTTCGGGTTCGCTTCCTGTGTCATGTGAAATTTCGTTTGTTTTCCTTAAGTCAGACATTCCGTTCCCATGCTGTGTAAAATTTCCTGTAATATTTTGCTATGGTCGCTCTCATATTTTGCTTATCCGAGACAACTTGTCTGCGTTCGTCGTTTGAGTGTCTGTGCAGCATTTAATAGTCTTTACATAATGACCTATTCTCACTCTTTTCATGTTGTCCCTGGCTCAGACACTGCGTCGCCGTTAATCAAATGTTATTGGGTCGGTTCGATGAGAACCTGCTTATTAAATTACTCATTGTAAAACTGCCTCGCGCTCTGTCCATATATTCTACGGCTAGCCACAATAATATTGCTTGTACCTTCCTGCCTTTGTGAAAACACAACCGCGACGTCCCTTGCTTTACTCCTAATAGTCTGTTGAGGTAATGTCCGCGTGTTTGTGAAAACATTTCAGGTGGATGTTCCATGCCTGTTTGACAAACGATGTCTGTGCCGACAATGAGTATAGAAAGTCGAAATACAAACTCATTCGCTCCTCGTGACAAGCTGATTAATCTCCAGCACTGCTTTTCCATTGCCCCAGGATCTGCACTTTCTGCCAAGGCTAATGATGACCTGCTGGTAGTTGATCCAGTTCTCCCCTGACTTACTCCACTCTTCCCCTTTGGATACATTTTCAACCCTGGTCACCTGACCAATCGTAGCCTCTGCCTGTGCCATCCATGACATCTCCCTCTTGATTCTTGTTCCTTTGATGTCAGCTACATTCTCATGTAGGGGGTGTCTTTTGTCGGTGGTTACCCGCATATATGCTTTTGCCTGGGCCATCGCATATCTGGATCTAATCGACAGCAATCCGAGCATGTATCTCATTGTTACAATGGGGGTATCATGCGTACAGCCCAAAACTAGTCGCATCCCGTCATTTTGAATGCGTTCCAGTCGTTCACATTGTGACACTGACAGCGTGAGTATTCTTAGCCCTTACTCGATTACTGAAATCACGAGCTGATGAAACAGGAGAAACAATAGTCTCTGTACCAAGCGCGCAGCAGCCATTGTTTTTAAGGCTGCCAGTCCTCGCTTACACTATTGTATGATCAGTTCGACATGATACTTGAACGATAGCCCACGATCAATACTTTAGCCTGTCTTGCCTTCAATGTTCTGCCCATTGAAAGTGATGTCTGGAAGGTCTGCTTTCACAATGGAGTTTTTCAAAGAGCACCACATCACACAGGCCTTGATGAGATTGACCTTTAATCTACTTTCCTCACAACGTTTAGAAACCGTCTGTAGTGGCTCTTGTATGCCTTGGACTATTTCCTGACTGTCTGAGCCAGTTCTGTACATGAGTATGTAGTTTGTGAAGTGTTACTCTTAGGTCATCCAGGTCGGCATTATTTTGATTCTTCAGCGTTGCAATTACTGACATCGCATCTGAAAAGATCGCTACTTATCTCTCTGAGCTTTCTTCTGTAATTAGGACTTCTGCTGCAATTTTCAAGACCTCTCCCTCTGCTCTAAAGTTACTGGCAGCTTTTTTTGGGTGCCGTTGCTTAAGCTGAGAAAGACCCCTCCATCCCCATTTTCGGTGGCATTTGTTGCTTATTGAGCGCATATATCCAGAGTCACAGTGTGGATTCCGAGCTGGCAGATCAACAACAGACATGATCTTCTCTCTCCGCCAGCTTCAGGAAAAATCAAGAGAGCAGAAAAGACCATTATATATCGCCTTTATAGACCTCACAAAAGCATTCGACCTGGTTAGTAGGGATGGACTCTTTAAAATCCTCCTGAAAATAGGCTGCCCTTCTAAAATGCTGGAAATGATAAAGTCATTCCATGATGGCATGAAGGGAACAGTCCAATATGCTGGAAGCACGTCACAGCTCTTTGATATACGAAGTGGCGTTAAACAAGGCTGTGTTCTGGCTCCGACCCTCTTCGGAATCTTCTTTGCCTTACTCTTGAAACATGCATTCAGAGATGGAACTGAAGGAATATGCCTTCACACTAGGTCAGATTGCCGTCTGTTTAATCTTTCAAGGCTGAAGGCAAAAACAAAAATCAGAAGGGTCACTATAAGAGACTTGTTGTTCGCTGATGATGCTGCAGTCGTCACTCAAAGCCAACAGGAGCTTCAGAGCTTGATGAATCGCTTCACTAAAGCATGCAAGGACTTTGGCCTCACAATAAGTCTAAAGAAAACGAATGTGCTGAGTCAGGATGTGGGTGCTGCACCAGTTATCACTATCGATAACTATGAATTGGCAGTGGTGCACCACTTCACATACCTAGGGTCTACCATCAATAACAAACTCTCACTGGATACAGAAATCGACAGCCGCATTGGCAAAGCTGCAGCTACCTTTGCCCGCCTCACATCGCGTGTTTGGGGAAATTCTAAACTCACAATGAAGACCAAAGCTGCGGTATATAATGCCTGCGTCACCAGCACACTCCTATATGGCAGCGAGACCTGGACGACCTATGCTAAGCAAGAAAGAAGGCTCAATACCTTCCATTTGCGGTGTCTACGCCGCATCCTCGGCATCTCGTGGAAAGATAAAGTGACAAATGTCGAGGTGTTGTCACGTGCTGGCCTTCAAAGTATGTATACGCTTCTTAGACAGCGCAGACTTCGCTGGCTTGGCCATGTTCGCCGCATGGATGATGGTCGCATCCCAAAAGATATCTTCTACGGACAATTAGCAGAGGGCAAGAGAACAGTTGGGCGACCACAGCTGAGGTTCAAAGATGTGTGCAAGAGAGATATGAGGGCACTGGACATGGATCCAGCAACATGGGAGGATAAAGCTGCCGATCGCACTAAGTGGCGATGCTATTTACGGCGCCACCTCAGATTGGGCGAAGAGAGGCTCACACAAGAAGCAGAGGTGAGGAGAAAACGTCGAAAGGAGCACCAGGAAAATAAGCAGCTGAGGGCAGTCACCTCAGGGGCGCATTCCCATAGTCAGTTATGACTGTAGGTTCTATTATTATTATATTATTATTGTTGCTTATTCATCTGTGTATGCATGGATTCAGGTGTTTCTTTAGTAATGTTTCACTATGTATTTCATGGTTAGGATTCTTCTTTCTGTTTCATTCTGCTATTCTTTCTCTCAATACCTTGAATGCTTTCTATCATTTCTGTAAAGCGCTGTTGTTTCCAAACTGGTAGCTTGTGTGCAGTGTAGAAGGGCGTAGCTGTTGATATTGCATTGATGGGGTCTGCTGTCGTCATTTTTTAAACTGTTTTAACAAAGTTGCTTCTCTTCAGTCTTCCCCTTACAAGTCATTTATTCTCTGGTATATTGAGTGGGTCTATCTGCCTCCGGAATTTCTCGGTTTATTTCTGGGCTCTGCTATCTCTTATATTCTCCATTGGCTGAAATTATGTAATCGTTTCCAACTGTCACCGAATTGCATCCCCTGCTTTGCAGTAGTGGTCCAACAGTGGCAAGAACTCAAGAGTATCTAATATGGGTCTTCAAAGGTGTCTACCTTCGCACAAGATTACTCTTGGCAGAGTTGTAGATAAATATGAAACAAACATAAAGGTATGTTTTCAGGCACTCGTAAGAAATAAAGAAGTAGAACACTAGACAACAGAAAAACAACAGACATGAGTCGCTTACCCAGGATTTGAACACTGGACCTTCCGTGCGACAACCCCGCCTAGCTATCCAGTGTTCAAATCCTGGGTAAGCCACTCATGTCTGTTGTCTAGTGTTCTACTTCTTTATTTCTTACGAGTGCCTTAAAACATACCTTTATGTTTGTTTCATATTAATTTACCGTTTACAGGCCTCGGGTTTCCCTTCCTTATATGTTATAAGAGTTGTAGATAGAACGAAAATGATTTTTCATAAGATGTTTCAGAAGTCAAGAACAATGCTGCATTGGCAGGGCAATTGTTAACTTATATCTGATCCGCCGTCTTTTATGAAGAATTAAGCAATTATTAATTTCAGCTCGTTCAAGCCCCCACCCTAATTTACTCAGTGGAATTCTTATTATTATGGTATAGCTCTGTTTAGAGTGTATTTAGTAACTTGACTGAGACAAACATGTAGTACATCCAAAATAATTAAATCGATGTTAAATTTGTATATTTACAAATAACAGATTTAATATCCACTTAGATTTAACAAGGTTTTAAAAGAATGAATAATGATTTATCTGAAAAATTCTCATCACTGGTGTGATGTAATGAGGGTTTATGTCAAAAGTCACTTGGCAGCTTTTAAATTTGACTTAGCTGCAAATGGTAGATTCTGCTTGCCCTGAGTTTTTGGGTTCTGTGCAGATAGGTTACTGGATTTCTCACGTCTCTGGTCAAGATTAAAGGCGTAGCACATTCCAAGTAAGATCATGGAGTACAGTAGAACTCCATTTATCCGAACCCCATGGGACCGAGCATCGTTCGGATAATCAAATGTTCGGATAATTGGATTACGTAATGTATCGAGTACATGTACACATATTTCTAAAAATAATTAACCATCACAAGGAAAATACACTATAAAACATATTTACTTGTACTGTAATAATAATACCCACACTGTATTAGATCACTGTATCACCAAAATCTTTTATTACACTGCAGTGCATGTACTACTTGTATTAATTATTTTTGTTAAGAAAGAGAAATGTTTTCAAAATAACATTACAAACGATTCAAAACCAGGCGCAACTTACGTATACTGTATATGTACTTGCACAGATGTAGCCCACTATTTAAAATAATGAGGAATCCTCTTTTGCACCAAACTGGATAGTCTCCTTTTGGCTGCTATGTCCCGCATTCTCTTCAACAGCAGAAGCTGTGTAGGACAGCTGTCATCTTCTTGCTCGTACCAAGCCATCGTTGTTTCTAGTGCTATAAAGGCCTCTTCAGGACTTGGTCGACGTTTTGGTTTTTCTTCATAATCTACAAGTACATCATGTACTTCTGAGGAGTCTTCATCATCGGTCACTACATGTATTTGGTTTTCTTCTTGCACAAAAGACAACATTTCTTCGTCATTCAAAAACTGAAAACCAGAATCATTATCATCTTCTAGCCACATGTGTGCATCATCTTTGTCACAGTCCGAAAATCCGGACATTGCTTGAAACAGTTCCACAACTTCATTTATACAATCATCATTTGTGTCCACTGCAGTAGTTTCATTTCCTCCTTTTTTCCCAAGCAATCTACTCCAAGCCTTGTTGAGATTATCTTGTGACAGGGTGGTCCAAGCATCAGCTAACATATAGCAGCAGTCTTTGAGATTAAGCTTTTTGGAAAACGCCACTACACTTTCTTCATCTTCAGCCAACAATAAACGACGCAGGACTTCCTTCTTGTACATCTTTTTAAGCTTTGCTATATCACTCTGATCCATTGGTTGAATCAGTGCTGTTACATTGGGAGGCAGAAAAATTACTTTAAAATTTGCATCAACTGCATTCAATGTATCCGTCACTGGATGAGATGGTGCATTGTCCAGTAGAAGAATTACTTTTCCAGTTTTCTTTTCTTGTTCTCTCAACCTCTTCATATTTTGGATGAACTGATTTGTATACCAATCAAGAAATATTTCACTATTCATCCAAGCACTCTTCTGTGCTTTGTAACACAATGGGAGACATGTCACATTCTTTAAACAACGTGGTTTTTTTTGCTTTGCCGATCATTAGCACCGGTAAACGATGACTTCCACTGGCATTCGCGGCTACCAAAATTGTTACTCTCTCTTTGCACTTTTTAAACCCAGGGGCAGCTGCTTCGCGCTGAGATGCAAGTGATTTTTGAGGCAATGATTTCCAGTATAAGCCAGTCTCATCGGCATTATACACATCATCGAGTGAATAACCTTCTTCTTCCAAAAAAGCCAAGAATGTTTCTTTAAAATTTTTAGCGGCAGTTGCATCGCTAGATAAAGATTCCCCTTGAATCTCCAGTTCTCGTATGCCATGACGAGATTTAAAGTTTCTTAACCATCCCTGGCTAGCCTTAAAGTCAGGAGGACCGTCAAGTTGATTGTTGAACTGAAGTGCCTTTTCACACAACAGAGAACCAGAGATAGGTTCCCCTTTGCTTCTTCTTTGCACAAACCATATATACAAAGCCTCTTCCAATTTCACATCTTTCGCATTTCTCATGGTTTTACGTTTCTTCGACCCATTTTCACTCATAATTTTATCCTTGTTACTTTTGATGTCAGAGACGGTAGCTTTCCCAACATTGAAAATCCTCGCAAGTGAAGACACAGTTTCACCTTGTCCTAGTCTCTTGATAATTTCTGTTTTCGTTTCATTTGACAAAACATTGCGGTTCCTTTTATATGCTTTAGGCCTACTGGAAGATGCCATATCGCACAGAGAAATACTTGTACACCAAAATTATTCTGCTGTAGTAGCAGACACAATTATTTTAAGTTGAACTGTCTGTTTAGCCAGTGTTCTACCTAGAACGCACACGTACACTGGATTGGTAAACCAGATATTAACTGACTTTATGATCTAACTGACTTCCTGTACGTAAGCGACCGACCATTAGCCCATCCCATTCTCTACAAATTGTTCGCACACATTTGAAGTTTGCCGCATCAAAAGATTCAGAATTTTAGTCTAACGTGACTGTGGCATCTGATTTTTTTTTTTTTCTGGAAAAAGTGTTCGGATAATTGGATGTTCGGATAATTGGGGTTCGGATAAATGGAGTTCTACTGTAATTGCAAAGCTGGTCTCGCGTCTCTAAGACCCTCTGATGATGGTGTCTAGCTCAACGTCAGTCCACTTTTACCCTCACTTTGTTCCAGAAATTAACTGGTACCACCAACTTGGATGGTAAAAGACTTTTGTCACCAGCCCTTGCATCGGTGGTTCATGAAATCATCATTCTATATACTGAGGTTGCCAGTCTCAAATGACTTGGACATCCACTAGCAATTTTCACATAGTAATATTCACATGGCAATATATACATATTAGTTCACATGTTAGTAATGAAAAAATGTAAAATGCACAACTAACGCCAATCCTGGCTCACAGACTGTTTGCTCAGAGGAATAAAGGCACTTGATTAGGTCACTTACACGTGTTCTTGGGGGTCGTTATTTTAACAATGAATTCCCACTATGACTCTGTGCTTTAGATTCCTCATATTCCCGGGTGTCCTTGTTAAATGGTAGAGTTTATTCTGGGCTCTGAAGTCCTCAAAATTGCTCAAACAATGGTCCGGTTCCGATATAAGAATCTTGATTCTAGTCTTTACTCTGGCAATGTCTGGTTGTCGTCTTGGCAAGCAATTCTCACAGTGAACTAGACTTGTAAAAAGTGTCAGATTATATTCACTGTCTTCCCCCGCATTTGTTTGTTACGAGGCTAAGCAGAGCGCCAATCATTTCAAACATGCGTGTTTTGTGGGGTAATTTCAAAATTATTTCCGCCTGAAATAATGTGCGTAATGCAAAAGGTCACCTCCCCATATATGGAAGTGACACGTCCGTACACTCTCTCAGCAGTATGTGTAAGATGTAACATCTTACTTTTCCATAAAGTAATCTGTTCGTGAAAATAGAACAGGAAACGATTATGTCATTCAAGTCTGTCCATAAGGTGTTTCCCCATAGTGGCTATCAAACGTTCTGCCTTTTACCATCTTGGCGAAGAACGCACACTGGCCTTATAAGCGATTAAACAAATGCGCTGGGCGATTTTAATGTTAATCTCTAGTCTGATGTCGGCCACACCCGAGATTAACCAACATAATTGTCGATTAATTATTATCTCAGCCGTTCCTTGCAAAGCAGGGAGGAACGGGTAACCAAACAGACATGACGACTTAACACTGAGAATGTTTGTAAATACAAAATATCTGCTACATAGCAGAGAAAGAAAGAGGTGCCGACTGTCAACACCAAAATATATTGTGGATTTATCATAACACAATATTAATAATTATAGGCGCGCTCCCTAGGAGAATGACCACAACATATAATGGCTAACAAAGAAAGGTAAACACTTTCTTCAGGTACTTCCCTTTAATGAATAAATGCACACACTACTGCCACACACGGCTAACAAGCATATGAAATACATATATCAATGCCAGAGAAAACTTGCCTCCATAAATTTATCTACTAGCCTCATACAACACAATATGACGGCCCTGTGCAAGCAATGCACTGATCACCGCTCACCATAGCGGCCGAAATCTATGACAATGAAAATGCCCAAAACATAGAACACTTATAATCTGCGGTATATAGGAAATTCCACTAGATAATACACACAATCTAGAATTACACAATATGATCCACTTAATCCGCAATAAGGCAAAACGTAGAATACACCCCTCATGGCACACTTCTCAGCAAGAATGCTGGCAAGGGAAAAACATAGGTACGTCCTCACCCGGACGTGGCTAGAAGATTAATCCCTATCTTGGCGCCTAAAAATTCCCGCTTCCGCTAATCACATGACTTGCGGGTAGTTATCCCAATGTTGCCAAAACTCAATGTTGACAGTCTGATATTTCGTCACTGCGAAATAGCGCCGTGACACCGGCCATTGAAAAGCATGTAATTAGTCAGTAAAAAAAGTGTAACTGATTACTGCCGTAGTGGAGAAGAAATCGAGAAGAGGTCGCCCCAATCCATCTTGTGACACCAACTCTTCAATGGGTGTTGACTTCATGTCCACCTTTATGATCCTTTTTTCTTGGTTTTGGTTTCTGATTATTTTATCAAGACATCATCACGTTCACATACACGTTCACATACACGTTCACATACACGCTCACATACACGTTCACGTACACGTTCACATACACGTTCAGTGATTTCATCGGTCACTGTATGCATTCCTTTGTGCATGTACAAAAATAATATACACCTTCTGCCAATCATCGCACTGTTCATTAACTCACATAATCACAATGTTAGATAATAGGCTGTGCTAAACGCTCAAAATCTCAGCTACAGAATGCAAGAAACCGTATGTTCTGAAGATTATTATCAGCAACCGTCGCCGTCTCGAAACGACATATGACGGAATCCATAGAAGTACCGTATGCTCCAAACTTCTATAATTACTTGGCTTCATTTCCGTTTAGTTTTTACAATCTCCTTGCCTTATAACAAGAACAACTCTCCACTGACTGAAAGTTCTTAACTAGGCGAGGAATGTCAAGGCAATTACAGATTTGATCATTCAAGCAAAAATGTGGCGTGTTCGATGTTGTATTTGCTCCGCATTCATGCATAGAATAATAAGCTCAACAATAAAAGGGTTGGTGTGGTTTTTCTAAGGAAAAACATACTGACAACTTTTCCAGTGCTCTGATCTCCTCCCTTAGATCACACAAGGAGGATCTCAGCACAGTGCACGAACTTCATATAATGAATCACACATTCTATAAATATTTTTGTGTCGTGGGTAGGTTTCCTAATTTTTAAATTTTTTAATGGCATTGGCCGCATGGATTACTCTTTATGATTTCCAACTGTCGAGGGATTTTTAAAGTGCGCAATTTGCACACGGGACCTCTTATTTTTTTCGCCCTCATTCGAGAAGGTTAGGCATTCAATCTCAATACCCAGAATATCAGGGAGGAGGATGACATAATTAGGACCCACTGGTTCTGAATAAATTACCATCAGTTATATTCCTTGTACTGGGAGCGAACCCAGTACCCTTAGAATTCAAGGCGGACGCCATACCTCTTAGCCACTCCGACTCCCTTAAAAAAAAAAAAAAAAACAAGAAAAGGAAAACAAATAAAAGTTTTAAAGATCAAAGTGTGTTGCTGTTGCAAAATGCACAAAAAAAAAAAAAAAACACTTCCGATAGATTATTTTACATATCATCATAATCTTTCACAGAAGATTAAACATTTCTGAATGATATGAAGAATAACTGATTAATGATAACTAGCCATCCACGTGTGTTCAATGCAGTAGAATGTATGGACAATTTATTGCCTGCTGTTTTCTAGTGCAGATGGTAAGAACAATAAACGTGTATCTCTATAACTTGTTTTTCCCGTAATTATTTACGATGTTATGTCACAACTTAATATTAATTTTTCGGAACCGTGGCCCCTCCGTCAAGTGAAGTTTATCTTCGAATAAAATACACAGTTTTAAGTTTAGCAAGAACTTAATATAAAACTCTGGTGAAAATTGATCGTTACTGGACTTACTTAGTGTCGTGTATGATTTATCAGATAGGTAATAGTATTTATAGCCCTGTCTGAGCAGAGGTGATAGTGATGACAATGTGAAAGTAAGGGTAAGAAATAGTTTTTTTTTGGTTTTTAACGAGGGTGATCGTGTAAGAGAAAGGACAGTCTCTGGATAGAATAATTTATCTAATCCAGCCTATCTGGACGACGATATTTAAATCAGACGCACTTTCTCTCCTTGTACGAAAATACAAGTTACACTGCACTCACTTGCACACAATTCTGTGACAAATACGCACGAACGTGAAAACAAACTATGGATAACATATAATGGATAGGGGTTGACCGACACGATAACTAAAGGTTTAATAAAGTTTATTATCAAATAGAAAAATCACAACATAAATCATATGCATCAAGAGATCATGGTTTACAGACAAAATGGAAATTAATCAAATAGGTTCTCCCCTCTGGTAAAGGAAAAAAAGGACGATCCCAACAAAGGTTAATTAACCCAAAATATCAAAGGTTAACAGTAAGTTATGAAATAGTCAGTATGGGAAAAGAGTAGGTTCCTAATGTAAACTATCCCGTGCCTAATCAGATTATTGAGATAAAAAAAAAAAAAAAGAAGAAACCATATAAGTATATGATGTTAACAAAAGACATATAAGTTTCTTTCTCTGTTCATTCAATTCACATACACGCAGTGGCCACTTTCAGATGCACTTACCCCAGTAGTTGTCGCAGGCATTCCAAGGAAATACACTAATAAGTAATATATATATGTAGTGTCAAATTTAAGTTTGCCAAATCCAGCCCCAGACTCTCCGTAGTTGCTGACTGCAAATTTCACAGGTGTCGCTAGAGTCGGTGTTAAATTTGTACTGGATACAATAAGTTATCTATGCCTTCAGTTGGTTGGAGTAAGGTTCATGCTTGGTGATCGCCGATGTAGAATAAATAAAACATATACAGTACCTAGGTGGTTTAGCCTCAGGTGGCGAAAACGCTAGGTTTAAGTTACACAAATGCTGCTGACAATATATTGCCACAATTGGCTGATGATATATATATATAAGCAAATCTGGTAATAGTTCTGGCGCAGTTAATATTATAATTCAATGGTTCTATTCTGGTTTCTCTCAGGAAAATGAGGAAAATTGGACCGCACAGGTCACAGCAAGAAGCTCATCAATATTAAATATTCTTGGATGTGTATAATATTATAAGTTCGTATGATCATAAGTTCATATGGCCATAAGAAAATAAGCCGCTAGTACTCAGGTTTGATCAGCCTATATTTTAGGAAAAGAACATATAAACATTTAACCAAATTATCAATATCATATCTAACACGTGTTAAAATAGGACCTCTTCATCACTCTGTTATAAATTAGATTTAAAACACACGTGTGTAGCTTATCCTAACATCTGTTAACGCGTGATATGAACACTAGTCATTTAAAAAAAATTACATAAAATGGATCGAAGTAAATAATATATGCCATCAGTAGACAGTTATTTAATGTATGTACTAATCAATTAAAAACAACTCTTACTGGAAAAATAACGAGTAATTAAATTTACACTACGGCTGGAAAGTTAGCTATAAGTTATTTAATTAGCACAGAAAATCTCAGTGAAATATATATTGAAAACTTTGAACACACTAAATCACTTCAGATCTGTTGGCCTGGTTCTAGACCAGATCTCCGTAGTTCCGAGATTATCAGATGTTGGGGACCAAAAGATGCAGCAATAGAAAATGCAGTCAGCGACCCATAGCTTGACTGCTTGCATCAGGGTCAGCGAACCAGAGCTGAACAAGACCGTACTCCACCTCCACGTGGTGGTCCTGGAAACAGTCTGCAGCAGTGCAGTCTGGCTGAGCGAGTATGGATCGTAGAGGGAAGGCAAACCCGGTCCCAAAAAATGCCGTGCTGAAGTCGGATGTGTCGACCGAAAGGTGCAGATATCACAGCTACGGCGTAAACAGACACAACGCAACCACCGTCCTTTTCAGGGCAAACGAGGAAGAAGAAGATCAGATGTTGTCTTCCCAGCGAACTATGCGTAGTCTTGGATGTCTGGATTCTTGGTTCTTGGTTTCCCATGTTTGTCGTGGTAACCGGTCGTCTCTAATTCTTAAGACATAGCTAGATCATTGCATCTGGGACTGTTCAGATCGGGTATGCAGGAGCTGAGATTTGAGGTTATGAAACTAGAGAGAGCTACCTTTAAAACAAAGGACTTGTTAGTTACCTGACTTCGAGCATGAAATAATTTTATGAAGAGACTCACTGATTTAATCATCACATCACCATTCATCATCCGACACCGCATTTTTCAAATACAAAACAATCTGTACTCGCAGTTGATAATTCCAGTTATTTTAATGAAGTTATTCCCACTTTATTTTATATTATTTTTAGTATTATATAAAACAGAGCGGGCCAATGCCTTGTCACTAACTTGACAGATTATAAACAAGTAACACGAAATAAAGCATGCAAAGTGTTAGCTCTCAAATATGAGTGGAACATATACATTTTAAACGTTGCTGCTGTGGTGCCTAGTTGGCAGGGAGGATAGTGTGATTCGCTTCCGTGGCTAGGTGGTGTTGCATTTCGGATAGTCCTGGGTTCGATTCTTTAGCGAGCCTATCAGTTCTTTTGTTTTTCTGTTATCTAGTTTTCTACTTCTTTATTTCTCACGAAAGCCTGAAACATACCTTTATGTGTGACCCATGTGTAAACCTGATATGAAGTAACGAGTGGTTGTTTAAAAAAACCATAAAACATATATACGTGTCTTCTTTTTCTGCGTTCAATTTGAAGTCATGCTAAACCGGCAGGCCTGTCACCAGTCCACAGTCTTTTCCAGGTCAGCACGTCAGCCACATATCTTATGCTTGAACTCTGCACAATCTCTGGCCAGGTCACTCATGGTGGGTCATCGTGGGCTGGGCCGTTTTGAAGAATGTGTTCCATCCGGGGTCTAGATTCCGGTTCCACATGGAATTCATTTGTGTGGAGATATCCTGAGGTGATAGTGGTGGCCTAGTGTAGCGAGATTTGATACCACTTGCTTTGTTTGTGGAAAAATGTGTAGCGCGACACGCACGCACGCACGCACGCACGCACGCACACACACACACACACACACCCCCCCCCCCCCCCCCCCCCCCCCCCCGCGGCGGTCTTGCTTTGAAGTTTGAAAGTGGCTGAAAGATGTGCACTTTGTCTAGCCGACCAACATTGAAGAAGGTAGGAAATAGCGAATATATGAAACTTGGCCGACCTTAAAAGTTTGCATTAGCTGGAAAGAGAATCTAAATCTACAAGAGCATGCCTGGTTGTAAGACATTTGAAAAATAATAATTCACCAAAGGAGATAGAGTATGAATGATATCCAAAAGGATATTATTCAAATATAAATAGTTTTAAAAATAATTAACATTTTTCATCGTCATCACCTCTGCTAAAAGTTAGCTAATAATCTTTAAAAATGTATTGTGACTACATACCTCAACGGATTTAAATTCAGAAAGAGTGAACCTCAACAGTGTCTGCTAGAAAGCATAACCATTAATTGGTTAGCCAAATATATCATGGCTAGTTCTTGCCTGGAAGCTTACGACATACTACTAGCACATTCACATCAACACATCCAGGAAAAAACGGATAGACTTAATAAGTTTAGCCAGCAGGTGGGCTTGAACATCAATTTAAAGAAGTCAGAGGTCATGACGCTCAATGTGAGCAACCCTGAGCCCATATCAGTAAGGAATCAGCAACTGGTACAGACAGACACCTTCACATACCTAGGATGCATAGTAACACCAGACGGCGTGGCAGGCAAAGACATCAACATCAGAATGAACAAGGCAAGAACAGCCTTTTTTAGCCTAAACAACATATGGAAGTCCTCTCAATACAGCACAAGCACAAAATTAAGATTATATCAGAGCTGTGTGCTTTCTGTGCTTCTCTATGGTGCGGAAGGCTGGAGAGTTACAGAGAAGGAAATGTCGAAATTGTCCTCTTTTCACACAACATGCCTAAGAAACATTCACCGAATCTTTTGGCCGAATACCATCACCAACAAAGATCTGCTTACTCGGAGCAAGCAAGAGGACATGTACACCATCATAGCTGGCAGCCGTTGGAGCTGGGTTGGCCATGTCCTCAGAAGAGACCCCGATTCCATCACAAAAACAGCTATGCTATGGACCCCTGAAGGAAAACGAAAGAGAGGCCGATCAAAAACAACCTGGCGGAGGAGTGTGGAGGCTGAGATGCAAAGAATGAACCAGAGTTGGGGCACTGTACGAAGGATGGCCGCCGACCGAGCAAAGTGGAATCAATCTGTTGTTGCCCTACAAGACGCCACTAGGCGTAATGGCCACTGACTGCTTTGACGGTCATCGGCTAAGGATCAAAGAAGAAGAAATATATCATGGCTAGTTCTTGCCTGGAAGCTTACGACATACAAGCAAGTACATAAGTGACTTAGCATCCATAAGTGGAAGGCAAAGGTTATATCTTACCCATGTAACATAACATGTGATTTATTCGTGTATTTTGTTATTTTCTGCACAGTAGACATTATCTTATCATGCTATCTCTGTAACATACTACCATGAATCATTCATTTATATAGGCCTACAAACACTGAAGACATGGTCGCCTCATGAACAGCCGTGGTTGGTGAGATTGTTGGAACACCATGGCCACCTATTACCTTTTGTTCCAGGTTTTATGATCGTTCCTGATCAAGTTTATGATCGTTCCTGATCATGTTTATGATCGTTCCTGATCGAGCTCATGATCGAGTTCGTGATCGAGTTTGAACTAAAGATTTGAGGACCTTTGATCCTGCTAACTGAAGCCCAGGTCAAACAATCTTCAACATCTTAGTTCCCCCGTAGTTATAGGGCGGGCTGAAGGAAAGTCTTCCTGATCATCAGTGTGTGTCAGGAACCTCGAACAAACACAAGATGAGTTTATGTGTGTTCATCCAACAAACACTGTGAGCAGTTTCTAACTCTATGTCGATGATGATAACAGCTAGAGACTAGATAGCAAGATTTATCAAAAATATACTGTGACAGACTTTTTCTAATTTCATTGGAAGATTCATCCAAGATTTGTTTCTATTATTTATTTTAATTTGTAACTATAAATAATCATACATTTTACCATCTTCCAACACCCATTTCTCATTTCAAGAATATATAGATGTACATAATAAATTATGAAATTGTACCTCATTTGACTTGGTAAATTTTTAACTGTTAAATTTTGAGTTACTTTTTCTCATTTAATTATATTATCACATAGGGTTACTATAGCGAAAGTGGCGCATTATACTTCTGAAGCCTAAATCTATTGTCCAGCTCAGAGTATTCACAGCCGTAACTCAATTGTGATACCAGTGTACTTCTCTGGCACTGGGACTTCACATTTTCTGGAGAGAGATTCTACTTCTTCTCTACCACTATCATAACACCAGAAAAACCTTTCGCTACACCTAGTAATCTGCAGTGGCACGTTCTCAGGCCGAAAATGATGGTCTGCTGCTGTCTATGAAGTAGTTGGATTGGATCACATATGTTATATATATCGCCTTCCTTCTTCCATAATATCGAATGTAGATTTAATGATGATGTGTGTACTTTTCAACATATTTTATTTCATGATTATAATTAGATACTGTGATTGTGTGTATGCTATTATTTTACTGTTACAACGTTGAATGCCCTTAAATTGATACGTAAAGTGCATATGAGAATAAATGAATTCAGTATAAAAGATGAGAGAAAGGATGTGCTTAATTTTTTTTTTAATTATTTATATGGGAAAATTTTGGCGCCCAGAGCCACTGATCTCATTTGCTCTTGCCAGGGTGCGGCCCTAACTGGCAGGAAATACTGTAATAGCACACGGCATGTTGTCATGTTTATACTGTAAACATTGTGACAGGCGTTAATTGGCTAATTCGCTGCAATTAATTCTATTGAGCATTGTATTTAAATGAAATTAATTTAAATGGAGATGTCAGGTGTAACGAACAGTTTTAGTGTAAGGGGAAGTAAACTGCAGTATTGAGGATTCTTTATAGCGCTGAGTTTAATAAGAGTACTTTAGGCCATGAATCATGATATCATTGTAGCTGCCGAGTGCGCAGTTATTATGTGGTACTTTATATCTTGTGTTGTGCTGTGAACGGTATTCTATGTGTATTTCATCAATGTGTTGTGACGTGAATAAACCCATATGAAATGTCATCAGTCGTTTACAACCATCCATGACTCTTGTGTACGTACCTGTGGTGTAAACGACTAAACCAATACACGCACTTAATATTACAAGTGTGACAGGGAACTTAACACGTATTTAGAAATAGCCCCGGAGTGGGCGTGGTCTATCTGTATCGAGAACTTGTGCATCGCTTACCAGTAGACTTCTACAGTGTTTGCCTGTGTGGCGTATATGTATGTATCAAATGTAGACATTACCAGATCCACAACACAGCAGCAACGTTAGCAGATAATCAATAAGACACCCTTACCGTACCATACACCAATCCTTTGTATCAGTTTCAGTGACAGCCATGATTGACTTTCACGTGCTTGACGGAGGTACAACAGTAATGACCTCCCGGATTTTCCTATTATCTTTAGGGGGGTGTAACAGTGGTGTGCTAGTTTTATAGGATCAGACACCCGCGAAATTCGCGTGATATTAATTCACAACTGTTAGCATGTAGCCTGAGTGGCGATAGTATATGAAAGACAGACATCACATTTGAGAGCTGTATCCAGGCCCAAGAAAAACTTATTCAGTATCAGTTAAACTGGGAACTGTTAACTCAAGTCGCAAGTCGCAACTCGCAAGTCAAGAAATTTATTACTCAAGATTATGAGATGTCATGATATACAGTGGCGTCTGTATACCAGTACAAGTAATCATCTGGCAGTATGAACGAGCGGTGTACCTCCTTTCAACGAAATTGACAGACGGTGACCCATTTCCTGCTTTCCTGTGCGGTGTGTTAGCACGTAGCGTGCTGAATCGAGGACCTGAGCGGAATCGAGGTGTCAAGTTCCAATGCCTTTCTGTTGTCGATTGTTTTACCATTGAACTTTGTGATATCCAGGGTGTTAACGGAAAGGAACAGAAGAGTTTTCATTCAAGATAAGTGGTTATGTTTGTGATGTGAACTGTGTCACCTTAACTATGTCAACGAGCCTTCCTGTGCTTTGCATCTCCTATACTGTTGAAATCTGTTGTTTTTGTTGTCTAATTCTATATAGACATATTATTAGGATTTAGTATTGATGCTAAGTATTGATGGTTGTATGATATATGTTGACTTCCCTCAGATGGAAGAGGAATTGATGATACAAAGTTATGAATAATATTTTTGGTATACATACTGAACTGTGTGAAATGGAAGGGTAATTGTCAGAACTTCTTGAAACATAAACTTGCGACATTAATAATTATATTGATATAGATATATAGTTAACTGAGTGATTGAATCACCATGGATTTTGATAATAATCCTGCAGATATAAGGCCTATGTTGGAAAGTGCATTGTTAATAGGTAGAGATGAAAAGGGATTGAGAGGTCCAAGACTTGGAGTATGGATCATGGACGATTTGTTGGTTAATGTGTCAGTATCCCTAAAGTTATTTGCTGAACATAACTTTAAGCTTCTTTGTAATTCAATAATGGCTAAGGATTTGATTGATTTGCTACAGCACCTTCGTGTGTTTTTGAAACAGTATATTGAGCTTGAGCACGGACATGTAGTTCAAAGGATATTCAAAATAATCCACAACGGTAATCCTGATGAGCAGAAAAAGGAATTAGGAAATGAGAATCAATTAAAAATCAACAAACAAAATGCTCTACAGGAAAGAGCCAATTTTCTACAGGATATTGCCGAAAAGAAGGAATTAAGAGAAACAGTGTCGAGACTAACACATGATCTAGATAAGTCAAACACGGAACTTACTAAAGTGCAAGCGGCGTTAGATGCTGCATTGGGCAAAATCAAAGATTTGGAAGATCAAGTGCATTATAGAGATGGTGAAGTAAGTGATCTCAGGCAACAACTTCAGGAAAACAAAGAGAGGTGTAGTAAATTGGAAGCTGAGACAACTGACCGTGATAGGTCGTATACAAACACACTTCTTGATTTGTTGAATAAAGTAAATTCTGGTATTGAAGAAGAGAATTATACTGTATTTCCAAATGAAGTTGAAGAACTAATGAATGATGAGGATAGTGAGAATGAAACACGACAACTAAGTGTAAATGAAGAAAAGGATGAGAAAGACAAATTAGAAGAGTTAACGACTGAGAGAGAGAAAATGATTAAGATTGAGAGATTGTTAACAGAGGAGAGAAGTAAAGTTTTGACATTTGACAAATTAAATAGGAAATTAAGTGAAGAAATTTCACAAAAAAATGTTGAAATTGCAGAAAGTACAAAAAGGGTAGAGGGTCTACTCGATGTTATTTTAAACAGCGGAATATGGTCTACTGTCAATGTTGACAATACTAGACAGAAAGTTGTTTGCCAACAGGTTAAAAAGATCCAGCCCTATACAATCTTTGCGGATAGAAAGGTTAAATGTAATGAACAAATATCTTTTCGGGGAAAATATAACTTTCGAAGATCTTTTGATTCTGCTTCCAATAGCAACGAATCTTGGCGGAAGTGTAATAGAGAGAATGATAAGGTAACAGTCAGTCCTGAGAGATTTCAAGCTAAAAGCCTAAAGATTAAACGAGTAACTGATTTTGGAAGTTCTCAGAAGATGATAGCAAGGGATAAAGTTATAAGTAGTGGTTCCAAGGATGAAACCCATTATAGGTGTAACGATAAAGATACTTATAGATCTGCAGATGATACTGCAAACAAGCATATTGTCAAAGAAAAGAATGGGAAAAGTTTTTGTAGGAGAGATGTTTCTAAGGTTAGAAAGTACCAAGGAAATTCATATAATAATAATTTTCCTTCTCAGAGAGATAAGAGACAAGTTAATGTATCTCAACAGTTTAATTCTCAGAATTTTGAAAATAATGGTACAGACAAATACAAGAAGAGTTTTCAATCGTGCAATAATTTTTCTGACAGATTTTTTGTGCGGAGTAGAAACGTTAATCATAACAAGCCTAACTGGGATTATAGACATAATAATAGTCTCAAACAAAGAGGAAATGATGATAAATATTTTGATCGAACGACGAATAAGTGCAATTATGCTAATTTTGCTCGACATGAGCCTAGAAGCATTGTTATTAAGCAAAGTAGCAATGATAATGATGTCACAAATACTACTACTGCTTGTTATGTTTCTGATTTTGAAAGAGCAGCACGCTGTTGTGAACTTAAAGGAAGAGTCGATGACAGCGTGGGGTGACCAGATTTCCACACGAACCACAGTGCGGGGTAATTGTTTGTTTAACCTCTCCGTTGTTCGTAGTAAATTTCACCATTCATTAAAATGGAATTTTCATTTGTATTTTTTTTGAACAGAGGCGACTTCTTGATATGGGTCAGCGCTCCTGTTTACGTTAACGGCTGTTTACGGTAGCGGCAAGAATATAGGTCAACATTGTGAGCGAGTGTTTTCTCAAGCGAAACATATCAGCGTGCTAACGATACATTGGACGTTTTACCCCTAGTGTTTATGAGATGTCGGCAAGACCTATGGAGATTTTTGTTTGCGTTTGATTTTTGTTTTGTTTGTTTATTAGGACAGTAGATGTTAATGTATTCTATTGCATAGATCATTATAGGTTGTTATATTATGATCATCATCTTTACGCATCATTTGATGTCTATTGTTTTTTTTGATATGTATGACTGTTTTAATTATAAATTAGTTCATTTCGATGCTATTTTTATACTATTGTGTTTTGGATAATATGTAGTATGTTAGATGGTAGTGACGTGTTGTTTACTATTCATGAATGCAATGAGCAGATTTATATTTAACCTTACTGGTTACAAACTTATGCCTATTTTTTATACTCTGGTGTAGAACTTGCAGTTTTTTTTGGTATTTGTTTTACAGATGTGTTGGGTAGAATAGTTTTGTACATGATGAGTTTGTTAGCCCTATGCACATACTCATTAGTTGTAATGTTACAATAATTATTTTTAATATATCAGATGGAGATAAATATAAATTTATAACTGAATAACACTATAGCTAAGCTGAACGTGATTGTCAGCCGGAAATATTTAAAAGTTTAAATTGAACTGTATAGAGAAAATTAACAGCGGTTGCTGATATTGTTATTGGATTGAGAAATCTAGAGATCTGATTTAAGCACTTGCTTAACATACATTACGTTGTTTTCATGTATTTGCAAACCAGTATGTTGGTAATAGTGTGTTTTTCTATGTGTTTCTTTGTGATGTATTTTTGAAAAATTTACACGTGTTGTTTCGTGTTTGCTTAGATGCAGGAATTGTTATATGTCTCTCATTTTGCTAAAGCTAGTTTTTTGTTAATTTGTTAATTATAGATTTGAATTAATTAAATTAAAATACTATTTTTATGTAACTTAGCATTACGAAATATTTTTTGTACTGTATTTTTTTGGAAAATATTTTTATTTTCCCAGACATTGTAATTTTTTATTTTTGGTTTTGTATATGCCTAGCGTTTGACTATGTGCTATGTTTGATATGTAGAGTAATGTTAGTTCTTTAAAGAAAGTTTTTTGTTTGTTTTTGGATGTTATGTTGTATTAGCGCTTGATTATGCGTTGGTCTTGTAGCAATGCTATCACTTTTTTGTGTGGTGTCGATAATTTATTGTTGATTATGTATAACTTGTATAACTTGTTTAAATTACTGATTATGTTTTGTTTAGTTATAAACTATTTTTTGTAGTATTAGTATAGGAATACTTTGTTATTTTCTTTTGTGCTTTTCGATCGTGTTTGTATGTATTTTGAAATACGTTGTTGATCTAAATACTTCTTTGTATACATTTTTATCAACGATCTCTATATTCATACCTTTTGCTTTCTATCTGTCTCTGTTGATTATCCTTCATTCCATTCCTTCTTTTCTATTTTCAGTATCTTTTCAGTATGGTTTCATATTTTGTGTACATTTCGTGCTTTATTTACGTTTCACTTCATTTTCCTTGTATACTTCTTCTTTCGCTTCTTATACTTTCATTCTATGTATTGTTACTTTAATGGTATAACTTAATATAGTGTAACTACTTGTGATATTTGTAATTATTTTACATATAACAAATTGTTTGAATGTAATATTATTGTTTTTTTCCTCATATTCTGATTTCATACTTACCTTTATTACGGATCATTTTTTTTCGTTTGCTTGATCTTGTCTTTTCTTGTACTATCGGTTGTTTCCTATTTAGTTGTGCTGTATTCACTTAACTTGGTTTTGTAATACATTATTTTTGGTATGCTTAGTTGATTACATTGGATACTTCATTTTTACATTTCACTTAATGCTTATATTTTGTAGATGTCTTATCTTAACTTAACTTAAAGTAATTCTTATACGCATATGTTAGAGTTTCATTGTCCTCTTAATCTTTTTTGGTTTTGGGGAATGTATTTGTCAAAAAATTGATAGAATCAATTTTTTTTCTCTGGGGGTGAGGTAAGATGTAACGAACAGTTTTAGTGTAAGGGGAAGTAAACTGGAGTATGTTAGTAGTTGAAATAGATTTTGAGTTATAGCACTTAGTTGCTTGTTAGCTATCGAATTATTTAGAGAGTATCTCGTGATAGTTTCGAGAGACAGATTACAGACAGCGTGAAAACCGCTGATATATTTATTCTGTAATGTTTTGAGCGGAGTGAGAATAGCTCGCGGCTAGGAGCAGATGATTGATTGACTGAGTTGTGTTGACCGTGAGGAAGTCTCGTGTCTGCTTTTGAGCGGGACGAGTGTGTTATCTAGGGAGAGTGTTCCGGGCGTTTTGACCGGGTAGGAAGACAGTGTTTTTGGGAAGTGTGAAATGCCTGTACAGTGCTGAATTTAAAATGTCGACGGATTTTTCGCTGTGGGTACAGCGTAGTATGAAACTGCAGTTTTTGATTATTGTGGAAATGTTTATAACTGCAGTGTGCAGTCTTTAAAGGCCATTATCTCCTGTGTGAGGAGTCTTGATTAATAAGAGTACTTTAGGCCATGAATCATTAGCTCCTGTGAGAGGATTGTTATTGAGGATTCTTTATAGCGCTGAGTTTAATAAGAGTACTTTAGGCCATGAATCATGATATCATTGTAGCTGCCGAGTGCGCAGTTATTATGTGGTACTTTATATCTTGTGTTGTGCTGTGAACGGTATTCTATGTGTATTTCATCAATGTGTTGTGACGTGAATAAACCCATATGAAATGTCATCAGTCGTTTACAACCATCCATGACTCTTGTGTACGTACCTGTGGTGTAAACGACTAAACCAACACACGCACTTAATATTACAAGTGTGACAGGGAACTTAACACGTATTTAGAAATAGCCCCGGAGTGGGCGTGGTCTATCTGTATCGAGAACTTGTGCATCGCTTACCAGTAGACTTCTACAGTGTTTGCCTGTGTGGCGTATATGTATGTATCAAATGTAGACATTACCAGATCCACAACACAGCAGCAACGTTAGCAGATAATCAATAAGACACCCTTACCGTACCATACACCAATCCTTTGTATCAGTTTCAGTGACAGCCATGATTGACTTTCACGTGCTTGACGGAGGTACAACAGTAATGACCTCCCGGATTTTCCTATTAATTTTAGGGGGGTGTAACAGTGGGAAGTCGTGTTCAGATATATGACCTCATCCACGAATCTTGTTGCATGTCCTCCTGATTCAGGCGCTACCTAATTCATAGAGTTTCCAATTGCCCAAGCTGGTAGAGTGCTTTCCTTTCTCGGCACAATTACCGGGTTCCGGGATCGAAGCCTTGTAACGTCACGCTCCAGTCTTCTTCTTTCTTCTTTGATCCTTAGCCGCCGACCGTCAAAGCAGTCAGTGGCCATCACGCCTGGTGGCGTCTTGTAGGGCAACAACAAATTGATTCCACTTTGCTCGGTCGGTGGCCATCCTTCGGACAGTGCCCCAACTCTGCTTCATTCTTTGCATCTCAGCCTCCACAGTCCTCCGCCAAGTTGTTTTTGGTCGGCCTCTCTTTCGTTTTCCTTCAGGGGTCCATAGCATAGCTGTTTTTGTGATGGCATCGGGGTCTCTTCTGAGGACATGGCCAACCCAGCTCCAGCGTCTGCCAGCTATGATGGTGTGCATGTCCTCTTGCTTGCTAGGAGTAAGCAGATCTTGGTTGGTGATGGTATTCGGCCAAAAGATTCGGAGAATTTTTCTTAGGCATGTTGTGTGAAAAGAGGACAATTTCGACATTTCCTTCTCTGTAACTCTCCAGCATTCTGCACCATAGAGAAGCACAGAAAGCACACAGCTCTGATATAATCTTAATTGTATGCTTGTGCTGTACTGAGAGGACTTCCAGATGTTGTTTAGACTAAAAAAGGCTGTTCTTGCTTTGTTCATTCTGTTGTTGATGTCTTTGCTTGCCCCGCCGTCTGGTGTTACTATGCATCCTAGGTATGTGAAAGTGTCTGTCTGTTCCAGTTGCTGATTCCTTACTGATATGGGCTCAGGGTTGCTCACATTGAGCGTCATGACCTCTGTCTTCTTTAGATTGATGTTCAAGCCCACCTGCTGGCTATACTTATTAAGTCTATCCGTTTTTCCTGGATGTGTTGATGTGAATGTGCTAGTAGTGCAATGTCATCTGCACATTCCAGATCTTCCAATGTAGAAAATGTAGTCCATCTTATTCCTCTTGGACTGCCTTCTGTTATCTGGCGCATCAACCAGTCTATGACTGTTAAAAATAGAGTGGTTGATAAGGGGCATCCCTGTCGTACTCCTGTCTTCACCTCAAAGGTTAGGCTGCTCTGCCCAACGCTACACGTGAAGTTGGTATAGAGGCTTTTTATGATTGACACTATGCAGCTTGGAATTCCAGTCTACCCGGCTGTAAATGGGTCCATGACTCTGCTTTTGAGTTAGGGAATTCAAAGGCAGCGAGGAAGGGAACAGGTCACCCTACCTCATAAATAGCTGAACCTAGTAATGGGTCGTTCACTAATTACGAAACGCAAAAAAGGGGGGGGGGTCTGAAATGTGAGTTTTTTGTTACGTACACGTTACGGAAAGGGGAAGGGGGAGAGAGAGAGAGAGAGAGAGAGAGAGAGAGAGAGAGAGAGAGAGAGAGAGAGAGAGAGAGAGAGAGAGAGAGAGAGAGAGAGAGCTGAAAATGTAAAAAAATGTCGTTACGTATTTCGTGAAAGACCTCTAAGGCGAAGTTTTAAATACTTTACTCCCCTAACAGATTCTGCTATATGACAACTTCTAATGCATAACTTTCATGATAAAACTTTGATATTATGTCCAGTGTTTATTAAAAAGAAAATTTTTCAGGTAGAATCAAGCTAATATCCCCCCAAAAAAAAAAAAAAGGACACAATATCTATTCTGCCCACTTACACGAACAAACATTGGACCTTTAATGCAATACCTTCATTAGCTTTAACAACATATTCAACGAATATCATTGGTCACGAAGCATGAAAAAAACCAGCGGCGAAGTAAACATGTGTGGATATTTTTTTTCCTTCTGTTAACTTTATCCTTCTTTCATTTTTACTTCAGTGAAAACGTTAACTTGAGATCCCATTATCAGTTGTACGGCTGTGGTAATTATCTATATCGTTTTCAGAAAATGGCGGATAAAAAGCTGAACTTTAAATGCATCAGAACAAACCCTAATGTTACACTAGAAGATCTCGCGTTAATGTCGTGCAGGATTTCCTGTTTCTGCAGTAAGCCCCCCCCCCCCCCCCCCCTTAAAAAAACACTTTTATGTTATTTCATAATGGCTTTGTTTGGATGTTTCAAATCTTTGAGCCCTAGGTTCACTAGGTTTCATACGACCTAGGGGCTGAAATTGTGCACACAACCCTCTATCGTGGTACATTGTAAACTATCACAATTTGAAGGAACCTCAAGTGATCTATCCTGGGACCATACACAAATTAAAGCCGAAAATTTCAAAGAATGTTTAGAAGATTGCTGCTGTGAAAGGATCACATTACTTGGTGACGTGGTACACACTATTGTAAACAGGAACATAGAACTTGGTATCGCTTTACAAAAAGCGTGAACATTGTTATAACTTTGTTGCATTTCGTAGCGTCGGTAGCAACAATCTAATGAAAGAATTTTTTAGTACGGTAACTGTTTTAAATTTATCAGCTGATTTATATGGTCTGGCAGAACCTTACATACACTCATTTTTTCTTCTGACAACTTTTGGAGCGAAATGCAGTCTCAGATTTTATAAGTTTAGAAACAGACTATACTGTTCAAAAAAAAAAAAAAGAAACGCATAGCTATCCGAGGGCGCGTCTTTATGAGTTTGTAAGTAAAATTTGGTGCTAGGGTATATAAAAACCAGCCTCAAATGTTCTTTACAGTGTCAAATGCACGTGTTGACCTGAATTGCGTTCGTTTTTGTAATCTTTACAACGCAGTGGTCAATAGCGTTTATGACGCAATTTTTGACCACAGCTCATGTTGCGCGCACGTGAAAGCAACAAAATTTGGGGTGAACACTATTCACTGACTACGCAACTGAAACCCTATAAAAGGATAACGCTACACACAAAAAATTCAGTTCATTTTCAAGCAGAAATTTATGGCGTCTCTATCGATAAATTTAAGGAACATTGCTATTGGCCGACTGCTTGCAGGCGAAAGTCAAAGTCAGGTTGCCAGGCATCTAAACGTGCATCAGAGTACCATCAGTCGACTTTGGCACCGGTTCCAAGCCACTGGCTCAGTTGAAGTCCGGCATCGCAGTGGACGACCCAGAGTGACAACAGCAGCGGAGGATCGCTTTATTCGGCTTCGTCACCTCAAAGACAGGTTTACAACAGCTTCCTCAACTGCCCAGTCATTGCCTGCAGGACGTCATGTGTCTGATCAAACTGTCCGGAATAGACTGCATGACGCTGGACTTTGGGCACAACGACCTCACCGAGGACCTGTCCTTACGCGCCGCCATCGCCAAAATCGACTTCTTTAGGCCAACCAGCATCGTCCCTTGGCAGCTGACAATCAATGGAGACGTGTCTGGTTTAGTGACGAATCTTTCCTTTTGTTGCAGCGTCATGATAGACGGCGTAGGGTCTACCGTAGGCGAAATGAACGTTTTGCCCTAAATTGCGTTGATGAAGCTCCGCCGCACGGTGGTGGAGGTGCAATGGTGTGGGGAATGATCAGTTACAACGGAAGGAGTCAATTGGTGCACATTGAAGGAGGCTTGAATGCGCAACGATACGTCAATGAAATTCTTCGACCCCATGTCCTTCCACTTTTGGCTGCCCAAGGGTCTGTGTTTCAACAGGACAACGCCAGACCCCATTGTGCACGGTTGATCACGCAGTTCCTGACTGCCAACAACATTCTCACCCTTCCCTGGCCATCCCTGTCTCCAAACATGAGTCCGATTGAGCACCTGTGGGATGAGCTGCATAGACGTGTTTGTCGCCGACACGTTGCTCCAGCCAGTCGTCGTGATCTGTTCCAGGCACTCCAGGAAGAGTGGGCAGCCATCCCACAGGCCCACATCAGACGTCTGATCGCATCCATGCCCAGGAGATTCCAGTCGCTGATCGATGCAAGAGGAGGCCACACACCATACTAACGGGAAAGCCCGTACGCCAAAAAAACTCTCGTGACCCAGATGCAAAACAACTGTCAATTGATTGGTTGAACCCTAAGGTATTCTTGTGTGCAATTTGAACAATTAACTCATTAAATTAAAAAAGTTATTGAATGTCAAAATTATGGCTATGTGTGTGCCTTCAGTAGCTATGCATTTCTTTTTTTGAACAGTATATTATGAGAGCCTGATCAGTTGTCTGCAGGACGTGACTGCTTCAGTTTGATGCGTTCTTCTGTCTCATATTCATGTTATTCTGGGCATTCCTTGTACTCTCTTTTCAATATAGTTCCATCTCTGGGTATTCCTCTTATTCCTGGCCATAAACTGGGTTATAGAAACAGCGACATCGGCTAACAGAAATGTTATTCAATGAATTCTGATAAAACAACGCGGCATGTGTCCTGGCTTTCTTTCCCATAATCATAACCAGATGCGAGCCATGATGAAAATATTTGATGAGAGGTCACATTTATTGGATCTGAAAATGTACACGTGTCAGACAACTACTTATACTATGGATTTCAATATCTAAACACCTTGATACTTGGCTCGTACCACTAGAGGACGACCACAGCATACAGTAGCTGACAATAATTGACTATAACACCTTTAACAGGTAAGTTGCCTTTTTAATAACACATTGCACACAATGAAGCCCCACACGGCTCATAATACATATGAAATACACTGGCCACAAACGCCAATACAGCTTGCATTAATAACAACTTAATATATAAGTATCATACCCACTGGTATGGCCATCCTGAATGGACATCACAATGACTTTCGCTCACCGACAAACTTATGTACTAAGATTAGGCAAAAAACTAAATCATAAATGACTCAACATCACCGTTCTAAGAAAATTCCACTAGCATTATGCACTACAATCCAAAGATCACATGAAGAAAAGGCAAGCACCAAATCAGAACAACGATGGCAAACTCTCTCCAGCAAACGCTGACAGGGAACAAAAGAACGACCTATCCCGGTCGATAGCCAGAAAGTCAACTAACTTTTTTGCGCCAGAACTTTCGTCCACTTCCTTTCCGGTCACCTGACCAAACGGGTTTTTTATTCTATCAATGTTGCCACTCACAGCGAGACCAACCTAATATTTTGTCGAACATATATACTGTGACAACAGTTAAGAAAGAAAGGTTATGAGAATAAATAAATCAATCAATCAATCAATTAATCAGTCAGGCAATACCCTTTATCTTCACAAGGAGCATAGGCCTTCAATATACACATGCCAAGTTCTCCTAATTTCTGGTTTAATTTTATTTCTCACTCTTTTCATGATAATTCGTAATAATATTTTGGTCACATGACTCATACGACTAATGGTGTGATGTTCTTCACATTCCATGGCTCCAGGTTTCTTTGGCAAAGCTATGAATATGGATTTTAGCAGATCATCAGGTATTTGACCACTGTTGTAGATGTCATTTAAGAGTTTTGTTATCACGTCTACTCCAAATTCTCCCAAAGCTTCCATTTCTTCTTCTTCTTCTTCTTCCATCCTTAGCCATCAACCGGCAAAGCAGTATGTGGCCAGTACGCCTAGTGGCGTCTTAGGGCAACAACAAATTGATCAATCTATCGCTGTTTCCACCACACCTAGTGGCGTCTTTGTGGAACAAAAACAGACCAAACAATCTATCATTGTTTCTTTCTTTCTTCATGTGGCGCATGGCAACCTCTACTTCTGCCACAAGTATTGGAAGTCCTTCACAACTATCCTGGTTGTTCAAATCTGGTCTTCATCATCATACAGCTCCTTGATGTATTCTGTCCACCTTTCTATCATGTTCTCATGACCCATTAACAATGTTCCTTCTTTTGATTTCAAACAGCCAGTGACTGTTGTATCCTTCTGCCTGTTAACTCATTTATTTGCTTGTACATATATTTTGTCTTTTCGGTTTTGCACTTCAAGCTCTCTGCATTTCTGGTTTAGCCATGCTTCTTTTGTTGTTTTACATTTGTTTACTATTTCCTTATTTAGTCTGTCATATTCTTTGTTGTCTTGCTTCTTCTTCCTTCTTGCATCCATCAGTTGTAAAATTTCATCTGTCACCAACTTCTTCGTTGCAGTCCTCTTTACTTCTGGTACGATTTCTTTTGATGTTTGATGTATTGATTCCTTTAGCATTTCCCACTGTTCATCTATACTCTGTATTTTTTCTATTGCATTGCACTTATTCTGTACTGTAATGTTGTATCTTTCACCCATTTCCTTATCTGATCTAAGTAAGGCTAAGTTTAATTTGATGTTGTTTGAAGCTCGCTTTACTTTCTTCAATTTTATTCTAAGTTTTCCTATTACTGGTACATGATCGCTGTTACAGTCAACTCCTGGCCTAGTTTTCATAGATTTCAAACTGTTTCTAAATCTCCTGCATATTAGTATGTAGTAAATCTGATTATAAACATTGTTCCCTGGACTTTTCCACGTCCAAAGGCGTCTAGGATGCTGCTTAAACCAGGTGTTTCCTACTATCATATCATGTGTTCTTGCCCACTCTGTTAGTCTGTCACCTCTCTCATTTCTTTCTCCCAGGTCATAACACTAGTCACATCATCAACTTTTTTCATTTCCAACCTTTGCATTGAAGTCTCCAAGTATAACAGTTGTCTCGTGAAATTTACACGGAGTCATTGCCATATCAAGTTCATTGTAAAATGTATCTATTTCTTCTTCTGTACTATCTGCTGTTGGAGCATATATTTGTATAAAATTTATATCAATTGGTCTGCCACTCAGTTTAAATCCCTTTACTGTTCTTGCCCTTTCTGCATCCAATATTATGCCTACTCCTCTTTCATGTTTATTTCCCCCAGAATAAATTATTTTGTAATTGTTAGAATACATTTCACCTGTTCCGGTATATCGCATTTCACATAGCCCTTGTACATTTACATTCATTCTTTCCATTTCCATTTTGATGTTATCTAATTGTTCAGTCTGCATTAGTGTCCTGACATTCCAAGTTTCTATTTTTGTTGTCTTTAATTCTAATTTTGCTAACAGTAGCTTGATGACGATCGTGTATCACATATTTTTAGTCAAAGGCTAGCGGAGACAACCGTAAACAAAGCGACGGCAAGCAACTGGAAACTACTGTCGTATTATCACTTGTACAATCATGAATCAAAACAACTTTCTAGAAAAAGACAACGACGTTAAAGCGCCTCCATCTCGCTGGTTGTCACATTATGAAGCTTCAGAGGTGATTTAATACAGACAGCTGTCCCTGGCAACTATCCCACCTCGCCCTCGGTGACAACCACCTATTTTGTTTCACGGCAGATTATTCAGCATTCACAGCTAACCTCTATATCTAGAGGCCATTCAACCATCCACCACCCGGTTGACGAGCCTGGTAGGAGGACAGGTTCCTTCCCCAAAACTAGAAATCAGTGATGAACAGTGTGGATTTGTAGAAGGTAAGGCACAAAGAATGCTATATATATTATAAGAACATTAATAGAAAGAGCCATAGAGGTGAAGACAGATCTGTACTTGTGCTTTATAGATTACAACTAAGGCATTTGACAAAGTGAAACATCAGGAAATTATCAAAATGTTAGAAAACATCAACATTAATGGAAAAGACTTGAGGATAATAAAGAATTTGTACTGGCAACAAACAGCAGCTGTAAGAATTAGCAACCAAATAGGAACATTTCAGCAAGTAAAAAAAGGATGTTAGGCAGGGATGTGTGCTGTCACCGGATCTGTTCAATCTGTACAGTGAAAATATAAGGAGATCTCTAGTGGACATGCCAGGAATATCATTCGGGGGACATAATGATACAGTCTTAATAGCAAAAAGTGAAACGGGGGCTGTAGGAAATGGTTGATACAATAGTGATAGAAAGTGAAAATAAAGGCCTCAGCTTTAACAGCAAAAAGACAGAAGTAATGGTTGTCTCAAAGAAAAGGGCTTCACCAGAATGCACAATCAAAGTAAATGGAACCGTGTTAAAACACAAGTCAATAAATTCAAATACCTGGGATCATTAATAACAATGGATGGAAGATGCATGACAGGAGTGAAGATCAGAATAGCTCAGGCAAAAGTAGCATTCTATAAAATGAAGAGTATTTTATGCAGCAATTCTTTGTCATTGGAAGTAAGAAAGAGAGTTCTTCATTGTTATATAGAAACAATCCTGACATATGGGAGTGAGTTATGGACAATTAGTAAACAAATAGAGGAGACACTAGGGGCAACAGAGATGTGGTTTTACAGAAGAATGTTAAAAATACCATGGACAGCCTGTGACGGTATTGCCTCCCCTGCTTTACAGTAGTGGTCCAACAGTGGCCAAAACTCAAGAGTATCTAATATGGGCTTCAAAGGTGTCTACCTTCGCACAAGATTACTCTTGGCAGATATGTAGATAGAAGGTTAATGACACTTCTACCACAAAGGTGTGTTCACAAGATATTCAGATAAGCGAAAACAATGCTGCGTTTGGCTCAGCACGTTAATTCTAGAATCTGCCGACAACTTTTGTGAAGGAATTAAGCACTTATTAATTTCAGCTCGTTCAAGCCCCTACCCCTGATTTACTCAGTGGAATTCTTACTATTCTGGTATAGCTATGATTAGAGTGTGTATAGTAAACTAACTGCGACAAACATGCAGTAACTTTAAAATGATTAAATCGAAGTTAAATTTGTAACATTACAAATAACATAATTTAATAATCACTAGGTTTTAACAATTTGAAAATAATTTGAATGGTTTAAAAGAAAGGATTCATCATTGATAGATGATAGAATTCTTATGAAGGAAGTTCACGTTGGCAGCGTCTATTTTTCACTTAGCTTCCAATAGTAGTTTCTGCTTCCGCTGATGGGTTCTGTTTACACTGCTCTCGCTCGTCCGCTGGTCGAGGTTAAAGGCACCACACGTTCCTAGAACGTCAAGGAGTAACGGCCAAGCTAGTCCTGCGTCTGTCTATAAGACCCTTTTATGATGGCGTCTCGCAAAACGTCAGTCCACTTCTACCTTCACTTGGTTCCAGAGATAGTACTTTCTGCTGGTACCACCAATAACTATGGCGAAGAATAGAAACGAAACGCTGTTCTGAGTATTGCGTTTTCCAACCCATGATTATGGGTCCCTATCTTCACATTCCACCATCCCATTTATCTCAGAATTTACCCTCGATGAGAATTAAATTTAATCCCTCGTGGTAAAACTTTCTTTACATTTAAATTGAATAGCTTTAGCTTTACATTAGATTTAAATGAAAAGGTTAATAATACAGATAGAATATGTTTACATTTACATTTCCACGGATTGAAAAGTATTCACAATATAAATTGAATATGTTTTCATTTATGTTTACACTGAGTTGAAAAGTTTGAAACTTTCATTAACTTTAAAATGAATATTTTCACATAGCCATTTACACTGGTTTACAGCTTGAAAACTTACATTAATTTTAAAGTGAATATGTTTATATGGACATTTGCACTGCTTTGAAACTGTAAGTATTTATACTTAGAATGTACGTCATTTCTTTCATCTTTTCCTCCCTGCTCCATATGAACCTGGGACTACTTTATGCTTTTAGTTTTCTTTAAGAAACTAGCAATAAAGCAATCATCAGCCCTTGGCAGTGGTGGTTCATGAAATAATCATTCTATACGCTCAGGTTGCCAGCCTTAAATGACTTGGACATCCACTAGCGATTTTCACATATTAAAATCCACATGGTAATATACATATATATGTTAGTTCACATGTTAGTAATATAAAATGTAAAAATGACAACTTAAGCCAATCCTGATTCACATACTTTTTGCTCAGATGAATAAAAGAAACTTGAATAGGCCTCGTACACGCGTCTGGGGTGTCGTTAATTTAACAAGTTCCGTTTCTGACTTCGTGTGTGGTCCTTCAGTTTCCTCAGTCCCGGTTTCCTTATTTAATATGAAAGAGATTTCCTGGGCTATGAAAGTCCGTCCAAAATTCTCTAGTAAAAAGTGTTAGGTATGTTAAGAAGGAATTCTGAATTCTAGGCTTCACTCTAACAAGGTCTGGTATCTTGGCAAGCAATCTTCACAGTGGAATAACACTGAAACGTGTCAGGTTATATTCCCGGTCTCCCACGCATTTGTTGTTTATGGAGTTAAATAAACGATCCAATCATTTTCAAACAGGCGGGGTAAGGGTGTGGTACTTTCAAAATATTCCACGTGAAATAAGGTGCGTACAGCAAAAGGTCACGTATTACCATATATGGCAATAAGATATACGATGCCTTGCGTACAGACTCGCGAACATGTCGTTAACCACATATGACAACGTGTTCCAAAAGGAAAAATTTATTACTTTATCAGAATGTAATCTTTTATCTGTGTCTGTCCATCAGTTGTCTCCCCGTATACCAAGCTTTGGTGATGCGAACACCTGTCTCATCGTTGATTAGGCAATGTACGTGTTAATCCGTAGCGGCCAAGCTTGTGTAACCGCGTATACCGTGAGTCTTCAGATGCAGACTATTTTAACATATAAAATAAATTTTTATAGAAACAAGATTAAAAAAATCTTCATGCAGATGTTTAATTAGGCCAGTTTAGCTTCGAAACGCCACGCATTTATTTAAGGCTAAGCTTCGCTTCGAAACGCCAAGCATTAATTAGGGTAGCTTCGCTTACGCCAAGCATTGGTCACGTGATTTCCCACCAATGGTTAGGCTCAGTCTTTCTTTCCCCGGAATGAACGAGAGACGAAGCCATTTTTTTAGTCAGTCATGAATTTAGAGCGGTCGAGAAAAGATATAATTCTTCTTGCTCAGTGATATTCTATTAGAGGAGATTGACTTCATACAAGTAATGCAACTGTGTAATTTCGAAATGTAGAATGTTAATATTTTGTGAATTCACGAGAAACGTAAGTAGTGCCAAAAATTGCATACAATAACTGTTAGAGCCCACAGTCATAACTGAAACAGAGCTACGCTCGAAAACTGGGTAAAGAATTGTAAACCCAGGCATATATCAGAACCTTTTACCAAGGATGAAGGTCCTTAAGCTGAAAGAACGTCAAACTAAGGAATACTAATGAATAAGAGAAAGTTTGGCTCTTCATTGAAATGAAGAGATAAGAAAAACGTCGTGAAATCTAGACTACATTAACAAATAAACGAAGGAACGCTAGAAGGATAGAGGAGCCACGCCATGTTTTTGCAAGTTGGAAAGATCACGAGATGCAATAAGGAATATTGCATCATTAAAATAATGCATTGACTTTTTATGCTTGTTTATTAAATGTCAACATGCTATTATGCAATTTGGTGTGGCTACCATTTGACTTAACTCAGTTCTTGTTGAAAATTGAATAAACATTTGTTTCATTGAACACAAATGCTGTTGACGAATCATATGTTTGCAGTCGGCTATCATACAAATTATTAAGGGATCATACCAAAACTAATCGCTGCAGGTGCAACACAAACAATAACCATCTGCTCAAAAAATTAAAACATCATAGAGGATTATCCCCGAACCTGGTTAAGTCCTGTAAGACTGTAGAGAGAAATCATCACCTCTAGCAGGCTAGCTAGTCATCAAAATCTAATACTCTCGATTTGAACAGCAACCCCCACTACCCTACCCGGCCACACTTGGTACAAGGGAATTTTACCAACCTGCCTCTCGTAATATTATCTCTACCTCTCCCTGCAAATGTGAGGTGTTTATCAGCCACAATGAGTGTCAGATAACAGACAAGACACAATATACTGAAAGTAGTGAAAGAATACTTGAAAATATAAACTATCTGCTACATAGTATAGAAAGAAAGAAAGTGCAACAATTGAAAGCACGCAATAAATCAGTACCACAAATGCACCGATTACTGCCGGAGTGAAACAGAGATCGAGAGGGGTCGCCCCGTTACGTCACACAGCCAAAAAGAGTAATGTGGATGTCTTGAAAGAGGCCAATGCACAAAGGAAACTTATTTCACAAGTTAGAAAGAAGCAATCCACTTTTATGGACATGTTATGAGAAGAGGAAAGCTGGAATATATCGTAACAACAGGTAAGATTGAAGGAAAAGAGATAGGGGAAGACAAAGAGAGTAAATACCGGACAGTTTGACATCATGGCGTGGAAAGACGCCAACAGCAGAATTCATAATTTGTACTGGAGACAGGAAGTTGTGGAGAGACATGATCTCCCACGCCACTAGGCACGGTACTTTAAAAAAGACGACAAGTCCTCCTGTCACGTGCCATCTGCTGCAGTTCTTTCTACGTCTTTCTCATTATTTTCACTTTTTGACTTCTGTCTCCAGTTATCTTCTCAATGTGTTTGTTTTTCTTTTTGTCTACCTCAGTCACTCTTACCCACGGGACTCTAGAACAAGGACTGCTATGTAACGCTACCAATAGAGAATATATATCTCGCTAATGATATCAAGATTGCCTTGGAGAAACATACCCAACAAATTGTAGATTTCTATCTTGGCAGCCATATAGACACAGTTTTAGGAACGGAGACAGTGATATCAAAATAAGAATACAAAGGCGTTACATACAACCAGATTCAGATTGCGTAGAGGGATGTGGCAATTGTAAGTGACCAGAAGGTCAGGCGCAGGGCCAATTTAACAATTAGGCGAACTAGGCGGTCGCCTAGGGCCGCAAACAGCTAAAAAATTGGTGCAACGAAAAATTTAAAAAGTCGGAATTAATGGAAACAAATATACTCTATTTTGTGAGGTCCATCTACGTCATTGTAAACAATAATGTAAACATACGTGCGTACTTGTATTGGAACATTTATGCGCATATTTCTTGTGCTTGGATGAATATTTGTGTATCATCATCATCATCAGTTGCCATCTCCACAACGAAGGTTGGCTGTAATGGATCTCCAACGTCTTCTGTCTCTTGTCTTGATGGTGCACTCTGATAGACTCTTTCCTGTCCATCTCTTGATGTTGTCTTCCCACTTATAGCGCTGTCTTCCCCTTGCACGTTTGCCTTCAACTCTCCCTTCTGTTATGGTCTTCTGCAAGGTGTTATGCCTTTTTTATGTGTATTTTAGCTGTCGATTTGACATTAATACCTAATTTTCTAGGACCTGTGCCAAATAAACTGTTTGCCTAGGGCGACAAAAACCCTAGCACTGGACCTGGTCAGGCGACAACCAATGTAGTGTAAAATCGTGCGTAAAAATATCTGTGAATGGTAGCTAGATTTTCTTCTTCTGTCCACTACTTTTTTTCTGCGTTGATTGATTTGACCGTGACTGTATTATATTCTCGTCGGGGGTGTCGCTGACTAATCCTTTAATTAAATGTTACATGCACGCTTGAAAGATTCTCCCTAGTGTAAAGAGTACGCAGCTAGACTAACTTGAGAAACATGATCAATCAATCAATCAATCAATTAATCAGTACCCATTAGCTCCCAGACTGGGAGCATATGCCTTCAACAAACACATGCCAAATTCTCCTGTCACGTGCCATCAGCTCAGATTATTTCCACGCCTTCCTCATAATTGTCACTACTGTCTTCAGTTTTCTTCTCCATGTATTTTTTGGCATACCTTTGCCTTTATTACACTGGGGGGTTCCAGAACAAGGACTGGCTAGTAATGTTATCAGCAGGTTTCCTCAGTGTGTGTCCTATCCATTGGCAGCGGCTTCTTCTCATCTCTTATTTCACTGGCATTTGTCTGGTTTTTGTCATCAGTTCCACATTAATGATCTCGTCATGCCACTTCAAATCTTCTATTCTACGCAAGCACCCATTTATGAAGGTATATAGCTTTTTGGTTGTTGTTTTTGTTGTTCTCCATGTTTGAGAGCCATACAATAGGATTGACGACATTTGAGTTGATTTGTGTGTGTGTGGAATGTTTAACCTTGTAGCAAAGTAAATTGCTGGAGAGGTTATGATGGTAAAAGATAAGAATGATAGAGTTAGATGTGTTAACCGTGTGAGGTCAAGCTATGTAAGACCTTGAGTCTAGTGATTGAAGAAGATGAGTTCTCAAGGGACTTAATGCTACCTCTCTAGATCTCAAACGGTGTTGTAAATTAATTCTAATGTATGGTGTTTGATGTGACTAGTGTCTAGGGGATGTAATGAAATGATGGTACATCAAAACAACACAGTATAACTCTCTAATAGAATCTTAATAACTCTGTTGTTTAGTTTTCAAATTGGAAATATTTTTTTGTACAAAGTATTGTGCCTGTCCTGCAATCTCTTTTGGACAGGTCTTTTAAAACTGAAGAAAATGTATGTTACACTGAAAAGTGAACTGAAAATAAGGACTCTTGGTCCAACAATAATACTATTAATATTAAAATGTTCCGTAAGGTGTTTCACAGCCTGTTAAGTAATAAGTAATAATGTGAGTCAGTTATTGGAGAGACTGTTTATGTCATCATTTCCCCGAGAGTTTCTGTTAATGGGTAGGGAAACAGTTTTCTCCAGATAAAGTGTCAGATTGCCCAGATTGTGGCACATAACCTGAAATTTCCTTCGTGAAGATTCAATCGTTGATATGGCTCTGTAAAGAACATCAGCTCTCAGAGCTCCACTTGACAATTATTATATAGAATACGCTGTACTGGAGACGTTACTGTCTTCACTCGTACTTCAGCTTTCCTGTCACCGGCTTGTAACAGGAAATAAACCCTGCAACATAAAAGACACCCTGGCCTTTTCATAGCTGTTATATTTTTCCCTCAACTCTCTACATGACATGATGGGGTTCAGCCTCGCGTGCATTACAAGTGCACCAGCCCCTAAGTTTTTTTTTTTTTTGAACTCACATCATATTGTGACCACACCTCAGGTCCAAATGGCAGATACGCCACTGTCAATTTACATAGTCTTCTTCAACACAATTTAATAGGAGTATGTACATCTCCTTATATGCATATAATATTCTTCTATTACAAAATATAAACGCTCCAGGCAATCAATATTGTTCAGCGAACACAGAGGCTTGCTATTTTAATTTAGTCCTACAATAATTTTTAATTCCAACATTGCAATATTCAAACATAAATCAAATAGATACACCCAAAGTGTCTCTTTAGGCATGTCATACACTTTCCCACTTTTTGCCTTTGCACATATTACATAATAATATAGATATTCTTCTTACCAGAATTCAATGAAATAAGCACAGGTGCGATGGATGGCACAAATTCAGCTTTGCTGCTGGCTAGACTATGACAAATACTTTTTAGTTTTAGTTACAAATAAAAGTCAAACTTCTAGGATCACATCGACCTGCTTCAGTGACAGCTTTCTACAAAATGGCAAAAACCTAAGTTTTCCATAATATAAAATGGGTTGGCCAGTCAGATCGGAAGACTAAGCTTTTCCATTTGAATTTTGAAAATAAAAGCAAAAACAGACTTGATTTTTGGACCTAACAAGTTTTCTCCTCACTCAGTCTTAGATTTCTACTGCTAAAATATATTTTGTGTTAAGCCATCCCATAATTTCTCTCCCCTTGTCTACCCCTCCTCCAACAGAATACATGCTTGCTTGTCTCATTTCCAACAACGCGTTCAAAATTGTAATCGTTAGTGAATGCAAAATGAATGCAAAACCGCCAGTCTGTCCGTTTGTCTGCACGAACAATTACAGTCTTTTGTCAATAACTTTCTTATCTACTGGGGAATTTTGTATTTTTAAACATATTATTTATCCGGAGAAGATAAGCCATCAAACTAACTAGGTTTTATGATCCTAAACCTATTAATAAAGAAGTCCATATATTTTCCAGAGTTAGTTTCAATTTCCACTATCATATAAATTACGCCATCTTTTCTCCTCTCCCGCGTTGTCCAAAACTGAAACTACTAGTCTGTTACGTCATAAAATGGACTCTCTTGCAGCGAAAGCGCTGTCTGTGTGTTTATATATTTCCTCAGTGTGCCTATAGTCCGAAAAATGAGTGGGTTTTGCGGGGTATTTTTAAATTCTACAAAGCTTGCGCCACGTTACCGAACACAGGCTAACTGTATCGTCTCGCACTGTCGTCTTGGGTAGCTAGTCCAAGAATCTAACGCTTGACAATTGGTAGCAGGTGTTCGCTCTCTCTCTCACTTTTATGCGTTCGTTTATGTCTCCTCTGTTTTATTCTTACTATCTTTCTTGGAACAACTAAGCTTGTCGTTTTTCAAAATTTTTACCGTTAACCCTTGACGGGCGAGTTATAAAATCCAATACCACTAGCGCGGCAATAAGGTTTCACACTACGTTCTTATCTCCATTCGATGACTGGCGCGGGGAAAGAAGACGCGTTACAACTTTACTATTTCTGTTTCTACTCATATTATTTTGACTCTTACCTATAATTAATGATTTTATCGATGTATCAATGCACTTTATGACAAACCTTACAAAGACAAGATCATGTTCCTATCTCGTGCAGTTCACGAATATAGTTTAGTAGCCAGCTCGAGAGTTTTCATTGAGAATGCGTCAAAAGTACCTTTGATCTCAAGGTCATCGTGATTTTTAAATGCCGGCTGGGAAAGTCTGAAACGAAATTTCCATAGTTTAAAAAGTTTCTTATCCCCCCACTCCCCTCCCGCCCAAAGATTTACCAAGTCCTCCACTAGGATCTACCGGTAGATTGGGAACGACTGGTTGCCGGCCCTTGGCATTGATCATCGTCGTCTCGTTGTCGTCGTTATTACCGTAATCATCGTTTTCATCATCTTCATCATCATCACCACCACCATCGTTTAGCGTCCCATGGAGCACAGCTAACATACGCCAAGCCCTCATGTTCTGTGATGTCCACTCTAGATATTTCTGTCTCTTCTTTATCCTTGATCATTTCTATGTCTTGTTTTCTTCTCCATGTGAGTATGGGAGTGTGTTTGTGTGTGTGTGTTTTTTTTATCTCGCTCTGTTTCTCTTACCATGGGGATTCCTGAGCAGGAACTGTCTTGTAAAGGTATCGATGATTTTTTTAAACAATTCATGCGTGCCCTAAACGTTGGTTGTCAATGGTTCGATCCCCGCACACAGCTCTGGAGTCAACCCAACCTCATGAATTGGGTACCAGAGCAACTCTGGGAAGTTAAGGCGGCCGGCGTGATGCTAACCACATCACCCCTAGTGTGCCTATTGTCAAGAATATATAGGCATAACATCATATTCCCATTATGCCTCAATGGGCGTGTAACAGGATCCCTAAACATTTACATCTTCTTTAATTAAATTGTATTTTATTAGTAAAGTTGTTTGCTCATGTAATGATTTCTTTATACAGCTTTGTTTTCTTTTAGTCAAGCCACAATTTTCCCTTAAAGGCGTTTCCCTCTTATGTTATTTTGGAACCTGAGTGGTCCTGTTTCTGTTCTTGTTTTTATGTTTTTTTTCAGTCGATTTTTTTAAAAATCTTAAGATCATAATCTTTGTTTCACCAAAAGAAAACTTTACAGTATATGAAAAAATTGCATCATTATATGAAAACAGGATTTCTGCAAAGTTATATGTAATTTTGACATAAACGTCGTTTAAATTGTAGATTTTGTTCTCTTTGACGAATCCTTGTTTGTTCTTTTTTTTTCAATCGAAACATTAAATAAGGAAAACACGTTTCCAATCCAGCTTTCAAAAGTTAACCCAAAATGTACTAGAACTGGGCTTCCGAACCTGTGGTCCACACACCTCTTGGGGAGAGGGAGGGAGTATTGTCCGAGAATAAATTATGTGGTGTACCTGTACATTACCTAATATTTAAATGTAAAATATTTAATTATGCGTTTATGTAAATTTTTTACAACAATGAACGAACGAATTAACTTTATTTTGAAAGGGTAGAGAATTTCGCACGAAGGTCCAGCTTACATTCTGCCCTTTGTCTTTCATCCTGTATCCTGATACCGGTACTCAGACGGTCAAACCGTCAACAATTAATCTACATTTTTGCAAGTATCATCAATACTAACAAGATATAAATACATTCTCGTACATATCAACACATTGTGGAAAAAAAAAAAAAAAAGCTTTCTTGCACACTTCTGTAGCAGAAAAATATCTTAAAGCATTAAGTAATATTTGTAAAGAAGTGTATCTAGGGGGTCCGTAGGCTTTCACCAGACAATCAAAGGGGTACAAAAGTAAAGATAAAGGATCCCGTTACACGCCCATTGAGATTAGGCCCATATTTTCTCGACCATCGGCACACTAGGGGTGATGTGGTCAGCATCACGCCGGCCGCCTTAACCTTCCCAGAGTTAATCTGGTTCCCAATTCATGAGGCTGGGTCGACCCCGGAGCCGTTTGCGGTCTAAAATAATCCCACCTCAACTGGGGATCGAACCATGGACCACCGAGCTAGGAAGGCAGTGCACTAACCACTGTGCTACCGCGGCTCCTAATCAAAGGGGTACATGGCAGAAAAAGAGTTTTAGAAACCCCGTAGTAGAGCGAAAACATTGCATAATACACAAAATATGTGCCCTAGAACGAGGGAAAGTGTTTCCACCAGTGTAGAATGTTTTTTTTAAGACGGTAATATCGACAAACTGAGACGACGAATAAACAAGAGGTTGGCACCAATTATAGAGGTCCTCGTCAATAATCAGAACATCAATACGTGATACAAGCAGACTGGCTTTGTAACGTCCGGAACAGGTAGAAGAAACGGTACTGAAATAGAAAGTAACAAAATACTACACGAAAGGAGATTTTAAAGTCTTAGTGTTTTTTTTTTAAATTAAAAAAAAATGTTATGTACAATGTTTAAAGTCTTTTTGTGTTTTTTATTTGATGTACCAGGCTCATACATCAGCACTCCGCTCCACCCCAGTCTTTTGTGAGTGCTATACACATATTCTCGCCCCGTTTAGTTCCAAGGGGGGTGGGGGGGGGGGGGGAGGGGGGGGGGGGGGGGGGGGGGGGGGGGGGGGGGGGGGGGGGGGGGGGTGGGGGGAGGGGGGGGGGGGGGGGGGGGAGGCTCTCTGAAGAGACAAATAAATAATATGACTACTGCACCCTCAAGCATGTCGTACCAGGCTACTAATATGAGGTTACGCATGAGGCTGGAAACATCATCATGTTCGTTACGATCCCCACAGGGTTCGAGTTATTCAACTTTTACCCTTGCAACGAAATTTGGGGTATTGGTTTTGGGCTTTCTTGCAACCCCAGAGAACTTCCCCGACTAAGCGGACTATAACTGGTGGAGGTCACACCAGACCCACTAATTGGCGTTTGTGCAATGCCACGAGAAGGGTGGTTCTCTACCCTGCAAAGGGGGTCAACGTCATCGTGTAAAACAAATTGACACAAAAACAACCGTTGTAGGACCACGTGACTACTTTATACAGGCGTCAGTTGTAGCTTCGTGCTCTGTAAGGAGCACGAAGGATGATAATGATGATGGTGATGGTGATGATGACGTTGATCAAATACACATGTTGGCATTTTATCTAGTGTTTGGACGCACATTGTTTTGCCTTATACATGTTTATTGTATAAGCCAGCCATTTCCACTTGTACCCCTTCCCTAATGAAAACACTGTGATCGTAACGCAAGATTTAATATTACTTTGTGACATTGTACTCAAGACCTAATCTTCACACTCAGACAGCTGAGTGAAAAGGCCCTTGAGTATAAGAGTGAGATCCATCTTTGTTTCATAGATCTGGAAAAGGCGTTTGACAGGGTCCCCTGGAGCAAACTTTGGGACTGTTTGGCAAGGAAGAACATTCCAGCACCTCTGATTCATGCTATACAGAGCTTCTTCAAGTCTTGCAGAAATTATATGAGGACAGCAAACCATAAGTCAGAAGAGTTCAGGACCACCACTGGTGAAAGACAATGTGATATCCTGTCACCTTATATTTTAAATCTTCCAAAAAACTGAAGTCAAGTTTGGCGATTGGTTGTGTAACTATCGGGAACCTCTGGATGTGATATTGCGAGTGTAGCCAGGTGCTCTGCCAGTCTTGCAGAATGTATTTGTCTAGGACGGAGTTTCTCCACCGGGGTTCCACGGAACACTAAGATTCCGCTAGAGGTTCCGCGAGAGATCGTAATTGACAAAGAAAGAAATTAAACGTAGTTTTTTCTATTTTAAATCTTTGTTCGTCGGGCGATTTGTGGGCTAGTGACCGTGCGGATAGGACTGTGTTCACTCTTGCTAATACCATATTTGATTAGCATCTTGAAGAGTAGAAATTTGTGATAAGACTTTTAGGCCTTCTTGGATAAGGTTAACAAACATCAAATCGGGAATTACAACAAGGAAAAACTGAAGTTTCCTTTTCCAACACTACTGAGCTGAAATAGAGTTGATATCTGTTGTTGGGAGGGGGAACTACACAAAAAGACTAGACTAATAAGTTTAACAAAATAAACAGATCCACAGGAAAAAAATCATTCCATACTAAAAAAAAAAAAAGCATTGCAAATTGTTACTGGATTTATTATATACTACTGGACAAAAGTTAAGGGCCGCCATTCAGTTTAGACAAGGTTTATATAATTCTTCGTGAGCAGGGTCGATTTTCTAAATGTCCGGTAGCTTGAAATCTCTCAAGAAGTCTCTGAATGGTAGAGTGGGACACTGCTAAACGTCTTGCAACATGACGAACAGATTGACCATCCTGAATCCATGCCATGGCTCGACCACGGTCTACAGTGCTGAGACTTCTCCTTGGTGGCATGGCTAATGCAGTGATATTTCGACCACTTGTCATACTGATTTATTGCATACCAACGGTGAACACTCTTTACCGATGATCATTTTCCACGTGCATTCAAATTCAACTCACTTTTTCACCTTTTGAACTAGTGGGGCGTGGTGCAAAAACCACGAGTTTTTGCAGCAATAATGGCAATTTTCACGTGCGGGTTAAAGTGACCCAGTTTTTGGACATTTTAAAAAAATTAACCTAGTGCACACAGACATGTATACACATTTCTCTGAGCTCAGTTTTAATGACATTTTCACTTGTCTTTACAGTTTGCCAATCAATTATATAAACCTTGTCTAAACTGAATGGTGGCCCTTAACTTTTGTCCAGTAGTATATTTACAACTTACTGATCACGCTAAGATACCATGAGCTGTGGATATAATAATTTTTTGCAGGGGTTCCCTGAGACGTGAAAGTTATTTCGAGGCTCCTCCAGGAAAAACAGAGGTCGAGAAGGACTTGTCCAGGAGCACTGCGCCAACTTGAACAACTGATAACTGTTCAGGTTAACAATGGGTGAACAAAAATAGGAAACCACCGTCTTGCTAGGACAAAGGGCAAAGAAATGTCCTACGTTAAGGTCACAGGTTTTTTGTCGGGGACATAATCTTTACTGTTTTGTGTGGGTGTTTCCTACTTTTCATTGTAGCACGTCTCTTTCCACCCTCTGCCATATGCATGGAGGTGTTGGTTATATCAGGACGCTGTTCATTTATTAAAATATTTTCTTGTGTGTTTTTATTTTGTGCTCTATGCTGTATTCTTCTTCTTGTAGGTATTTTAATATTTTAGTTCTAGTTCATATTGTTGTATTGTTCAGAAAAATGGCAGTGTTTATACTGGTATGCATTTAATATTGATTGGAGGTTTATTTATAGCCACTCCGTATTTATTGGGAAGAAGGGGGGGGGGGGGGAAGGGAAAGAGAGAATCTATCACTGTAAACTGCTGGCTACCATCGTTATTTTTTATATGTTAGCTTTTGTTTTTTTCGGTAGTCCATGGGTCAATCCCCAGTTGAGGTGGGATTTTTTAGACCGCAAACAGCTCCGGGGTCGACCCAGCCTCATAAACTGGGTACCAGAGATACACTAGGAAGGTTAAGGCGGCCGGCATGATGCTGACCACATGACCCCTAGTGTGCCGATGGTCAAGAAAATATGAGCCTAACACCAAATTCCCAATATACCTCAGTGGGCGTTTAACGGGATACTTTATCTTTACCTTTTTGTTTTTGTAATATAGTGTTTTATTAACTTTTGTATTTCTTGTGGGGTTTTAACGCATATAAGATTTTCTACACTCATTTCTACCTTGTGGTTATTACTGTATGTCTTAATGTTTTGCCTGTGCTGGTCATATTTCTTACAGTCCACCAGAAAGTGCCTAACTGTATTTCGTTCTTCTATCATGAAATATCTAGATCCAAGCTTGACCCTTAGCAACTTTGTTTTATTAATTGGTATTTTAGTTCATCTTGTATTTGAAATATTTCTTGCTTGGTTTTTTCATACGTTGTATGAGTTTTTTTCTGTTTTGCTTTGGCCCCATGCTATTATCCATTTTTTATTTATTGCGTGTGCAATTAAGCTCCTTATTTCTAATTTCCCAAGGCCTACATCAGTTTTGTTATAACTAGTTCATCCCAGTTGTTCTTCTTTGTCAAGCTCATTTCCTGCTATACCAAAATGCACTGGCACCCATGTTAGTGTTACACTGCATTCTGCGGCGTGTAGAAATGTATTAACCTTCAGTATGTCCTCTATGATATCTGGCCTGCTGCATTCATTTCTGTTTCTGATTGCTACTACCGATAAAAGAGAATCTTTGAGAATGGTTACTTTATTTGGTGGGTTTTCTGCAACTATTTCTAAAGCTTTTAAGCTTGCCAGTAATTCTGCTGTATAGATGGATTATTACTGTTACGGTCTCTCCCATGGGCTCTAGTTGAGGTATATATGGCTTATATTATTTTATGTGATTTGGCACTGATTCTTCTTACTCTGTAGACACAGACACAGTTAGAGTAGGTCCCGTTCATAGCCCGCCCAGAGAGCCGTACTTTGCAAAATATGAATTACTTCTCAAGGCCAGGTTGGACAATTCACAGAATACTTTATTTAACATCTTGACAGCTCCAATATACTTCAGAGAGAATATGTTCATGCATATAAGGCATCAATATGACGGTCTATAACGTCGTAGTACAGTCCCGTACTAAGAAACATGTCGAAGACATTTTCACACAGTTTATTTATTAATAAGTAACTCACGTACTTCACAGCATCCTCTTCAGATCTTTCATAAAATAACTAGACATACCACATGGAGGTTTATGGGTAAGCTAGTGATGGTACAATGTAATGAAGATCGAGGAAAATCATATATCTCTCAGGAGCAAATAGACAAGCGTCCAACCCCTTGAGATGCCACACACAGAATCCTTAGCAAGGCACGCTTTGGTTAGCAGACTTCAAAAGTTCACGTCTGCAAAGGTGGCCAGCAAACGTAATAACGTCACTTCCTGAAACCAGGACAACGGTCTCCAAACAAATCAATCAGGAAGTCGAACAGCGACAACCAATGTTATGAAATTTACACATAACAATTACCTGTTACTTTATATCTTTGGAAATTTTCAATTTTGGTATTGCTATTCCGCCTCCTATTTGTCCACCTTCATCTTGTGACAAATGTGTCTATACAGTTAAGCTATTATGTATATACTGTTCTGTGTACTCTAGTGCTTTCATTTTTTTGTTGAGATTATGTCTTTAGATTTTCTTACAACCTTTGCTAAGTGGGAGTCAGTTTCTGGCACTTTTAGTTCCCATGGTGGGATCTGTCCTTTATACTGAGTGCTACTGTTTATTATGTTAAATAGGTTTGGATGATGATTTCTATCTTTTCCACCCTGACGGGTATCTTTTATAGTCTACTGGAATGTGACCTATGTTTTGGTTACTTTTATCAAAAGCTTTGTGGGCTGAGGGGGTTGGATCTTTTGCGCAGTAGCTGAATCTCAGCTCTTTTCTCCGTTGCACCAAGAGTATAATGCTGAGCGCTGCTTCTAATGCCTCTACTGATCTTCCATTTGAAGAACCTGCTATTAGTGACAGTGCCTGGTTTTGGACTGTGTCTAGTTTTTTCTTATTGCTCGGAGCGGCTGATGCATAGACAACACTGGCGTATTCAAGTTTGCACCTAACAAGGGATTTATAGAAGGTAATCACTATCTTATTGCAGGCTCTCCAGCTCCTTCCTTTTATATATCTTCTTCTTCTTCTTCTTCTTCTACTTAGATCCTTAACCACCGACCGTCAAAGCAGGCAGTGGCCATCACGCCTTGTGGCGTCTTGTAGAGGCTCGTATGACTGTCAGTGGTGAAAGCCGAAAGGAAGCCACTGACACGAGAACGGACGTCCTGACCGCAAAACATGATACACGAATTTTATATATATCAGCAGGTTAATAAGCCCCCTACTGTTTTCTACTAATGGTTCTATATGTTTGTTCCAGTTTAGTTGCTTGTCTGGTATTATACCCAGAAATTTAGTCGTTTAGACTGTGCATACTTTTTGCTCATTCATTTTAATATCAATTATTTTAAATCTTTATTACATGCCCTCTACTGAAGATCATTCCTACTGTTTTTTTTTTTTTTTAACATTTAGATGAAATCCCCATTGCATCCAGTCGGATACTTTATTATATGTTTGTATCAATGTTATATAAAAAATCACCAGCTTTTTCTGTCACTAACGCTAATGGATGCAACTATGGATGAAAGTTAGACATTAATTGTATTGTTTCCCTTATATATACTCTCCCGAAAATAGTAACATTCGACAAAGAAAAGTGCGCAGATGACGGTGTCCGCAAAAATATTTATAGAATATGTGATCCCGTATACACACATTGGGATCCTCGCTGCTGCTACGTAGTTCGTGTACTATGAGATGCACAGTGGTTTAAAAAAAAATACTTTTGAATAAGTGAAATTGCCGTTAGGTATTGGTGCTTTTGAATTTAATTCCCGTCTTATCATAACGGGCTTTTACACTAGTTGTTACATAAAGGAGTGGAAGATTTCTTCTTTTTCTCAATATCGCAACATCTCCTGCAAACTGAGATTGGTTGTTTTTAAGGTTATACTCGTCTCCTAGGCCGTTGGCCTTAATCTTGAATAATGATGGTGATATTACTGTCAAGGACAAATCTAAAACAGTGGGGTGAAGAAAGTGAGAACTAATCTAAAAGTATTAAAAACAAATAACGCTACCAGACGCACATGGTGATCCCTGACGTCACGCTGGTGAATCCCCGTGAGAAATGCCGCCATGACCCGATCAGATTACGAAACTACGGTTACACACCGTGGTTAAAAACAATAGATTGTTCGGCTCTGGTAGCAACCCGTGGAGCATATCACTGACATTGTTGCTCGCCACTGATTTCAATGTTCGGTCCTCTAATCATTTTCTCGTGGTGCTAGGTCTTAGCCGCCTTTAGGGAAGTACCTAGTTTTTATATTTGTTTTATTTAGATTCTTATGTGTCCTACCTAAGAATCACCTTTTTTAGATTTATTTTTCATACCCATCCAAAGTCCTCTTTATCAGCGACGCGCCCACGAGTTTTCAATTGCTTCGCTTCGCTTCGCTCTTTATTGTGCCTCTTCATATGTAGCAGAGTGGGGTTACAGTTTGGTTGATATTCCTTTTATTACTAGGGAGTGAGTTGTTTGACTGGCCTATATTCGCCAGAGGTGTTTATTCCTCTCTTATATTTGGGAAAACCAGGTTCTTAGTGGTCCTCTTTAGGTGTTATAGTCAGAGCAAATAAAGGTAGTGAGTTTGAGCAAGTGTTCTTATTCAAAGCAAGTTCATACTGCTTGATAAAATTTCAGAAGTGAATTTTATTTACAAACACCCTCCTTCAACATTTACATAATACATAGAACATGGTTTATTCATTTTTCCAACGTTTCAACCATTATCTGGCAGCATATGAGTCTAACATCAGGTAATCTACTCTGATTTAGGGTATTCAACTTTCCTTTTCAATAATGGTGAACAATTCATCATATGAGGATCTCTGTGGGGCATTCAGTTTTCTTTAGTTTTTCAATCCACCTTTTTCTGAGATAAATGTTTGGTTTCCGTAGGCTAATCTATTTCTCCTGAGGTCCAAGGGATGCTCATGTCCTTTTTTCTGTCTTTCTTTGTACAACTAGTTTGTGCGGACATCTTAATGTTGTAGAAAAATGTTAACTATTTTCTACTTACTGAAATTCCTCAGGAAAAAAAAGTCACAATTTAAAACCACTTTGTAGATAACACAGTATGTGGTTATGGAAAATTGAAACAATCCATTTGTAGTTTGAAATACAATCTGCAACAGACAGCTAGCGCTTGTACGTCTGAATGGCTTCACATCTTCTCTGCAACTTTGCTAGTATAATTTTCAGCACATCTGTTCTATTCAGGCTAAACACTCTGACTGATTGACTAAAATCCAATATGTGAATAATAGCTAAATCTGCTTATTACTACTTGCTTGAACCACTTGTTCAAGACTTTCACAAGTACACTTCTGCTTGCCTCTAAGGCAAAATGCTTGGGCTGACTAAAGCTTCCCGGAGATTTCCGCCGGGGAATGGCGTCGGCCAGCTCACTGAGCCTATTCATTGGTCAATAAATCACGTGTCCCAGCTAAAACTAAACTCAAATATTTTTCCATAATCATTCCCTCCCTTATTGTCTTTTATCCAAATTATAATTATAGTCTGTTTTTATTAAAAATAGCAGTTTATTTTATACTTGATTTTTATTACCCAAACTATCCTCTGTTTCAGTTTAAATGGTGATTTACCAATAAGTTATTTTCTCTTGGCGTAATTTCTAGAAGCGCCCAACGTACGGTCACACATATTTTCTTAGGTCTTGTTGTTGGATTCACTCTTCTTCTCTCCCCCCCCCCCCGGTTCTAATAAAGGGCCTGTCTGGTTACACTGGATTGTTATTTCCTATGGCAGTGGTCGGCAAGGAGGGGTAGATTACTCTGGTAGGGATAATTTCGAGTTTGCAGGGGGTTCAAACAACCCTGTGTAAAATAGATGGATTGAGGTGGTATGACTTACTTACTTACTTAGTCGTTCCCCTTCTACCGTGAGGTGTAGAGGTTTGTAAGAGAAAGCGCCATACTATTCTATCGGCTGTCTTCCTCCTAGCTTGGTTCTATTCTAGTCCTCGGTCCTTCAAAGATTGTCTAATGTTATCCTCCCAGCGGACTTTGGGTCGTCCTGGAGGTCTGGATCCCTGGCTCTTAGTTTCCCATGCTTGCCGTGGTAGCCGATCTTCTCTCATTCTGCAGGCATGGCCAAACCATCTCAGTTGGGACTGTTCTACTTGGGTCTGCAGGGGTTGGGTTTTTATGCCTTGACGTATCGTCTGGTTGCGGACCATGTCTCTTCTTGTTACTTCAACCACCTGAGGTGGTATGACAAGAGCACTAAAGTGGGCCTGATGACAAGAACCAGAAAAGTGCCAATGGAAAAAGAGATGAGAAACATAGACTGGAGACGGATAGGACACCCATAGAGGAAACCTGTTGTTAGCATTACCAGGTAGTCATTGTTATGGAATCCTCAGTGTAAGAGAGGTGAAGGGAGAACAAGGAACACTTTGAGAAGTTAACTTGACACCGGGTTTGACAGGGATGAAGAAGACATGGAAAGACCTTGAGTGATGGCGCAGGACAAGAAGACTCTTGACTTACGTTTGTTTAAGGCCTATGCTCCGTGGGGAGCTGAAAGGTGATGATGATGAGGAAGCACAGACCAATAATAACAGGTCAATTTAGCCGCTAGAAAATCTAGGAATAGAATAAAATTCTGTAGTTTTCCGTAGTTGGTCTTGTGTATACGTAAAACAAACTGATTTGCCCTTACTTTGTTTCCTCCATTATTGTAACAAGTACTTCATTTAGGCAAGGGGCTCTTAACCTTTCTCATGTCATGGACCCCTATCCGATGAATGCTCTGGACTCCTTCTTAGAAACCGCTGCTTCAAACTGAATGCTGTTTGGTGCAGACTTCCTGCAAGACTATAGCTGCAATTGTCGCTCCATGCTCCATCAGCAGCAAGAAAGGACGTGAATATATATATATATATATATATATATATATATATATATATATATATATATATATATATATATATATATATATATGCGCGGCTGCTCCTCCTGCTCCCCTCCCAGCTGCTCTTCTGGTACAGAGGAGATTCACTGGATGTGTGAAGCGCCTCATAGTAAATGTATCACAATTACTTTCTCGCTGCTGAAAATTGTAAATTTTAAAATCAAACTGTATAGTTCTGTATATACTGTATGTACGAAACGAAGCACTCTTCAGTAGTATATCATGCACGTTTCGAGTCGGATTCTGCAGGTGGAGCGTGACTTTTATATAGTAAAATATACCGATCGATTCTGCAGGTGGAGCGTGACATTTATATAAAAACATACTCCGATCGATAATGGCGGCGTGTGTTAATAGGTTACTAAGGGGATTTTTTGTGTGTTGTTTTATTGTGCTGGTATTTTAAGTGTATCACCCGTGTGTCACCGAGGCCCGAAAGGGGAGCAAAGAATAGTAACACTGTCCCCTGCCAGGCATGTCGTAGAAGGCGACTAAGGAGGGTTGGGCATGGGGCCGGTTACCCCATCCTGTAAAAAAAAATTTAAACCACAAAAAACTTCAACAAATATGGACAAGTCAAATAAAGGAAATAAAACACAGCCATCCAAGACAGGGGAAGGTCCTCTCGCGAGGAGGCGTATGATGCAACACAGAGAAAGCCGAAAGGAGTCTGTGTTGCTGACTAACCTTCTTTCTTCTAGGAGAACTTCCAGATTTGGCACCTGGAATGTTCGGACATTAAACGAACAAGGGAAAGTGGCGCAAGTAGCAGCAGAAATGAGGGAATACAAAATCGAGGTTCTGGGAATGTGTGAAACAAAGTGGAAGGGGGTAGACAGGAAGAAACTCATCACAGGTGAATTGGTGCTGTCCTCAGGACATGAAGACGAAACTTCACACCACAGTGAAGGGGTAGCTCTTATGTTATCTAAAGAAGCACAGAAAGCACTCATTGAATGGGAAGCTGTTGGACCCAGAATAATAACAGCCACTTTCAAAACAGCTAAAAAGAAAATTCATGTAAATGTCATCCAATGCTATGCACCAACTAATGACAAAGAAGAGTCTGTGAAAGAAGCATTTTATACTAAACTACAGGAAATTATGGATAAAGTAAAAAGAAGAGACATCACAATTTTGATGGGTGACATGAATGCAAAGATAGGTACAGTCAACACCGGATTTGAAGAAGTCATGGGAAAACATGGGCTAGGAGTAATGAATGAAAATGGAGAACTATTCGCAAACTTCTGTGCTTCAAATCAACTGGCTATAGGAGGAAGCATGTTTCCACATAAGAGAATACACAAGGCAACATGGATATCACCAGACCATAGAACAGAAAATCAGATCGATCATATATGCATAAAGAAGAAGTTTAGATCATCATTGCAGGATGTAAAGGTATATAGAGGAGCAGATGTGGCATCAGATCACCATCTTCTGATAGCCAAAATAAAAATGAAACTCAAGAGATATGCAACAATGCAAAATTATAGACAACAGTTTAATGTAGGACAGCTAAGAAATCAAGAAACAAGAGACAAATTTGCGGTCACAGTATCCAACAAATTCCAAGTGCTACAACAGCTGGAAGATGTAGAGAATACAGAAGACTATTGGCAGCAGGTCAAAACGGTATGGAAGGAGACATGTGAAGAAATACTGGGGAAAAGGGAAAGACAACAAAAAGCATGGATAACAACAGAAACCATCAATAAGATAAAAGACAGGAAAAACAAGAAAGCAGAGTTAAACACAAGCAAAACTAGAAGCTCCAAAGCCAAGGCTCAAGAAGTGTACACAGAAGCAAACAAAGAAGTAAAAAGAAGTATCAAAAGAGACAAGAGGAAATATATTGAGGAGTTGGCAAGAGAGGCAGAAGATGCTGCAGCCAAAGGAAATATGAGAGAACTGTATAGCAGCACAAAGAAGTTAACAGTGAAATACAAGCAAACAAGTTGTCTCATAAAAGACAAGAATGGGAAACTGCTCAGCAATATACAAGAGCAAATGAAGAGGTGGACAGAATATTTTGGGGACCTTCTCAATAGACCAGCTCCACAAAACCCGCTGGACATCCAGCCAGCAGAAGAAGAGCTACAAATTAACGGTGAAAGACCAACGAAGGAAGAAATAAAGAAAGCCATAAAGCTTCTAAGAGATGGAAAAGCGTCTGGACCTGATGGCATTCCAGCAGAAGCCATCAAAGCAGATATCGACACGGCTACAGAGATGTTATATAAATTACTTGGTAAAGTCTGGGAAAAGGAAGAGATACCAGCAGAATGGAAGGAAGGATATCTGGTTAAGTTGCCTAAGAGGGGAAATTTACAAGAGTGCACAAATTATAGAGGAATAATGTTACTATCAGTGCCAGGAAAAGTATTAAACAGGATTATCCTTGAGAGATTAAAAGAGTCGATAGACAAGAAATTGAGAGATGAACAAGCAGGTTTTCGACAAAACAGATCATGTACAGACCAGATAGCCACTTTGAGAATAATAGTTGAACAAAGTCTGGAATGGAATTCACCACTATACATCGGATTTGTGGACTATGAAAAGGCATTTGACAGTGTAGACAGAGAATCACTTTGGAAATTGATGAGGCATTATGGAGTTCCCCTGAAGATCATTAATTTAATAAAGAAAACATATGAAGACATGACATGCAGAGTTCTTCATGAAGGACAGCTTACAGAACCATTTGGGATAAGAACAGGAGTGCGACAGGGATGCCTCTTGTCTCCATTTCTTTTCTTGCTGGCAATAGATTGGGTTATGAGATCATCGACAACACACAACAGAAATGGAATCCAGTGGACTCTGACTAAGCAGTTGGATGGTCTGGATTTTGCTGATGACTTGGCTCTTCTGTCCCATGGCCGTAATCGGATGCAGGACAAATTGAAAGCACTCGATGGGAGATCACAGCAATTGGGTCTGAGGATACACAGGGAGGGGACAAAGATAGTGAGAATAAATGCAGGTAATGATAATAGGGTTGAACTTGGGGAAACGCCAGTGCAAGATGTGGAGTCGTATACGTATCTTGGCAGTGGTATAGACAGAGTTGGAGGGACGGACAGCGATATCAGAATGGGAATTGTGGTGAAGTGGGATGTTATAAATATTTATAGGGGACTTAGTGTACTGACTGAGATCAGCTGTGAAGGTATATATATATCTAATAAGAGTAGTGTATTATATATAACCTTACTTGCTGCCACATATGTATACCTCAGTCAGAATTATTCTGGAATAGTGTGATGACTACGTTATATGTCTAGGGTATGTGTATGATGAAGTGTAAGTCAAAACAACAACAGACAGATAAACAATTTAATTTATTCCACTACACTTGACAACACTGTGACACTCACATACATAAAACACTCTACAAGGATATCTTAAAGGAGTCACTGATAACTTTTCAAATAACAATATGTATTCATTGCTGTCATGAATGAATATGTGTCCTGATTCAAATACAAAGGAACCAGGAATCACAATCAATTTTAATTATAAGTTATATGTACAGAATTTATTAATATGAATCTTGTAGTGACATCTATTTTCAATAGTATCCTATGTGTGTTAGTTGTGTAGTAGTAATATGAGGTAATACTGGTTTTGTTTTGTTCAAGCTCTGTTGGTATTTGTCATCATGACTTCAATAGTTTGTCTTTATTGGAACTAGTATTGGAGATGTTCTCAGTTCCTGATATTAAAACAATTTAATTCCCCTCTTAATGTTATTTTTACAATGTCATTTTAAGATGGGGGTACATAATGTTGAGCTCAGCTGGCCACATCAGCTTATCTTGCGTGATGGCGGCAGGAAGAGACTCCTCTGCTCGATTTCTCCCCTGGGCTCTGGAGACACCTCACTGATAGCTAAATGGACCAAGGAGTATGCTGTCCGACTCTGGATTCAGCAAAACTCTGACCAGGTGCTGCTCAATAACTTCAAGACCACGGTCCCACAATTCATGGAAATAAACACAGATACGTTGACTAGCAATGAATTCTGGCACAAATACTGGCACAAATTCCCATCTGCTTATGTTCCAGGCTTTTATTTAGCAAAAATATGAGCTGGCTTCAACGCACTGTTGCTTTATCAAGCTTATTTGAACTAGTGGTCTCGAACTAACGCTCCTAAGTGATTATATCAGCGAGTCTGGCCAATGGAGCCACGTTTCGACAAGTGTTTGAAAAAATTTTACCTTCCTACGTCTCCCCTAACAACCAAGGATAGCATTTATAGTCCGACTAATCGTGTTTAGCCTTACATATCATTCCAGCCAATCAGTTCAAATGTAACCTGTGGCCCATTTCCCGTACAATGGTGGTTTAAAAAAATCTACCACTGAGCGATTCTGATTTTGGGTGTTGTCTGACAGCACCATCATTTTATTTTGGCTATAACTTGTTAATTCCTAGACTATTTGCGTAACGTTTTACATATTCTTTGTCAGCAAGCCCTAAGGAACCCAAATATACAAATTTAAAAGAGCTAAGTGGCTGCGTTCAAAATATGCAATTTCTTCTACCTCCTGTTTCGAAGATGTGCTGTCTGGGTACTGTAATGTTTTCAAACGTAACCCCATCTAATGTTATCTTTTCTAATAAGCGTTTTTCAGGATTTTAAAACCTAACTCTGGGAAGGTTAGTGTTTTTATCACTGTCCGTCTGAAAAAAAGTTAGTGCATGTGGCCCTACACGCGTGATAGTAGTAATAATTGTGTATCGCGCGACGCGAGTTTAGTGTTGCACGTGTTCGGCTTTCTGCCTCTCCCTTCTCTCTATCCTTTAGTCCATCTGTTCGTTCGTTTTGGTAACGTAGTATAATTAATGTTAGGATTAATTTAGGTCATTACGCAGTGTGCCTCTCAATGTTTTTCTTAGAAATGCAATACCCGTTTTAATGTGTTGTGGAAACGCTTGTATTTATGCAGTGGCTTATATTTAACGTGGAAACGTTACAATTTGCAGACGAAGCATAAAACAAAGGGGATTTCGAGTACTGTCATTGTGACAGCACTGTTCTTTACCATTCTTCTTCCTTTTATTAAATTTATTTGTTAGGCTTTGCATTTACCTTTTAATTAATATATGTGGATTAGAATATTCCACGACATCTCCCCTCTTAAAACAGACATTATATGTCAGTCCTTTATTCTATATACACATAGAGAAATTTATTATTATTTCTGGGGTTTACGGTGATTCTCATCACACGGATGGCGGCTTAAAAAATCCGCTCCCAAATTTGTTTTTCCAGATATATACTCAATGCTAAAATTATAGGGAGCCAAAAGCAATGACCATCGGAGTAACCTAGAGTTCTCATGCCTAGCCTGGGCTAGAAACGATAAAGGTTTGTGGTCCGTTTGCAACTTAAATGCCTTCCCATACAGATAAATATTGAATTTCTTTATTGCCCATATTACTGCAAGACATTCTTTTTCGCTAGTTGAGTAGTTGATTTCAGCTTTATTCAACTTTCTGCTAGCATATGCCACTGGGCTTAATTCCCCATCCAATGCATCTGATTTCTGTAGTAGAGTTGCACCTAACCCAATATTACTTGCATCCGTCCTTACTATGAATTCTTGACTTAAGTCAGGTAATTTCAAAATGGGTTTACTTGTGAGCTTTTCCTTCAATTCTTGGTAAGTCATTTCACATTGTGGTGTCCATGTAATGCGATCTGGAAGTCCTTTACGTGTCAATTCCGTTAAAGGTGCACATATGGAATTAAAGTTTTTGATATACTTCTGGTAGAAACCACATAATGAGACAAAGGATCTCACGTCCTTCTTGGTTTGTGGTCTCGGGGCTTTCTTTAGTTTCTCTAAATTCTTTGGGTCAGGGGTCATGTTTCCCTGATAAACTGTGTGTCCCAAAAATTCCAATTCTTTACATCCAACGCAACATTTGGTTGGTCGGGCTGTTAAATTTGCTTCCCCAAGTCGATCAAACAGCATCTTCAGAGAGTCAATGTGTTCCTCAAATGTTTCTGTTGCTATCAGGATATCATCCATGAAATTTGTTATACATGGATTATTCAGAGGGTCCAATAATTTTCTCATCATTCTAGAGAAGACACTAGGCGCATTCTTCAATCCAAATGGCAATCTATTAAACTCATAGTGTCTTTCTGAGGTACTAAAAGCTAGGTATGGTCTAACCTCAGGCTTTACTGGAATCTGATAGTATCCTTTACTCAGATCCACTTTTGAGAAATATTTAGCTTTATTTAGTCTGGCAAACAGCTGATTTGTATCCGGCAATGGATCCACCTGTCCTTCTGTAATAGCATTCAGTCTCCTGTAATCTATACAGAGTCTATGTTCTCCAGAGGGCTTCCTTAAGAGTACAACACCGGAACTATACGAAGATTCACTGTGCGAAATAATTCCTTCCTTCAACAGATAGTCTATCTCTTCCTTCAAAGCTTTCTCCTTAGCAAACGGAATCGAATATGGTTTCATACAGACAGGTGTGGGGTCTATCAGTTTCATATCATATTCCAATAGGTTTGTATGCCCTGGTCGGTCTGTTAACACCTCTGCATGATTATTTAGAACCTGTTGCACTCTCTCTTTCTGAGTTTTCGTTAAATGTGTACTGATTTTCGCCTGTGCTGCTGTCTCACAGGGGTGTAATGGATATTCAAATGATGAAAGTGGTTCCTTTTTCATCTCCATGGCGATGGACAAGGTCAACAAGTGTGTCTCTTCCTGATGTTCTCTTTCCAAATATTTCTTCAGGAGATTCACATGATAGATTTTTTCTTTCCCTTTCTTATCTATCTTATAATTTGTTCTAGACACCTTCTCTAAAACTGTATATGGACCCTGCCATCCAATTTGTAACTTATTCTGACTCCCGGGCAAAAGAAGCAGAACTTTCTCTCCCACAGCCAAATTTCTGTCTTTCGCCTTCCTGTTATAATAGGCAGCATGTTTCTTCCTGGCATGTTTCTTCCTTGCAGAAAATCCACCAAAAAAAGTAACCATTCTCACAGATTCCCTATCATCAGTACTAGCAATCAGAAACAGAACAAAAGGCAGCAGGCCAGACATTATAGAGGAAATACTACAGGTTAATACATATCTACAAAATATAGGATGCAGTGCAACACTAACATGGATACCATCACATGTGGGGATAGCAGGAAATGAGCTAGCAGACAAAGAAGCCAAAGGGGGGAGAACTAGCCATAACCAAATTGAAGTAGGCTTAGGGAAGTTTGAAATTAAGAGCTTAATTGCTCAAAAAATAACTAAAGAATTGATAACAGCATGGGACCTAAGTAAAAAAGCAAGACACTCATATAAAATCCTTAAAAAAACCAAGCAAAAAATGTCAAATAAAAGATGAACTAAAAATACCAATTAATAAAAAATTGCTGAGACTCAAGCTGGGAACTGGATATTTCATGATAGAGGAACCCACATGTGAAGAGTGTCAAGAACCAAACACAATTAGGCACTTTCTAGTGGACTGCAAAAAAATATGACCAACAGAGGCAAAACATTAAGACATACTGTAGTAACCACAAGGTAGAAATGAGTGTAGAAAATCTCATAGGCACAAAGAGCCCTTCAGAAATGCAAAAGTTAATAAAACACTATATTACGAAAACTAAAGCTAACATATAAAAATCAAATAAGGAATTGAACCAGTAGTCCAAACTGGTGAAAGACTCGCCCCAGAAACATACAGATTAACCAAATAAACCATCCAGTAAAAATTAAAAACATACTAACTTAGAAAATAGCATATATTGGAATTTTTTTTAAAAACCATGTTGAACTATAACTACAAAAGGAAAAATACCGACTAGAGATAATATAATATAAAACAAATACAAACAAAAACATATTACAATAAAAGAAACACGTCCTGATATAACCAACAAATCCATGTACATGGTAGATGGTTGAAAGGGGCGTGCTACAAAATGAAGTAGCAAACACATTAATAAAAAAAAAAAAAAATTCCTGGCTTGTTTCAAATTTTCATTGGCAAGTTTCCAGCCAGTTTTTAAACGAGTGGTCAGCTCATTCACATATTGGTATGAAGATGTAATGTTTTCCTCTGCCTTTTCATCAGTCCACGTTCTTAACAAAGCTTCGAGTGGACCTTTTATTGGCCTTCCAAACAATAATGTTGCCGGGGCCATACCGGTTGAACTATGGGGTACCTCCCTATAAGCAAAGAGGGCGGCGTGCAGGTACTGGTCCCATGTATCTGGTTTTTCGTGTGCCAACTTTCTCAGGATCGACATCAACGTGCCGTTAAATCTTTCCACTTGGCCGTTCCCTTGGGGATGATACACACTACAATGGAAGTGTTTGGCCTGGAAGATCCTGAAAACTTCTTCAGTTAGTTTCCCCTTGAACTGAGAGCCATTATCAGTCAAGATTTGATTGGGAAATCCTAACCTTGTGAAAATTGTGAGCAATGCCTCTGCCACATGTTTAGAATCAATCGATGACAGGGCTACTGCCTCTCCCCACATAGAACAAGTGTCCACCAGAGTCAGAATGTAGCTGTTCCTTCTCTTGGTTCGGGTGAGAGGTCCCACAAGATCCACGGCAACTCTCTCAAAGGGTGTTCCCACTATGGGCATTTCCCCCAGAGTTGCTGGTGCAGTCCAATGTTTAGGTGCTACTCGTTGGCACTCTGGACAGGATTTTACATATCGTTTGATATCTTCAGTTATTCCTGGCCAGAAATAGTGACAAGCTATTCGCTGTCCTGTTGCGCTGATTCCCATATGACCACTGAAGGGAATCGCATGCCCTAGTTCCAACACTTTAGTCCTATATGAAGTGGGAAGGACCAGCTGTCCGTGACCATTGGATTCAGATCCAGCCTTCCTATATATCAGTTTGTTCTTCATATAAAACTCTCCCTTGCCTGGAGGTGTATGAGATTTGGGCAACTTCTTGAAACATGGCTTGAGTGTTTTGTCCTCAGCCTGTGCCTTCCTCATCTCATCTGGATGAGTATTTATTGGATTATCCTCCTCCTTTTTTGACTGTGATCTGGTCTGCACTGTTGCCAATATCACAGGTCTCTTGGGATTCCCCAAGAAGACATATCTACACCCCAATATCAGAGGGTAGATTGGCTCATTTATCACTGCTGCTTTTATGATTCCTTCCACATATCGCGTTTTCACTTTTATTCGGGCGACGGGAAGTGTCATGGTAGCTACATCCTTGGTTGCAGTTTGAATCTCCACTGTTTCTGTGGTGTATTGATCGGCCTGCACGATTGTGGGGTTTTATTTTTATTTTCATACCGTGGCCTATCAAACTGGTGCTTACCTTTGTTTTGATCCCTAGGATCAAATTTATTAAAGTTCTGTGGTGCCCTAAAGTTATCCACTTGTTTCTTTTTATTACCTGTTACCTCTGCTTGAGCTGCTTGATACCTTTCAGCAACATTTAACAACTCACCCAGCCTCTCTGCACCTTGTTCCATGAGAAACTTTCTCAGGTCTGGAGCCATGGACTCTCTTAATTGCTCTATAAGGACCATTTCCTTAAGATCTTGGGTTTTCCCCAGAGAAGTCCATTTCTCCAAGTATGTCTCTATTCGTGCAGAGAACTGGTGATAGGTTTCACCTGACAGTAGTTTAGCATTCCTAAATTTTTTCCTATAGAATTCTGCATTCTTTTCATATCTTAACAAAAGAGCCTGCTTTAGCATGTCATAATTTTCCTGATCACCTCTGCTCATTTTTGCAAAAACTTCATAAGCTGCCCCACGAAGTCCTTGAGATAACTTTAAGCTCCACCTTTCTCTCTCTAACCCATACGTGGTAGCTAATAGTTCATACCTATTTAGGTAGCTCTCTATATCATCGTCTTTCTCAACAAAATGATCTAAATGAAAATTCATAGCTGAGGTTGAGGCTCCTTGGCTAGCAGTGGCATCAGAGGCAAAGGGACTGGCACCATTTTCAGGAGCATGGCCTTGAAACTCAAACTCCCTTAGTCGTAACTCATGTTCCCTTTGTAATCTCTTCTCCTCCTTTTCTGCTTCCCTCTCTGCAGCTAATTTTTTCTCTTCCCTTTCTGCAGTCAATCTTCTTTCTTCTGCTTCCCTTTCTGCAGCTAATTTCTTCTCTTCTCTTTCTGCAGCTAATTTCTTCTCTTCTCTTTCTGCAGCTAATTTCTTCTCTTCTCTTTCTGCAGCTAATCTTCTTTCTTCTGCTTCCAATTTCTTAGCCTCAGCCTCAATCTGCAACCTCTTAATTTCCTTTTCAGCTTCTAACTTTCTTTCGGCTTCAAACCTTCTTTCTTCGCGTTCAATAAATTTGTCACATTCCGTAGTGACATAGGCAACCATAACTTGCCCATCTAATCCTAACTCTTTTGCAGTCTGAACAGCAGCAGATCGAAATTTGGCCAGGTCCGCCATTGTCTATCAGGTAAATTTATACAATGTCTAACCAACAATTCAATCTCTAAATATATATCTAATGGACAACACAGGCACCGTGAGCTCAACCTTATTTAATTCCACCCAAGGATACCTTTTTAATTCTTATTATTCCCTGAAGTGAATTACCCCCAATATTTGTAATAGGTAAAGATTCAAAATCCCAAGAGCGAGACCCCAATATATGTGGTGAAGTGGGATGTTATAAATATTTATAGGGGACTTAGTGTACTGACTGAGATCAGCTGTGAAGGTATATATATATATCTAATAAGAGTAGTGTATTATATATAACCTTATTTGCTGCCACATATGTATACCTCAGTCAGAATTATTCTGGAATAGTGTGATGACTACGTTATATGTCTAGGGTATGTGTATGATGAAGTGTAAGTCAAAACAACAACAGACAGATAAACAATTTAATTTATTCCACTACACTTGACAACACTGTGACACTCACATACATAAAACACTCTACAAGGATATCTTAAAGGAGTCACTGATAACTTTTCAAATAACAATATGTATTCATTGCTGTCATGAATGAATATGTGTCCTGATTCAAATACAAAGGAACCAGGAATCACAATCAATTTTAATTACAAGTTATATGTACAGAATTTATTAATATGAATCTTGTAGTGACATCTATTTTCAATAGTATCCTATGTGTGTTAGTTGTGTAGTAGTAATATGAGGTAATACTGGTTTTGTTTTGTTCAAGCTCTGTTGGTATTTGTCATCATGACTTCAATAGTTTGTCTTTATTGGAACTAGTATTGGAGATGTTCTCAGTTCCTGATATTAAAACAATTTAATTCCCCTCTTAATGTTATTTTTACAATGTCATTTTAAGATGGGGGTACATAATGTTGAGCTCAGCTGGCCACATCAGCTTATCTTGCGTGATGGCGGCAGGAAGAGACTCCTCTGCTCGATTTCTCCCCTGGGCTCTGGAGACACCTCACTGATAGCTAAATGGACCAAGGAGTATGCTGTCCGACTCTGGATTCAGCAAAACTCTGACCAGGTGCTGCTCAATAACGTCAAGACCACGGTCCCACAATTCATGGAAATAAACACAGATACGTTGACTAGCAATGAATTCTGGCACAAATACTGGCACAAATTCCCATCTGCTTATGTTCCAGGCTTTTATTTAGCAAAAATATGAGCTGGCTTCAACGCACTGTTGCTTTATCAAGCTTATTTGAACTAATGGTCTCGAACTAACGCTCCTAAGTGATTATATCAGCGAGTCTGGCCAATGGAGCCACGTTTCGACAAGTGTTTGAAAAAATTTTACCTTCCTACGTCTCTCCTAACAACTAAGGATAGCATTTATAGTCCGACTAATCGTGTTTAGCCTTACATATCATTCCAGCCAATCAGTTCAAATGTAACCTGTGGCCCATTTCCCGTACAATGGTGGTTTAAAAAATCTACCACTGAGCGATTCTGATTTTGGGTGTTGTCTGACAGCACCATCATTTTATTTTGGCTATAACTTGTTAATTCCTAGACTATTTGCGTAACGTTTTACATATTCTTTGTCAGCAAGCCCTAAGGAACCCAAATATACAAATTTAAAAGAGCTAAGTGGCTGCGTTCAAAATATGCAATTTCTTCTACCTCCTGTTTCGAAGATGTGCTGTCTGGGTACTGTAATGTTTTCAAACGTAACCCCATCTAATGTTATCTTTTCTAATAAGCGTTTTTCAGGATTTTAAAACCTAACTCTGGGAAGGTTAGTGTTTTTATCACTGTCCGTCTGAAAAAAAGTTAGTGCATGTGGCCCTACACGCGTGATAGTAGTAATAATTGTGTATCGCGCGACGCGAGTTTAGTGTTGCACGTGTTCGGCTTTCTGCCTCTCAATGTTTTTCTTAGAAATGCAATACCCGTTTTAATGTGTTGTGGAAACGCTTGTATTTATGCAGTGGCTTATATTTAACGTGGAAACGTTACAATTTGCAGACGAAGCATAAAACAAAGGGGATTTCGAGTACTGTCATTGTGACAGCACTGTTCTTTACCATTCTTCTTCCTTTTATTAAATTTATTTGTTAGGCTTTGCATTTACCTTTTAATTAATATATGTGGATTAGAATATTCCACGACAGGAATACAGGGGGCAAGAGGGGCTTTCGTTGCATTGGGAAATGTATGGAGATCAGGAGAAATAGGATCCAACGCGAAAATAGGAATCTTCAACTCGGGTGTGAAGTCGGTCCTATTGTGTGGCTCTGGGGCATGGAGAACAGCAGGGACAGCGGCCAAAGAGCTACAGACTTTCGTGGATGGGTGCTTGCGTGGAGTGGAGGGATTGGGATGGTATGACGGGGTTGCCGGCGTGGAACTGATGGCAGGAACTGGACGGGTGCCAGTGGAACAAGAGATGAGAAGAAGACGATGGCGATGGATGGGACACACACTGAGGAAACCTGTTGATAGCATTACAAGGCAGTCCTTGTTCTGGAACCCGCAGGGCAGGGGGGGCGGAGGGGGACCGGGAAGTACATGGAGAAGAGAGTTGGAAACAGAGGTGAAAATGATGAGGAGAACATGGAAAGAACTTGAGATGATGGCACGTGACAGGAGGACTTGGCATGTGTTTGTTGAAGGCCTATGCTCCTTTGGGAGTGGAGGGTTATGAATGAATGAATTTTAAGTGTATGAATCAGCAGTGTGTTGTTATGTTTCTTTATTCAGGTGTTACAACATATATATATATATATATATACACAACATACATACAATATATATATTTTACAACATGTAGACAACATTTATACAAAGGCCAAGGCTTTTTAATATAGTTGTAATAAATATATTTAATGATCTCTTTTAAAAGAACAAGAAATATCAATCTAAATAGTGTAGCTGGCAGCCGGGGTGTGGTGTGGTGTTGATTTTGTTTTTGTCTGGTGTTTTGTGTGTCGGTATTGATGAGAATATAAGGGGTGAGAGGAAAAAAACATGTAAGAGAGAATACAAAGGAACACGAAGTGAGACAATTTTTATTTATTTATTTATTTTTATTTATGTAATTAAGGGGGGGGGGGGGGGGGGGGGGGTTGTGTAGAGGTGGTCAGCCGGCGAGGTTAGTCTGGTTGACATTGTTAAAATAAAAAAGAACTTAAAAATGGTTTATATAAGGAAATATGACATAAAAAAACCGATAAAATGGAGAAACAAAGGCTAATTATTGTCGTTAGTTGGTTGGTGGGGTTTTAATGGAGAGTGCATTGATGCTGACTGGCGGGGTGATGACTCATGGGTGTATTGGCGTGGGAGTAAGACAATGTATAAGCACGCACATACTGATATATATATATATATATATATATATATATATATATATATATATATATATATATATATATATATATATATATATATATATATATATATATATATATATATATATATATATATATATATATATATATATATATATATATATATATATATATACGACAGCTAAAGCAAACCGAGCTTACATATTTTTTTTAAGAAAAAAACAGTGAGTTTTTTAAAATGAATGCGAGCGTTATTGAAGGATCCCCCATTGGCGTGTAGCTGGCAGCCGGGGTGTGGTGTGGTGTTGATTTTGTTTTAGTCTGGTGTTTTGTGTGTAGGTATTGATGAGAATATAGGGGTGAGCGAAAAAAAAACAATGTAAGTTGTCGTTAGGTGGTCGGTAGGGTTTTTTAATGGAGAGTGCACGCGGGGTATTGATGATGACTCATGGGTGGTTTTTGGCGTGAGGAAAAAATGACGTCAAAAACTCGATAAAATCCTGCGCTCTTGAGATAAAGAGGAAAATATAAAAAAGTGATAAATTTTAAACCAAACTTTAGTAATTCAATAAAGACTGTTGGTACAATTTATAATTTATTTATATACAAGATCTTTTCTTCTTTGTACTTTGTTAATTTTCAAATAAAATCCAATTGATTGCAAAATAAAATATGTTTCACTTTCATAATATAGATAACACATTTATAGTTAATTTCTTAAACATATATAGTTCATTTTCAACTGTTTTCTTGCTTCCTGATAGAATCTGTCTCTCGTTTGTGCTTTCTTGTATAGAAAATCAATGTTAATTTATGATAAAGCCATCATGACTATCAAATGTCGTCTACCTACACCACATGATGGATTTCATCATAACATAGTCTATTCGTAGGTGGGTATATGATACTTGAAAGCTGAAGTAGCACAACACTGAGCTACCTATCTGAAAAAATCCTTCCTAGGCCTCGTACAGAGCAGTATGATTGGAAAGAACCCTACCACTGCGGGTCCTCCACTCGTCAAGATGACACAGTTAATACTGGCAAAAGCTCTGACAAACTTGAACATCTATTTGCTGACTTGGTAACTATAGGTTTTATATGACATTCTGGGCAGGATATAACCCTCAATCACAGACAGGCTTTTAATGGTTACACAGTCTGCTCACACTTCTGCAGATGGCAACGGAGGTGATACAAGTGCTGTGCTCTGTCTCTAGTTTGAATTAGACGGCGAGTGTGTGTCATTCGTTCTCTCCCCTTATATAGTGGACTTCCGGATGTACGAGATGACAACTAGACCAAAGTACGTTTGCATGCATCCAAAATCGGGTAGGCAGAGCAATGTGTGCTTAGATAACAAATCTAAAATAATTCTGGAATCCTTATTTCTGCACCGCTTTCCTCTATCTCAGGCTTATTTTACTCATATGAATGAGCTCTATCACTATGCATATCCATTTTATCCTATAGTTTATCCGACTATTCACTGGAGCAGCCGAAACAGGGAAAAACACAACATGGTTCATGCTTGACTGTCTTCTATTCATAATAACTTCGGCTCTACAACACATCCAGTGAATCTATTGCTATCTGCTTAAGGCTAATGATCCCTATTATCGAACTGGGTCTTTCTTTATCTAGGTACTCCATGATTATTTGCACACTGCCTTCCGAAATAGCATCAACATCTACACTTTCGTTTTCCTCCATGCCTAGCGTATCTTCCGACACTATTTGTACCAAGCTGGCGTTTCATTGGTCACTTACATCCACGGGGTTTGTGCGGTGATGAATTTTTGAATGATGCCGAGATATGATTCAGACTTCATTACAGTGAGCAAGCAGTTCAAACTCGTCGTAAAGACGCGTGGATGTAAATAGCGCGAGTCAAGACGTATAGATGTAAACAGCGCGAGTCAAGACGCAAAGATGTAAACAGCACAAGTCAAGATGCATAGATGTAAACATCGCGAGTCAAGACGTATAGATGTAAACATCGCGATTCAAGACGCATAGATGTAAACACTGATGACGCGCCCTTTATCAAGCTCTTGAGACCAAAATTTACGAATCTAACTTTAATTGTCCGTTGTCATACACTTCATTACATTCTGTATTCGCTGTCTACTATGGACTATGGGCGTCTGTGGCCTAATGAATATGAACGCAGTTTCATAATCCAGATATACCAGGTTCGAAACTTGCTGCAGGCGGTTTAGTAGCAGATCGCTTTGTGTGGATTTTTAACAATGGTATAAGCGCCGTACCGTTCAGAAAGCAATGGCAAACTACTGAATGAAAAAAATTGCCTAGAAAAATCACAAACAGCCAATAAAAGCTGGGGTTGATTGCCACGTCATGTAAAGGATAAGCAGCTAACTTTAACTATGGACTATGTTTTAACGAGGACATTCGTTAGTTACATAAGGTGAAAAATTTTCTGCGTATCGTTTTTGGTATATGTGACGGTATTGTTTCCCCTGCTCTACAATAGTGGTCCAACAATGGCCAACTTTAGAGTATAAATATGAGGGTCTTCAAATGTATCAACTTTCGCTCACGATTACTCTTGGCAGAGATATAAATAGAAGAATGATACTTGTGTCTAAGGGGGACTCACAGGATTTTAAAGGAAAGCAAGCATAACAACTGAGATTATCTAAGTCACCATGAACTTATTATTCTCCCGCCCCTTCTGTGAGGTAATATATTTTCGCTGGTATTTCTGAGTCACTAGCTGAAGGTGATTCAGCAATTATTAATATAATAACTCGATATGGTTATGTATTTAAAACAATATGAGTCATTCGGATTCAGACATATAATTCACTCAGCATGACAACAACATCTACACGATGATCTACAAGCGCCTACGTTTCCATAAACGGCTGGTATAATTTTTATTTCATTATTTTCATAATATGTATTTAGTTCTTAGTTCCTTTTCTCTGTATTTGTTAGTTCGTCCATAGTGAAAACTTCGTGGTCGTAACACTTACAATGTCTATGATCTATCAGTGACTTATCTTCTTCCAGTACCATACCTGGTGGCATAGGTGATAATGTCTCTTCGCAACTTTCTGTCTCCAAAACTATTTATCACTTCTGTTGTTGATTTTTTTCCATGCTATAATGTCAAACTGTCCAGTATCTTCTCTCTTTGTCGTCCTGTGTCTCTTTTTCCTTCTATCTTTCCTGTTGTCACGATATACTCCAGCTTCCTTCTTCTCACAAAATGCGCAAAAGAAAGTGGATTGCTTCCTTCTGACATGAGGAATAAACTTCCTTTCCATACTGACCTCTTTTAGGACGTCCACACTTCTCTCCCAGTGTATACGTTTTCCATTTACTACGGTATTATATTTATTTTAATGTGCTTAGTTTAGGTCATTTTCTCCGTTCTTGTACCTGTGTCCCTGACGAAGATATTGTTTTTGGTACGTAGCCAATAGCTGTGTCCTTTGTCCCAATAAAACCTATTTCTGTTTACCCTGCCGCGAATCAAGTAATAAAATAGAAGGTAAAAGTTGTCATATAGAAGATACTATCGTAGGGACGTGAAGTGTTTGTGACTTCACTACAGTAGGTTCAGCTTTAAGAAGTAAGGTGACGAATTTCCTTCCTGGCTTCTTTTGCCTTCCCTAACTCAAGAGCAGAGTTAGATACCCATTTACTACTGAGTAGACTCGAGCGTGACACTACAGTGTTTCGAACCCTGTACCATTGCCTCGAGAAGCCAGCGCTGTAACCACTCTTCCAGTCGGACACACAAAACATACCCATAAAACACCAAATGGGCGAGTTTTTAAAAAATAATTCCGCATATCAAAAACACAAATTTTTATCCAACAAAATAAACATGTTAGCTAGGGCCATCATTTTCACGACTATCACCAGTTCTCTTCTCCATGTGTTTCTTGGTCTACCTGTGCCTCGCTTAACTTGGGGATTCCAGAACAAGGACTGCCTTGTAATGCTATCCACAGGTTTCCTTAATGTGTGTCCTATCCATGGCCAGCGTCTTCTTCTCATGTGTTCCCTTTGCACTTGCTTGGTTCTTGTCATCAGTTCCACATTGTTTCATTAATTGTTCATATGTTTTCTTAGCCTTTGCGTTTGTAAAATGCAAATTAATAAATATATATGAATAAATGAATTATAAAGTTAACGAATAATAATAATCTTAATAATAATAATTATTATTGTTATGATTATGATTATTATTATTATCAGTCCCAATTTTCTGTTCATTTCCACGGTAAATAAAAAGCTGAAAAGAAGTGTATGGAATTTTAAAAGTGTATTATTTTAGAAATATCATCTTCTATTCAACTGTATAATTCTATCCGACTTAAAAGTTATAGACTTCAGAGCAACGTTCTCCAGAGTCTCACCTCAGGCATGGAATAACATTTCTAATTTACAGATTAAATCATGTATTTTTTTTTCTTTTTCTCGTATCGTCTGTCTTATTTTTGAAATGTATAATTTAAAAATAGGATATTTCGATGCCGTCTCTGTTGTTATGGATAATCATTGAGCTGCACTTTTGTTTAAATAATGATAATAGTAATAATAATATCACCGGAAGCGAGGGTATGGTAGTGTCTTATATATGGTATACTGGGCGGAGCACCAATGGTCGCATCACTTCAGCATGGTTGGGATGTGTAAAGTATCAGTCTGTCTGCTCTGTAAAATTGCTTTCACACACACACTGGATGCTCTGTAAGGAAGAGTGGTGTGTTGTTGAGATCAGGCATGCTCCAGTCTACCCAGCTGTAAATGGGTAACTCACCCTAGTCCTGAGTTAGGGAAGGCAAAGGCTCCAGGGGAAGCAGGCCCTAAACTTGGTCACTTCAACCGACGCAGGATGGTGTATGTATGAAGTAGAAATGTAGAGTGTGATTGACGCGAATGGTGTACTGTTCGTGTGCTGACCAATATAACCACTCATACACTTGTGTCTACAAGGCACCAATGCAGACTGCTGGAATCTTAGTTTACTCAATTTATTCAGACGTACACACTGGGACATACGAGTACATCATGGTATGTTGACATATCAATTTGTAGGTATACATAGCAGATCTGAAGTCATGACACATTCAGAAATAATGGGCAGTACATCAAAAGTTCAATGTCATGATACATTATGGCCACATCCCCCTATCTGACTAAACGCGTCAGTGAAGGGCGGATCGATAAATAACCAAAGTTACTTGACGTCCATAGTTTGTAGTATATATTATGAAACCACGAAGGGGGTTTCTAGCAAGATTGAGATCTCCCTGTCACTGTCCGATAATAGGATAAATAATCTGTTCTCTTGGCAGTGATCAAAACATATGCTGACCGAAATCCAACATGGCTGCCTCCCTGAGTTGTCGTTCACTCATTCATAGGAAGGAGAATATAAGCCAGAGTTAATTTATAATGGGTATATAAAGGATTTCATAAATGTTTCCATACAGCTCTACGGTGATCAAGTTAATTCACGTAGCCATAACCGCTGCAGGAAAATCTGTCATCTTCGTCGATACAAAACACGACACTAGCATAGCGAAGCACAAAAGTCAAGCTAGGCCTAACCGACGAGAGATCATCAAAATAGGAGCTGGGTTTACCTGGAGTCCGAATCATCTATATACTGACATGAGGAGAGTCTCTAACACAAACTATCGTAGAGACACCATCTCCTTCAGAAGAAAAACCACTTCGTAAGACATTTTTTTCTGACGAAAGGACCAGCTCTAGAAAAACGTACCCCGCCATTTGTAAGCAGTACATCGGAACTCATCACGACTTGTCAAGACAACTCATACTTCCGCTAGACCGGAATACAAGAATCTAGTCCCTCCTACCAATCCAAAATATACAATATAGGACTGATTCTACTTGTACTAATAATATGTAATACATATGAATTCAGGCCATAAACACAATAAGCAAATTAATATATTTTTCTGGCCCTAAAAAATAAGTACAAACGCAAGCGCAATATCCTTGCGCTGGATCAATATCCAGAACGATTACTCCTATAATCAAAAGTGTGAATCAAACATGGATTATCTCGCTTTTACCATAAACAGCATTTTCATACACAAATAAATGAATGTCTATATTTTTCCCATATTAAATAGCCATATCGATTTTTGTAAAATGTGCGTCAAAATATGCACGCAACAGATTACCACACCCCTCGGGAAAAAAAAATGGTACATTTTTTTTTTGAAATACATCTAGGAGCAACATACAATAGGCTCACAACGCACCAATAACAATGCGCAGATGATAAGCATAAGTTTTATGACCTTAGAGAAAGTACTTCTCTAAGTATAAATATTTCCAGAGAGGTGTCACCAACGCATACTACAATATTAGCAATGACACAATTTCCACATTAGTTTATACATAAATTCCATCTAAGATATCTTAACATCATGATCATCAAAGACGAAAAACATTGAAAGATCAGCGGTGAATACATATCAATGAACCGCTAAGTAGTGTTACAATCAATATATGATATATTACATATGTGTACACATTTCAACATAGAAACAACTGTATCAAAGTTGTATAACAGTTATGAATCGTGTGGGCATCTAGACAAAATATCTGCCATCACATTTTCTGACCCACGGATAGCTCGCACCGCAAAATGAAATGGCTGTAGAGCAATCGCGTATCGCGTTGATCTCGCGCTCTTCAGATTTTTACTCTGAATAGCCGTAAGAGCTTTCTGGTCAGTTTCCACAATGAAATGCGCGCCCAGAAGAAATCTTTGCAGTTTAAGGATTGACCAAACCATAGCCAATAATTCACGGTCTAGGACCGAGTAATTCTTCTCTGCGGCATTTAATTTCCGAGAAATATACATCACAGGATGCAGAGTTCCAGAGTACTCTTGCATTAGTGCAGCTCCAATCCCGGTGGATGAAGCGTCACTACGAAGAATAAATGTCTTATCCTTAGAAGGTAATACTAGGATAGGTGAAGTAGAAAAACATAGTTTTAACCTTATCCAAAGAGGATTGACATTCTTGAGTCCAATGGACTACATTAGGAGACCCTTTCTTTAGCAAGGAAGAAAGAGGTGACATAATGGAGGACAGATTCGGGATGAATCGTCCATAAAATTGTATTAGACCTAAGAGACTTCGTACTTGCTTTTTAGTCTTAGGAATAGAAATGTTAAGTATCTTACTTGTATTATGGTCTTCTGTTTTTAGGAACCCATGACCAACACGGTGTCCTAAAAAAGATATTTCGCTAAAACCAATACATGCTTTCGATGGTTTCGCTGTCAGGTTATGCTCGCGTAAGATAGACAATAGTTCATTTATACCATTATAGTGATCGTTCCAAGTATCACTGAAAAGACAGATGTCATCAAGATACGCAATGACATCTGAGCGATGAGATAGGATTCGACGCATCATGCGTACAAATGTAGCAGGGGCGTTCATAAGACCGAAAGGCATGAAATTCCATTGGAATAGACCCCTAGGCGTCGAAAAAGCAGTAAACGGTTTGGCGTGTTCGGATAGTGGAACTTGCCAATATCCCTTAGACAAATCGAGTTTAGAAAAGAAGTGAGAATTCGATAGTCTCGTAAGTAGCTCTTCTAGTAAAGGCATAGGTTCAGCATCGAATTTAGTCACTTGATTCAATTTGCGATAATCCACGCAAAGACGTATGTTATTGTCTTTTTTCCGTACTATAACCATCGGCGAAGAATATGCTGATGTGGATGGTTCAATAATTTTTAACTCTATCATCTCATCTAACTCTTTCTCTACCTGTGCTTGAAAATGTATCGGGATAGGATACGGTCTGACTCTTATAGGACTATGGTCAGTAAGAATAATGTCATGTTGAATGACATCCGTTTGACCAGGAATGTCAGTAAGGACATCCTGAAATTGTTCTAACATAGTAGAAACTTGTTTCTGCTCTCCTGGAGATAATTCTGGAGAAATTGCAACATCTTTCCATGATTCATTAGAGTGAAGAGGAATCAGTGGAAAAGGTAAATTTACATCCGAGAAACTCGTTTCCTCATCCTGTATTACTGACAGAGATGAGTACTGTCCATGTTGGACTGGAAAATCGTCCGTTGCCTGGAAAACAGGTTGTAAATAATCAGGACGTTCATGGAATTCCGTGAGCATGTTGATGTGGAAGGTTTTACGCTTCCCGTCAATATCGACGATATAGTCAACATCGGAAACTTTTGATATTATATCGTACGGACCTTTCCAAGAAATGAGAAGTCTATTTTCCCTACAAGGTAGCAAGACAAATGCTTTGTCACCTGGACAAAGTTGTCGCAAACATCTCTTTTTATTGGCAAATTCCCTTGCCTTCTGTTTCGCAAATTCAGATGAAGCAGTTGCCAATTTGCATGCTTCAATAATCTTGTGTCTAAGTGCGATGACATATTCATAAGAGGATTTTGTGTCATCGACAATATTATCAGCAGTTATAAGATCATGAAGTAAGGACATAGGACCTCGCGGTTTCGCGCCAAAGACAAGTTCAAAGGGAGAAAATCCTGTATGTTCGTTGGCGACCTCTCTATATGCAAAGAGAGCCGCGGGTAAAACCCTATCCCAATCCTGAGGATGATCTTCTGTTATCTTACCTAGTAGGTTTTTCAGAGTTCTATTCAAACGTTCCACCATCCCATTGGACATAGGATGATAAATACTACTCAGCGATCTCTCTATCTTCAGAGTCGACATTACTTGAGACATGGTATCCGATATGAGTTGGGTACCATGGTCGGATAATATTTCTGCTGGAAATCCCAGACGAGAAAATATTAACCAAAGAGCATCTGCGACATCAGCAGTAGTTATGCTCTTTAGAGGAACAGCCTCCGGCCAACGTGTGCACATATCAACACACGTCAGAATAAATTGGTGTCCTCTAGCAGACTTTATCTTAAATGGACCAATGATGTCTATCGCCATTTTTTTGAAATGGCCGAATGGGAATGTCTGCAGCCTGAATAGGTGCATCATGGCGTGGACCTCTGGATTTAATCTCTTGACATACTTTACAAGATCGACAATAGATTCGTATGTCCTTATTCACAGCAGGCCAAAAGAAAGATTGAAGAACTCTAGCTTTAGTACGGGAAAAACCCATATGTCCAGCACACTGCGAATCATGAGCGTGCTGTAAGATTTTAACTCTCATATTTTTAGGCACAAGGATTTGAGAATGAATGGACTTAGCGGAGTCTTGTACCATACGTACAAGTACGCCATTCTTCATCGTAATCCAAGATTTACGATTTGTATCCTTATTCGGATCACCTTTTGTTGCCAGAGTAAAGAATTTCTTTAGAGTAGGATCATCTTCCTGCTGTTTGATAAAGGAATCGTGGGAAATCTCCAAGGGATCATCTTGGATCTGCGCATCATTATCTTCAGAATGTGAAGATTGTGGCATATTAAGAGCTTGAGCCCTAGTGATTACTGCATTAGCAGATTGCATATTAACATTTTCCCAATTAGAAATTTGCTGTGGAGTGCATTCTTTCACTCCATGAATGCGACCGATGATAAGATCAGCGATCGGATTCGGCAAGAGACATGCTTGCACCTCTCCTGTAAAGAAAGGCGTAGCAATATTGATAATGGCAGTGGAGTACTTCTCCAATGTGCCACCAAATGTTACACATTTGACTATATTGCCTGTAGCTCGAGAAGGATTTACGAGTGATTGCCTCACTCCAATGGTAGTGCACCCCGAGTCGAAAAGAATTGATACCGGAGTACCATCTATTAGGCCCCTATTAAAGACAAGAGCACCCCTTCCATTATGCGCAATTGACGCATGAAGAGCGGGAAGTGGGTGACCGCAGCTTAAAGTAGACACTGTGGTTGGATCGAATAATGTTTTGCATTGCGAACACTCAGATGCTCTAGCAAAATCGAAAGCGGAATTTGCTACACTATTGGAGTCTTTTTTATCATTATTCTGATTATCGGTGTCGTGAAACTCCTGTTGTGCAGAGTTAGCCTGGTAATAAGATTTACCATGTCTTTTGTGTTGTGATCTACCTCGGTTATAATTGTCTCTATAATTATTATTGCCTCTGTTATAACCCCTATTTGGGTTTGAATCATAATATTCATGATCATAATCATCATGCTCATTATATTGAGTATCCCTGTAATATTGTTTCTTTTTTCTCCATGAAGCACTTGGGTAGTTCCTATAGCTACTCCCTTTCCGAGAATTTCTAACATTATGGGAACCCCTCGCGTGTCGAGGACTATCAGACCGATTCCAGTTCTTCGAAGAAGAACTCTGATTTGAGCGGTTATCTTGGTTTTGATACTTATCCCAATTAACCTTTTTATCAAATTTATTTTTAGCTCCTTGGAATTTGTGTGAGTAATTCTGATTATATTCTGTTGCCGAAGCAACTGGCATACTCTCTTTAATGTTAGAGTTACCAAGAATCATGTCAGGGTGTGCCGTGGCATACTGGTCACAATATTCTTCCATTTGCTTTATTGTACCAGGTTTACGCTCATGTAAGAACTCTAGGAATGATTTATTTACAGAAGACATGACCTTGTCTCTTAGCAATAAATCCGTAAGACCATCAAATGTTTTCTCTGTTTTGGATAATTCAATCCATCGTGAAAGTGTAATTCGTGCTTTTGAGATGAAATCTGAGAATTCTACACCTACCTCAGGTCTCATTGTTTTAAACAAAAGACGGTAACCTTCCTCAGACAGCTGATATCTCTTTATCAAAGCTGCCCTAACAGCATCATAATTATCTTTGTCGGCCTCTTCAACAAAATATAACTTACTCAGAGACTCCCCTTTTAGATTTTCAGACAACTGATTCACATACTGTGATTTGTCAACATTATGAGATCGACAAGCCCGTTCAAATCTAGAAAGCCAAAATGTTATGTCATCACTGGTAGGGTTAAACGCTGGTACCTTGACCTTGTATACAAAGGGTTTACCATTACCACCAGATGCCTGATTAACATTACTCATACATGTCAATTTTAATTTCTCTAATTCAAACTCATGTTCTCTTATTGCTTTTCTCTCTTCAGCTTCTCTATCTAATTTTTTTCTGTTCTGCAGCAGCAGCAGCTTCTAATTTTTTCTGTTCTGCAGCAGCAGCAACTTCTAATTTTTTCTGTTCTGCAGCAGCAGCAACTTCTAGTTTTTTCTGTTCTGCAGCAGCTTCTAATTTCTTCTGTTCTGCAGCAACTTCTAATTTTTTCTGCTCTGCATCAGCTTCTAATTTCTTCTGTTCTGCCTCAAATCTCCTTTCCTCCACTTGCATCTGCAATTTCTTAAGTTCAGCAGCAGTATCAGCTTCTTTTTCTAATCTTTTTTCTTCAGCTAAGGCTTTCCTTTCTTCTGCAGCAGCTTTTTTTTCTTCTATTTGAAGTTTTCTCTCCTCAGCCGCAGCTTTTTTTTCCTCAGCAGCAGCTTTTTTTTCTTCTACAGCTAATGCTTTGTCATATTGAGCAACAGCCCATTGTTCTAAGTCTTTTCCAGTCTTATCAAGAGATTTTCCTTGTGTAATGAAATAATCTAATGTAGACATATTGTCTTCTTAAATCAGAAACCTGAAAAAGTAAATAAATTACCCTCTTTCAAGTTAATGGGAGACAAGTCTATACCATAGACTTAGTCTTAGTCCAAACTTGTATGGTTTATAATAACCAATGATAACTTGAGTACCTGTGGACAACAATAACTGTATCTCAAATACTGTGGGGGACAAGCCTTACAAAGGTCTTGTATACTTCAATGTAATCAAAGATCACTTGAGTACCTGTGGAAAAAATATTTCCCTTTACCAATCACTTTGGGAGACAAGCCTTACAAAGGTCTTGTATACCTCAATGTAATCAAAGATCACTTGAGTACCTGTGGAAAAAATATTTCCCTTTACCAATCACTTTGGGAGACAAGCCTTACAAAGGTCTTGTATACCTCAATGTAATCAAAGATCACTTGAGTACCTGTGGAAAAAATATTTCCCTTTACCAATCACTTTGGGAGACAAGCCTTACAAAGGTCTTGTACATTTTGTTTTATAACAATAACAATCATAAAGTACTGATCTGTACTATACTATCAGTGTATACCACTATACGTCATATGTCAACTAAAGACATTACAAAGGACAAACAAGAAAAGACAATATGAACACATTTGCAGAGATCAAATTAAATTAACTAGGAGAAATGAAAAAAATGATCACAGAAACCGTGATGATAACTGCCATAAGATAACAAGACAAATAACGCCACAGTGTATAAACATAAGGGTGTAAAAAACTGAAATGAAAGGAAAGATGAGACCTACAATTATACAAACAAATCAAACAAAACTAAGGAACACAAAATTATTAACAAAAACAACGAAGAAAAGAACACCTCATCACAACTAACAGAAATAGCAGCAAATTGTTGCTAACAAATTTCCAATTAAGAAAATGTGTACCTATCGAATACTAGTACCAGACCAATGTAACTCGGCATACCTTGTATTAGTCACACAGAACATAAATTAATTTAATACATAACAAATAACATGTAAGCATAAATAGCATATAGCATACAATATAATTTATGTCATGAATGGAATGTGTTGCAGGTATGGTGTTGTAAAGCAGGCACAGTTTATTTTAATTCTAATAACTTGCCACTTTATTGAGTAATAGATTTAATTCTAAACTATTACACTGTCAATTTTTTCTCTTTTGAGCATATGAAGATCCAACGATGAACTATGCACTTTATTTTCAACAACACTGTGATTCTTCTGTACGTTGAGAAATGTCAACAATACTGCTCCAGATATTTTCTACACTTGATACCACTGTCCTGTGTAATACTGTCTGTACAGCGAAAAACTGTCAACAAGTGCTGACCTAGATACAGCATCCTATCGGTAATACAGGTCAAGCTGACATCGACTGTATAGCTGTCCTACTGGTGTTGATGTGTTCAAACAAATGTTCTTTCAGCTGTAAACTGTGATTCTCAACACAAAACTGCGTAAGCTGGACCCAGGAATCTGGCTCGCCACTGTAAAGTATCAGTCTGTCTGCTCTGTAAAATTGCTTTCACACACACACTGGATGCTCTGTAAGGAAGAGTGGTGTGTTGTTGAGATCAGGCATGCTCCAGTCTACCCAGCTGTAAATGGGTAACTCACCCTAGTCCTGAGTTAGGGAAGGCAAAGGCTCCAGGGGAAGCAGGCCCTAAACTTGGTCACTTCAACCGACGCAGGATGGTGTATGTATGAAGTAGAAATGTAGAGTGTGATTGACGCGAATGGTGTACTGTTCGTGTGCTGACCAATATAACCACTCATACACTTGTGTCTACAAGGCACCAATGCAGACTGCTGGAATCTTAGTTTACTCAATTTATTCAGACGTACACACTGGGACATACGAGTACATCATGGTATGTTGACATATCAATTTGTAGGTATACATAGCAGATCTGAAGTCATGACACATTCAGAAATAATGGGCAGTACATCAAAAGTTCAATGTCATGATACATTATGGCCACATCCCCCTATCTGACTAAACGCGTCAGTGAAGGGCGGATCGATAAATAACCAAAGTTACTTGACGTCCATAGTTTGTAGTATATATTATGAAACCACGAAGGGGGTTTCTAGCAAGATTGAGATCTCCCTGTCACTGTCCGATAATAGGATAAATAATCTGTTCTCTTGACAGTGATCAAAACATATGCTGACCGGAATCCAACATGGCTGCCTCCCTGAGTTGTCGTTCACTCATTCATAGGAAGGAGAATATAAGCCAGAGTTAATTTATAATGGGTATATAAAGGATTTCATAAATGTTTCCATACAGCTCTACGGTGATCAAGTTAATTCACGTAGCCATAACCGCTGCAGGAAAATCTGTCATCTTCGTCGATACAAAACACGACACTAGCATAGCGAAGCACAAAAGTCAAGCTAGGCCTAACCGACGAGAGATCATCAAAATAGGAGCTGGGTTTACCTGGAGTCCGAATCATCTATATACTGACATGAGGAGAGTCTCTAACACAAACTATCGTAGAGACACCATCTCCTTCAGAAGAAACCACTTCGTAAGACATTTTTTCTGACGAAAGGACCAGCTCTAGAAAAACGTACCCCGCCATTTGTAAGCAGTACATCGGAACTCATCACGACTTGTCAAGACAACTCATACTTCCGCTAGACCGGAATACAAGAATCTAGTCCCTCCTACCAATCCAAAATATACAATATAGGACTGATTCTACTTGTACTAATAATATGTAATACATATGAATTCAGGCCATAAACACAATAAGCAAATTAATATATTTTCTGGCCCTAAAAAATAAGTACAAACGCAAGCGCAATATCCTTGCGCTGGATCAATATCCAGAACGATTACTCCTATAATCAAAAGTGTGAATCAAACATGGATTATCTCGCTTTTACCATAAACAGCATTTTCATACACAAATAAATGAATGTCTATATTTTTCCCATATTAAATAGCCATATCGATTTTTGTAAAATGTGCGTCAAAATATGCACGCAACAGGATGGCTTATGGAATATTGTCAAGGTCTCCAGAAATTGACTCGTTAAGTAAGAAGGAGACCGAGATAAGGACAAGAAGAAGAGAAGGCGAATGCTCTCTACCAGATAGTGTTTTCTATAAAATCGTAGACAGTTTTCTATTTCTCTACGACTTTAGTTTCTGTCCTCGGATCTCGATAAAGTAGAAGCACCCAACCTCCTAAATGAAGAATTTTCACTGTGCACTGACTGTCGAATGTAGATGTATGTTACGCTGTGTGGGTTATCTCCAAGACGAGGACGTATTGAATAAAACCTTTGCACGTTTAGTAATGAGAACTTGGAACGCTTGGAAATCTCTCAAGCGTCAACAAACCGTTGGCATTTGTTTCAGGAAAATGTCTGCTGTATGATCTTGAAAAGGCACTGACTAGACTGAAGCTCTTCATGCAATAATCTTCTGGTAACAATTGTGTTTCGTGCAATGCAGCTTGCTAGAATGAATGTACTTCGTGCAATCCACGATTATAGTAGATTAATTCACTCTATGTACTGACGCATTAAGCAACTGAATTTTGTTCAGACAATCAGCTTTTGAGATATTCGAACTGTATATGTAGGCAAGTAAACTTATGAGCACTTGTTCTTGACATCTTGTCGAATCAGCTTGTTAATATGTAATCTTTATTTAGGGAATACGCTTTTGAGTGAACTGAATTTGATACTAGGAGAATCAACTCTTGTGTGCTTTAATTTGAATCACATGATAAGCTTTTGAGTGAGTTGAACTTGATATATAAACTCATCAACTTGTGAGGATATGCAATCTTGATTCAGGAAATACGCTTTTTAGTTAGTGTAGCGTAAGGTTTTTATGAGTGTAGAAGTCAGTGGTAGTTGCTGGAAGAACAGAAGAAGAATTATGCATGACAAGAAAATAGCCCCAGTGACAGAAAAGAGCACTGGTATCACATGATAGTCACGGCTGTGAAGGTCTCTGCTTCAGATAATATTCAGAGTAAAGTCAGAAGCTAAGATGCCATCTTGCTATATAACTAACCTATGAAAATCAACAATTCATTTAAACTCAAAATGCAACATTATAAATATGACAAGTCAGATAAGTACAATTATTGAATCATTTATTTTTTACATCTATCTTTTGTATTCTTCTTGTGTAAAATGTGGATGATGAAAATGACGAAAAAGTGAATGAATAAAAGTTAATTACAATTTACTTAATAGCTGAGTTTCACTCAGTAATCAACTTAAGAAGTCCTTTCTTGAATCTTCAGAATAACATAAAATGTTCACTTAAATGTTAATTTATTGCTAAAGTTATATCTTGTCCATTCTAGTAGTGCAGAACTGTTTTTCTCATCCCTACACACTAGTCACTTTGATTTGACTCCTCACGGTAGCTGATGGAATTTTCCACATAAAGTACTTAACATTTCAGTGTTGTGATTGTCCTCTAGGAATATACACAACAGTGTCAGTTGAAAGTCTCGCAGTAGACCACCAATCACTGATGGGGTCTAATGCGTGAATCTAGATGACAATATCTGATACTCCTGTGTTGGTCCAAGAATGCACTTATTGATCTAGTATTCAAGACCTCTGGTGTAGTATGACACGAATGAACCTGTGGACAATACGTGACAAGTGGCTAGCATTTGGTCATAGGGTCCACAAGCCTACGTGTACATGAAATGAAGGTGTTCAGATGTGTGCTTGTATATGAAAGATACAAGGATTAGTTCTGATTAGAACATGATTATGATGTAACCGTCGCCTTTCATATTCTGGAGTGCCAAGTCCATTATTCCAGCATAATAATTTCATATAGTTCACTCCTACTGATATTTATGCTAAACGTTGGTAAGCATCGAATTCTTTTATACATCCTTAAATTCAGTTCAGTTCTCTGGCATGATCCTGATACTTCTTCTTCTTCTTCCTCGTTCGTCCTGAAAAGGACGTTGGTTGCGTTGTGTCTGTTTACGCCGTAGCTGCGATATCTGCGCCTTTCGGCCGACACATCCGACTTAAGCACGGCATTTTTTGGGACCGGGTTTGCCTTCCATCTTTGATCCCTACTCTCTCAGCCAGACTGCAGTGATGCAGCCTGTTTCCAGGACCACCACGTGGAGGTGGAGTAGAGTCTTGGTCAGCTCTGGTTCGCTGACCCTGACGCAAGCAGTCAAGCTATGGGTCGCTGACTGCATTCTCTATTACTGCATCTTTGGGTCCCTGATCCTGATACAATTCTTACACAATAATCTGCAATAAAACAAATTATTATTCATAAATTTACATACCCTTCTTTTAGGATAGATTAAAACCACGGAATAGACTCGGTTTGGTGATGAAGAACTGTTCGGTAAAATTATAGCCTTGACGAGCGTCTCTTACCCTCCGTCTATCTGGCGTCTGCTGTGTGTATGTAAAGTTTGAAAATTCCGCTGTGGCGTTTTTATAGGTGAAGTGCGGGCGTGTCGGAGAGCAATACAATGTTTCCGTTCTCAAACTGTTGTTTTTTTTTTTTTTGCAGACTTGAGCGAGTTATGTTGGCTGGATCCAGAAATCTTCTTCATGCTTCTCAACCCTGTTATCCATGACTTTCATCTTTATCTCCTTTCACTTTCCATAACTTCTGCTTTCTTTTTATATAAAGTCTTCCATAATTGGTTCCGACTTCGATTTATATAAAAATTTTTAAAGACAATCGACACAGCAGTTTTCAACGTGCTGGCGTCTTTACCTTCAAATTTCTCCAAAACGAAATAACGTAGCAACTTTTCCTTTGGCATGCATATAGTTGGTCTTATCCTTCAAAAATCGAAATCACTGTCATTACTTTCTGTTGCTTCATTCTCTTTTAATTCATCTAAGTCTACGTACTCTTCTGCACAAATCTCTCCATTTGTTTATATGCCATTCCGAACCATTTCACCGGCGAAAGAGAGCTGCGTGCATTTGATTTGCCGATATTTCCCTTCTTTCTATCATAACGGCATTGTATCATCATGCTACAGATAGTTGAACTTGGTAAATAGGTGAATAAAATGCTGCGCCACCAACGTTTACAATTGCCTTCGTGAAAATCTTCCTTGTAACTTAGGAAGTGCATGAAGTCCTATCTTGTGACTTCTGCTGTCCGGACGAAGCATAATTTTTTGGTGATGCCTAGATGGCAGGGAGGATAGTGTGATTTGCTTGCATAGCTAGGCGGGGTTGTCGCACGGAAGGTCCTGGGTTCGAGTTCTGGGTAAGCCACTCACGTCTGTGGTTTTTCTGTTGTCTAGTTTTCTACTTCTTTATTTCTTACGAGTGCCTGAAAACATACCTTTATGTTTGCCTAATATTTATACACTTTGCTAACTTCTTTCCGATTATATGCCAAACACGTAATATGTAGACTCTGACATCTGCAGGACTGAAGACACAAAAGTGACTTAATAAGTTTCACATCTAATATCAATAGTTGACTTTCTTTTTTTTTTTATCATATTCCTCACTGGGGCTTCTTCTGCTTAAATGATCTCTCTAGTTTAAATTCTCTCATTATAATATATGACACGAGGCGCACATGACAAGTGTTAATTATATTGAGAATGAAAGTGTGTGCTCATATAAGTCTGTAATTATGATCTAACAATCTAGATGAAGTCTATATTAACTATGAATTATTTCATTATATTATCATAGAAAGAAATTCTTTGATTTGATTAACCATTAACGAAAAGAAGTAATGGAAAAACAGTCTCTCGCACATTTAGCTATGAGGCTAAGTGCAAAGATCAATTACTAATTCTGAAAAAAAAGAAATATTATTAATAATTTTTCTAAAATTTACTAACCTTCTTTTCCCTTCGCAAATTCCTTAAAATTAAATAACATAAATGTAAATTATAGCTCCACACAGAAATGAAATTATGGAACAGGCTGTGACCAGGCAAAGTTCGGGAAAAACTCTTCCACTTATTCTCCGCGATGTTGGTAAAACCGTACTGACTTCTGGGAAACGTGCCGTTATATTTCTGTGTTTTTACCAATCTGTGACGATTCTGGCGTTGTGTCCTATGACTACGCCCATGCTCCACTCATTCCTCGTCCATCTTGCCGTTCGACATTTGCTTGCTGGCGTGCAATTTTGTTGCCTGTCAATAGCTAAAAGTGGGTGTGCTCTCGTAACCAACCCTTCCTCTGCTTGCTGGATTCCGGTGACAAGGCAAACCATAGTTTGGGATAGGCTGCCCGATACAGAAACTATCTGCCCTTTGTCACGAAGTCTTCTGTCGCGACATAACGTCACAGTCTTTTGTTACATTGTTGCCCGGTGCGCAGGCAGCTTTCTTTATTGTCTTTTTCAATGTCCCGCCACGCAGACAATGTCTAAGTTTCTATGCTCATCTCAAAGTCTACCATGATTAAAAACCTTCCTGTTCGTCACGTGAGTGTTTTGTTTTCAATCTGACTGGCGGGCATGCTATTGTGCACAGATGATTTGACATCACGTGTTTAAAAGGGGGATTAAGCCCTTAAAAGAATTCTTTTTATTCCCCATGTGGACGTTTCCTGCGCCAACGATAACTTGTCTAACGAGGCCAGGTGTTCAAAAAGATAACATAGGGTTTAGGAAATATCAAAGGTGTGATTTAAGTTACAACTAGGTAAAATCCGTAATTAAGAAAGATAACTTTTAAAATGATGAAAAAGCACAAATTGGAGATCAATAAAATTAGAACGATAATGAAAAACTTACAGAGCGATAAAGGACAGGAGCACTTTAACACTTGCAGAAACAAGTAAGTCGTTATGATATACTTTAACACAAATAGGTCAATATGATATTCACAAGAATAAATCTTTATGATAGAGTAATCTTTATGATATTCACAGCAATAAGTTATTAGGATTTTCACATGAGTCATTATAATATGATTTTCACAAAAATGTCATTAAGATATTCACACAATAAGTCATTATAATTTGATATTGAAAAAATTAAGTCATTATAATGATATTGCCAAAACTAACTAATTATGGAAATTCACAGATATGTCATTATAATATGATATTCACAAAAAATAAGTCATTATGATATTCTGAAAAATACATCATTATAATAGATAGTCATAAAATAAGTCATTACAAATCTGCATGATTTTCACAAAAATAAGTCATTACAGTATTCACAAAACAGTCATTATGATATTCACAAATAATAAGTCATTATGATATTCACAAACAATAAGTCATTATGATATTCACAAACAATAAGTCACTATGATATTCACAAACAATAAGTCATTATGATGTTCACAAACAATAAGTCATTATTATATTCACAAACAATAAGTCATTATGATGTTCACAAACAATAAGTCATTATGATGTTCACAAACAATAAGTCATTATGATATTCACAAACAATAAGTCATTATGATATTCACAAACAGTAAGTCATTATGATATTCACAAACAATAAGTCATTATGATATTCACAAACAATAAGTCATTATGATATTCACAAACAAGTCACTTAGATATTCACAAACAATAAAGTCATTATGATATTCACAAACAATAAGTCATTATGATGTTCACAAACAATAAGTCATTATGATATTCACAAACAATAAATTATTATGAAATTCACAAACAATAGATCATTATGAAATTCACAAACAATAAGTCATGATATTCACAAACAGTAAGTCATTATGATATTCACAAACAATAAGTCATTATGATATTCAATAACAATAAGTCATTATGATATTCACAAACAAGTCATTAGGATATTCACAAACAATAAAGTCATTATGATATTCACAAACAATAAGTCATTATGATGTTCACAAACAAAAAGTCATTATGATATTCACAAACAATAAGTCATTATGATATTCACAAACAATAAGTCATTATGATATTCACAAACAATAAGTCATTATGATATTCACAAACAATAAGTCATTATGATATTCACAAACAATAAGTCATTATGATATTCACAAACAATAAGTCATTATGATATTCACAAATAATGAGTCATTATGATATTCACAAATAATAAGTCATTATGAAATTCACAAACAATAAGTCATTATGATATTCACAAACATTAAGTCATTATGATATTCACAAACAATAAGTCATTATGATGTTCAGAACAATCCGAGTTATTAGTAGTTGTTTTATAAATGTAATAGGAACTGGAGTAACGTCTGGTGTAGGTACTAGTGTAACATCTGTCGGAGTGGAAACATCTTTTGTAACTGTAAAAACACGCGCCACATCTGTTGTCATTATTCATATTCGAACTAATGTAACATCTGATGCCATAATTAAATACTAAAGGCTACAAAAATAAATGAGAACATAACGGCACTCACACCTGTCTCCCTCTCAGACAGGTAACGAAAAGCCTGTACTGAAACTAAATAGAACTGGGCTGTCAATCAGGCCTAAAGGTCTTTTATGTTTGGAGATGCGTCCTAATATAACCGACTAGGTTGAACGGGACGCGCCTCGCCAAAACGAGGCAAAACCTTATTTTAAAAAAAACAAAAAACAAAACTGAGCTGTCAGAAGATATAGTCACTCTGACATTACGTATGGTTTTCCTTTGCTCTGAATAATGAGGCGTAGAGCCAGCACTCTATACCTCACGGTAGAAGGGGAACGACTAAGTAAGTAAGTAAGAACCAGCATTCTACATCTCACGGTAGAAGGGGAACGACTAAGTAAGTAAGTAAGAACCAGCACTCTACATCTCACGGAAGAAGGGGAACGACTAAGTAAGAGCCAGCACTATACACCTCACGGTAGAAGGGGAACGACTAAGTAAGTAAGTAAGAACCAGCACTCTACACCTCACGGAAGAAGGGGAACGACTAAGTAAGTAAGTAAGAGCCAGCACTATACACCTCACGGTAGAAGGGGAACGACTAAGTAAGTAAGTAAGTAAGGTAAAGGCAACCAGCACCAGCACTCTATACCTCACGGTAGAAGGGGAACGACTAAGTAAGTAAGTAAGAACCAGCACTCTACATCTCACGGTAGAAGGGGAACGACTAAGTAAGTAAGTAAGAACCAGCACTCTACATCTCACGGTAGAAGGGGAACGACTAAGTAAGTAAGTAAGAACCAGCACTCTACATCTCACGGTAGAAGGGGAACGACTAAGTAAGTAAGTAAGAACCAGCACTCTACACCTCACGGTAGAAGGGGAACGACTAAGTAAGTAAGTAAGAACCAGCACTCTACATCTCACGGTAGAAGGGGAACGACTAAGTAAGTAAAAGCACTCTACATCTCACGGTAGAAGAAGGGGAACGACTAAGTAAGTAAGTAAGAGCCAGCACTCTACATCTCACGGTAGAAGGGGAACGACTAAGTAAGTAAGTAAAGGGGAACGACTAAGTAAGTAAGTAAGAACCAGCACTCTACACCTCACGGAAGAAGGGGAACGACTAAGTAAGTAAGTAAGAGCCAGCACTCTACATCTCACGGTAGAAGGGGAACGACTAAGTAAGTAAGTAAGAACCAGCACTCTACATCTCACGGTAGAAGGGGAACGACTAAGTAAGTAAGTAAGAACCAGCACTCTACATCTCACGGTAGAAGGGGAACGACTAAGTAAGTAAGTAAGAACCAGCACTCTACATCTCACGGTAGAAGGGGAACGACTAAGTAAGTAAGTAAGAGCCAGCACTCTACACCTCACGGTAGAAGGCGAACGACTAAGTAAGTAAGTAAGAGCCAGCACTCTACACCTCACGGTAGAAGGGGAACGACTAAGTAAGTAAAATATCACGGTAGAAGGGGAACGACTAAGTAAGTAAAATATCACGGTAGAAGGGGAACGACTAAGTAAGTAAAATATCACGGTAGAAGGGGAACGACTAAGTAAGTAAAATATCACGGTAGAAGGGGAACGACTAAGTAAGTAAGTAAGAACCAGCCGAATAACCAAATAAATGCCGCCTTATCTGAACGAACGAACGAACGAAATCTTTATTTCATAAGGCAAAGAAACAGGCATAACTGCCTTTTTACATTTCTACCCAGCAATACAATTTTTAGCGTTTAGTAGTCTGAGGGAAGAGTAGACCTATTCTTACTTTGTCTCTTCAGATTACCCCCCCCCCCCCCAATTCTTCCCCAGGAGGAGCTAAACGGGGCTAGAAAAGTCGGATGATGTACATACTTGTTATATTATTAACCTTTCCAAGCAGTGTAAATGTAAAACAAATTCGTTCTAAATGTAATGAAAGTTTACAACCTTTTCAACCGATTTAAATGTAAACATATTCAAACTATATTGTGGGACCGAAGACGCATCAAAAGTGAGGAATGCAGTAAGCAACCCATAGCTTGAGTGCTTGCGTCAGGGTCAGCGAACCAGAGCTGACCAAGACCCTACTCCACCTCCAAGTGGTGGTCCTGGAAACAGGCTGCATCACTGCAGTCTGGCTGAGAGATTAGGGATCGAAGAGGGAAGGCTAACCCGGTCCCAAAAATGCCATGCCGAAAACGGATGTGTCGGGCCGAAAGGCGCAGATATCGCAGCTTTGCTGTAAACTGCGACACAACGTAACAAACGTCCTTTTATAGGACGAACGCAGAAGAAGAAGAAACTATATTGTTATTTAAGTGAAACTAAATGGAATTGAGCCGCCACAATTTATAGTCACTCTGACACGACATATCAGTCTATCAATTAAAACACTTTAGTTCCCAAAGGAGCGTAGGCCTTCAACAAATACATGCCGAGTCTTCCTGTTGCGTCCCATCAGCTCAAGTTCGTTACATGTCTTCCTCACCATTTTAATGTCTTCCTCCAGTTCTCTTCCCCATGTGATTTTTTAGTAGCTTCTGCCTCTCTTGCCCTAGGGATTACCTGGTAATGTTATCAGCAGGTTTTCTCCTATTCATCAACATCATCGTCTTCTAATCTCATGACTGAAAAAGGTTAACTGTTCATATAACAGGTTAGACATACAGACTAATAGGCAGGGAGACTGACTCGATGACTGACTCAGCTGACAGAAATGGCGTCAGAGCATTGCTCACTCCAGCTGTCATCATAATCATCATCATCGATACCTTTCTGCTACCCTTGGAGCATAGGTCATCAACAAACACCCTTTAAAGCCTTCATACCCTATGCCATCGTTTTAGTCTTTCGGAGTCTTATTTATCCCTTTAACGTATGTTCTAGGAACCTTCCCCGTGTGTTTTTGTGTGTGTGTTCTCCTGTTTTTTCTCTCTTACTCCGGGGATCCCAATACAGGAACTGCCTTGTAATGCTAAAAGTTGGTTTTTCTCAGTGCGTGTCCTACCCAACGCCAACATCGTCTTTCCCATTTTATTCTGACTGTTTCCATCAGTTTCACATTGATGATCTCGTCATATTATTGTAATCCTTCTATTCCGCGCAGGCATAACATCAACAGTCTGTAAATTGTTATATTGGCAATTGCACCTTTAGTCAGTTGTTATGGGAGTGAGTCATGGACAGTTAATAAACAAGGACGGACAGCACTAGAGAACACAGAGATGTCGTTTTACAGAAGAATGTTAAAAAAACCATGGATAGCCAAAAAGAGTAATGAGGATGTCCTGAAAGAGGCCAATGGGTAAAGGAAACTTATTTCACAAGTTAGATAGAAACAATCCACTTTCTTGGGCATGATATGAGAAGAGGAAAGCTGGAAATATATCGAAACAACAGGTAAGTTTGAAGGAAAAAGATATAGGGGAAGACAAAGAGAGCAAATACTGGACAGTTTGACATCGTGGCATGGAAAAACAACAGAATTGATAAATTGTACTGGAGACAGGAAATTGTGGAGACACATGATCTCCTACTTCACTAGGCATGGAACTTGAAGAAGAAGTCAATTGTTATCAAAGACGCGTCAACAGTGAGGAATGCAGTCAGCGACCCATAGCTAGACTGCTTGCGTCAGGGTCAGCGAACCAGAGCTGACCAAGACCCTACCCCACCTCCAAGTGGTGGTCCTGGAAACAGGCTGCATCACTGGAGTCTGGCTAAGAGAGTAGGGATCGAAGAGGGAAGGCTAACCCGGTCCCAAAAATGTCGTGCTGAAGTCGGATGTGTCGGCCGAAAGGCGCAAATATCGCATCTTTGCTGTAAACGAACACATCGCAACCAACGTCCTTTTCAGGATGAACGAAGAAGAAGAAGATATTGTTATCATTTTGAAATATCTTTTTGTATATAAGGTTCATAAAGTCGGAAAATTTTGTGACAAGTACTTATGTCCTAGACGCCGTAATTGTTGTGACTTTGTTTGGATATTGTTCTCCCGTTTTAACTCTGGACGAGAGACCACTCTTTGTGGCCGATTTTCAAAGGCGGTCATGGCGGGAGGCCAGTTTTTGGGGCTGGTACGTTTGAACAATAAGTCATTATGATATTCACAAAACAGTCATTATGATATTCACAAACAATAAGTCATTATGAAATTCACAAACAATAAGTCATTATGATATTCACAAACAATAAGTCATTATGATATTCACAAACAATAAGTCATTATGATGTTCAGAACAATCCGAGTTATTAGTAGTTGTTTTATAAATGTAATAGGAACTGGAGTAACGTCTGGTGTAGGTAAAGAATGAACCAGAGTTAGGGCACTGTACGAAGGATGGCCGCCGACCGAGCAAAGTGGAATCAATTTGTTGCCCTACAAGACGCCACCAGGCGTAATGGCAAATGACTGCTTTGACGGTCGGCGGCTAAGGATCAAAGAAGAAGAAGAACGTTTGAACAATGCTTTTGCATTGCTTGGTCCCAGTGTTACATTTTATAAATTCTTATTCAGTCTCCTTGACGTCTATGTACAACATTACTATACTTTAAAAAAAAAAAAAAAACTTGAAAAGAACAAAGCCTTTAAGGCCGCTTACACACGAGCGTTTCTTGACGCGCGTTTCTCATGCGTAATGAATGAAGGAGTTAGGCCGCTTACACACGAGCGTTTCTTGACGCGCGTTTCTCATGCGTGATGAATGAAGGAGTTAGGCCGCTTACACACGAGCGTTTCTTGACGCGCGTTTCTCATGCGTGATGAATGAAGGAGTAAGGGATATACAGGCTGCTCAGCCGAGCGAGACTGTCTGTAAATCCGTACTCTTTCATTCGTCACGCGTAAGAAACGCGCGTCAAGAAACGCTCGTGTGTAAGCGGCCTAAGGGATTTACAGGCTGCTCAGCCGAGCGAGACCGTCTGTAAACTCTAGACAAACATAATAATGTACTCTTGGGCAAACAGAATGAGTTTTCTGTATGGTGTAGAAACACGGACGATGAATAAGCATTTGGAAGAAAGAATTGAGGCTCTTGAAATGTGGATATATAGAAGAATGGGGCGTATCTCATGGAAAGAGAAGAAAACAAATAAGGAGTCCTAGAAAATCTAGGTATGAAAAGAGAACTAATGAGGGAGATCAAAGTTCGGCAGCTAAAATACTTTGGCCACATAAAAAGGCATAACACCTTGCAGAAGACCATAATAGAAGGGAGAGGTGAAGGCAAACGTGCAAGGGGAAGACAGCGCTATAAGTGGGAAGATAACATCAAGAGATGGACAGGAAAGAGTCTCTGAAGAGACAAATAAAGAACAGGAGTTCGGAAATGTCGTACAGAGCGACTAATATAAAGTTGTGCATATGGCTGGCGACCTCATCAGGTAAAATAAATTACCACATTAACCACCGCTGCCAGGAGACCAGCTACAGTGATAGCTTTTATGATCTGTAAAGAGCGCAAAGGAAATTGATGATAATAACGATGTAACATTTGTGATTCTTTCGTTATTAACTTAAATAGTTCTTAATTCGGAGAAGGAGACACGAGTCGTAAATTATAATTAAAGTATGCCTCATGCCAAACGGGTTCCTTAGGAAAGACCGAGATAGCGAGGTTTAATGGAGTGAGTTTCTTAAGAAATACCGAGATAGCGATATTTAATTGAGTGAGTTACGTAACAGGAGGGCGGAGCTTGGAAGCGGCGTCAAGACAGTTGGAGCAATTTTGAGAGAAACGGAATGTCGCTCCCAAGAATTTGGTTTGTTCTAGAAATAGAGGGAGAGTGAACATATATACATACAGGCAGATGTACACACTAAAGGACGAGGGGTGGGGGAATAGATGGATGTCTGTCAGTCTAACTGATTGATAGACAGATAGATAGGCCGATGGTTTGCATATTTTTTTTTTCGATTACGATAAATTTAAGAAAAAACCTTTGAAATGAAAATACGAAAGATCGTTAAATCAACAGACAAATCGATGAAGTGTTAGGGCTCATAGCTATTTGTATCGCTGGAACTCTTCTATGTGGAAGGTTAGATACATCTGGGATTGTTATATTTGATTGTAAATTGAAAATGTTTTAGGTTCTGTTTTTTTTTAATTTTTTTTTATTTAAGAAATATAAGAAATAATAAACTGTTAAAGAATGGTTATCACTGTATAGAAACAACAAAGCCGGATAAAAAGGTCAGGGAGAAAATATAGAAATTACATCTAAAGGATTACAATCTTCAAATTTAGACGGCTATAATACTCTTGATATAAAGAAGCCCATAATGGAGAGAGGGATTTAAGTCTCACAGACAAAAGAACAGTCCTATTAGTGTGGAATAAACATCAAGAAAACAATTGTGTAAGTGGGAAGTAAACATGAAGAGAATGGCAGCATTATAATTAGAAGTAACCACGAAGAGAAGGCTAACCCTATAAGTAGGAAGCAAACATCACGAGGGCAACCCTGTAAGTAGGACGCATACATTAAGAGAAGGATAGCCCTGTTAGTTGGAAGCAGACATCAAGAGAAGGATAGCCCTGTTAATTGGAAGCAGACATCAAGAGAAGGATAGCCCTGTTAGTTGGAAGCAGACATCAAGAGAAGGATAGCCCTGTTAGTTGGAAGCAGACATCAAGAGAAGGATAGTCCTGTTAGTTGGAAGCAGACATCAAGAGAAGGATAGCCCTGTAAGTGGGAAGCAAACATCAAGAGAATGATAGACCTGTAAGTGGGAAGCAAATATCAAGAGAATGATAACCCTGTAAGTGAGAAAACATCAAGAGAAATGTAGCCCTGTAAGAAAGAAGCAAACATCAAGAGAAATATAGCCCTGGAAGTGGGAAGCAAACATCAAGAGAAGGATAGCCCTGGAAGTGGGAAGCACACATCAAGAGAAGGATAGCCCTGGAAGTGGGAAGCAATCATCAAGAGTAGGATGGCCCTGTAAGAAAGAAGCGAACATCAAGAGAAGGATAGCCCTGTAAGAAAGAAGCAAACATCAAGAGAAATATAGCCCTGGAAGTGGGAAGCAAACATCAAGAGAAGGATAGCCCTGGAAGTGGGAAGCACACATCAAGAGAAGGATAGCCCTGGAAGTGGGAAGCAAACATCAAGGGTAGGATAGCCCTGTAAGGAAGAAGCGAACATCAAGAGAAGGATAGCCCTGTAAGAAAGAAGCAAACATCAAGAGAAATATAGCCCTGGAAGTGGGAAGCAAGCATCAAGAGAAGGATAGCCCTGTAAGTGGGAAGCAAACATCAAAAGAAGGATAGCACTGTAAGAAAGAAGCAAACATCAAGAGAAATATAGCCCTAGAAGTGGGAAGCAAACATCAAGAGAAGTATAGCCCTGTAAGAAAGAAGCAAACATCAAGAGAAATATAGCCCTGGAAGTGGAAAGCAAACATCAAGAGAAGGATAGCCCTGTAAGAAAAAAGCAAACATCAGAGAAAGATAGCCCAGTAAGTGGGAAGCAAACATCAAGTGAAGGATAGCCCCCAAGTGTGAAGCAAACATCAAGAGAAGAATATCTCTTTAAGCAGAAATTAAACATTTGAAAAGGATAGCCCTGTAATTGGGAAGTAAGCATCAAGAGATGAACAGCTCTATAATTGGGAAGCAAACAGTAGGGTGGACAGCACTGTACGTCAGACATAATCATCATGAAGGACATTTCTTTAAGTGGCAGTTGAACATCAAGAGGCGGATTTTAATAGCTCATCACTGTGTACAGTCAAAGCAAGAAACAGAAAATGTATTACACTCACTGAAGCCAGGTCTGCTGCGGTAGCTGGACATTGATTTGCTCTAAATGCACTTTTATTAAACATATTGCTAAAAGTTATCTTGATACTTCCTCACATCAACACCGCACTTACTGATGCAGTTATTTCATCATCATTATCATCATAATCGTCGTCGTCGTCAACATCATCCCCTTCTTATCTGTTTATGGAACACGGATCCACCACTGCAGCAAGCACTTTTCAGGAAGCCTACGCTGAAGCCCATGCTTTTGCAAGGGTGGTTTCTGTAGCAGTTCTTTTTACATGATAAGGTTGCCAGTCTCATGCATAGACTCATGTTAGTCAGATCTTACGATATGCCAGAGACCAGTAGTCCTATTCTTTCTTTGTATCCCCAGAGAACCTCGGGAATTACATGAGGCTAGTTATTTCAGTGATGCGTAAGGTTGCTTATCCCATGTACATAGAATTATGTCAGAAGATCAGGTTGTCTCGATGACCCGTGTTGGTAACATCGTCAACCCGCATGGAAGCTGTTCAATGGTCGTGACAGGCGGACCTCCGCTGGAGGACACAAGTTCGGTGACCTGGGGATAATACCGCACATTAGAACCTGTTGAATGCTTTCTCTAAAGGCTTCGTGTGATCTCGGCAACTGTCCCTCCCATCTCAGATAAAGAGGCATAACACCTTGCAGAAGACCATAACAGAAGGGAGAGTTGAAGGCAAACGTGCAAGGGGAAGACAGCGCTATAAGTGCGAAGATAACATCAAGAGATGGACAGGAAAGAGTCTATCAGAGTGCACCACCAAGACAAAAGACAGAAGACGTTGGAGATCCATTACAGCCAACCTTCGTTATGGAGATGGCAACTGATGATGATGATGATGATGAGTTTTTCGCGTCTGGTCGGCTGTTGAGTCTGTTTTCGAGCGCTTTGCGACCACTGCCTCAAAATGCGACGTGAGGTTATCACCGGCGACAGGCCCTCCCAGATCTAATAGCGAGGCAGTGGCTTTTTCGTGGAAATCTCCCTACGGAAGAGGACCTTCTAGCTCGTGGCATGGCACACCCCGCCATTAACACAGGTCTGGCCGCTGAACCTGCTGAGTTGGTGTAGCCCTTTGAGTTTGCAAAAACCATAAAAACACAACTCCAAATAAGTGGAATCAGAAGAAATATCGAAAACATAAACCCCGGGGATCGGAAATCACACAGTACCAGACATTTTCCTAACCCAGGTTTTGATTGTCAGGGTTGCGTGGGCTGCTACTGCGTTCATTGTCCTGAAATGCTTGCAATAACACTGATACCCCGCTGCCCTTTAACTGCTTATTGGGTAAAGTAGCTATATTTTTCAATACTTTAATATAAAACATTGCTTCTCTGAAGTCAACTTCGATCTGCTCACAAATAACGGCACATCAAAAAAGAAACAAAACCATGCAAGCGATTATTGCTCTACGTAATAGTTATTATTACAAGTGTAGAAATTACAACCGGTATTGAAAAAAAAAAACCCTTTGTACTAAAATAGTCAATCGCATTTTTGTTGTTTTAGTTGCTTTGGCAAGAATTGAGTAGTACCTAGAGGTCGCAAGAGTTATGTTTTAAGCTGTTATGAAATGTAAGGGTTATCGATGTGTGTTCTTTTATCCTTGAAATATTTCTGGTGCCATCAATTCACCATGATTATTAGCCTTCATTCTCCTAAGGGCATGGGCCTTCAACAAATGCACGCCAAGTCTTCTTGTTCTGTGCCATACGCTCAAGGATTTTCCATATCATTTTCATCCCTTTCGTTACAATATACAGTTCCCTTCTACGTGTGTTTTATATCTCTCTACCTCTGTTACATTGGGGATTTCAGAAAAAAAGACTGCCTTGTAAGGCTCTCAGCGTGTATCTCCGTCATCTATTACCAGTTTTAAAAAAAATTCCTTATCCTTCTTCTGTTTTTCTTGTCCAATTGCTCTCCTGTTTCATATATTCTTTCTGTATTTATCTCTTCTACTTCTTACTCATTGTATTGATCTTCGTACTCTTACTTGAGCGTCGAGGTACCGAGTGGTTAGAGTCCTTGCTTCTTGAGACAAAGTTACGGGATACGAATCTCGGTAGCATCTCGCTCGTCTACCCAGCTGTAAAGAGTTATTTGACTCAGCTCTTGATTTAGGGCAGACAGGCAGCAAGAATGAGAACCGGTCATCGCCATGTCATGAAACTGAGACCTAGTGTAGTGAAGTTTTTAACACTTTACTCCCTACGGCAATATTTGTCATGGCACTGCTTTTACCGTTTACTGTTACCTATTCTTTTCTTCTCTTTTTTATTTTTGTTTCTTTCTAATTGTTATCTGTTTAATTTTCTCCTCTCTCCTTACTTCTTGTTCAGCTTCTTCATCATCATCGTCTTCTGCTCTTTCATTTTTTCCTCCTTTTTTGTCTTCTCTTCTGTACTTCTTTTTCTTCTCATATCACGTATACCTGTTCGTTCTTCATGACGCGTTATTTTATCATATTTGTGCTGTCATCATCATATTGTTAACCGTTGGCTTCGCTCGAAGCAATCGCTAGAGCTAGAAGCCCGCACCAAAACATTCTTACAGCGGTAATTTTTGTAACAATACCAAAACCTACCCTCTGTCCTGTACTTACTGTTCTTTGTCTTCTATCATTTACTAGACACAGTATTACAGTCGTTGACTTGTGTAATCTGACCTATACTGTATAATAAGGGAACAACAGAAGTGATTGCGTCATTAATAGGCTAGATTGCCCTAGGTAAATTTCCGGTGTTATGTGTTGCTGGTCGCACTAATAACCCCTGTCATCGAAGCACCATTTTTGTGGTGCTTAGCTGGCAGGGAGGATAGTGTGATTCGCTTCCATAGCTAGGCGGGGGTGTCGCACGGAAGGTCCTGGGTTCGATTCCCCGGTAAGCCACTCACGTCTGTTGTTTTTCTGTTGTCTAGTTTTCTACTTCTTTATTATTCACGACTGCCTGAAAACATACCGTTATGTGTGTGTGTGTGTGTGCGTGTGCGTGTGTGTGTGTGTGTGTGTGTGTGTGTAATATTGATTTACTAGTTTTTGTAGCAGTTTGTTTTACGTGATTTCGCCAGCCCGTTGTACAACCTCGTACTAGTGACCCCATTACAACATATCTGATGGAGCAGTCAGTATATCCTGTCTCTGTCTTACCAGACACCCCCGAGAAGTGTACAATACCTGATTGCATATTTTTCATTTCTCTTCCTCCAGTTCTGTGAAACATTTTATTTCTTTCATCACTCGTCTTTATGATCGTATATTTGGGGATCGGAGTAGCTAAGAGGTATGGCGTCCGCCTCGAATTCTAAAGGTACCGCGTTCGATTCCCAGTAGAGGGAATATAATTTATGGACATTTTGTTCATAACTAGTGGTCCTAATGATGTCATACTCCCCTCTGGTATCTTGGGTAGTGAGATCAGATACCTAGCCTTGGGTAAGGGCGAAAAGTCCCGTGTGCAAGCTGCGCGCATTAAAAATCCCACTGCAGTTGGAAATCATAAAGAGTAGGCCATAAGGCCGCTACCCTGGCAAAATTAAAAAACTTAGAAACGTACCCACCACAAAAAATAGTTATATAATGTGTGATTCCTATATACACACACTGGGATCCTCGCCGGTACTACGGAGTTCGTGCACTGCGCTGAGATCCTCATTGTGTGATCTAAGGGAGGAGATCGGAGCACTGATGGAGTTGACCGTGTGCAATGAAGATATCCTTAAAACCAAACCAAACTAAACCAAACTAAAATCGTTCGTTTCGTCTTTACAATTTTGTGGGCATACTGTATATTTTCTGAGCCTTTTTGTTTTCAATAAATAAATAAATAGAAATTGAAAAAAAAAATTGAAACATAATAGTTATATCTTAATATCTTACTGTGGTTTAGTTAGATTTGAGAATTATAGAGTGTTGCTTTAATTTTTTTTAACTTCCCCGTTATTCGGTTTTATGATAACTTTTGTTTGATTTTGGCCTGGTCTGAGTTTTATTTATTTATTTGTTATTTTAGTGTTTCTGAGTCAGGTTTTTCTTTGCTGGTGTCTGTGATCATCAGAATATGATTAATAAACAGCATATGATTATTCATCGATTTTTTTAAATTTCCGCTCGTTACGGACCACGGAGCGACACCTACAGGGAACCATTTTACAAGAAACTTGCTTCAAAGCCCTCTGGCTCTTGTAACGGTGATTTTTCTAGCAGCGTGTTGTGCATGATAAGTTTGCCAGCCTCATTCTGAACTTTATAGCATTCATTTCATACGACATTCCAGAAGAAGCAATAGCTCCTTTTCCAACGAAAGACGCAGTCAACGCTTTAACAAATTGCACGTACCCAAACCTAGGCTTGACTTATTCAAGAAAAGCTTAGCGTACTCTGCTGCTCATCTTTGGAATTGTCTTCCACAGAACCTAAGAAACAACCTCAGTCCCTATTCATACAATCGTAGACTTTTCGAATACTTTATGAGTTCTGATTACATCCCCCCCCCCCCCCCCCCCCCCCCCCCCAATCGGATTATCTTTTCTTATAATTTCAACTGTAGGCTCTAATGACGATGTTTGTACTTTTCAACATATTTTATGTCATGCTTATAAATAGTTAATGTTAATATGAGTGTGCTATGTTATTTTACTTTACAACGTTGAATTCCTTGAAATTGATATGTGAAATGTATGTGAGAATAAATGAATTCAGTATGAAAGGTGAGAGAAAGGAAGGGCAGATTGTCAGATGGACCTGTGTGCCAAATTCTCAACCCTTTGAAAATAAAGTTCGTTCGTTCTTTGCTCAAACTCCCTCTTCCCAATCCCTCCCCCGGGAACTACGCTAGGTTACGTTAGTAAAAGGTCAAGGTAGTCCTGTAGCAGATACTGTCGTAGGGGAATGAAGTGTTAGAGACTTCATCATACGAGGTCCAGCATCGAGAAGTTCCCTTCATCGCTGCCTTTTCATTCCCTAACTCAAAGTCAGGTATCCATTTACAGCTGGGTAGACTTGAGCGTGTCGGTACCGTGATTCGAACCCGGTACCTTTCCCGCGAGAAACCAGCGGTATAACCACTCTGTCAATCGGACGTTCGTATAGTCAGTGCTATTCTTAAATGCGCAAAGTTGCTACTGTGTTTGTAATGGGTGTGCGGTGGTTCCTGTAATATATTGTAGCACGTTACAATTTTTATCTCTCGGGCAGTGATAAAATTTTAACACGAAGCTTATTAAAGGGAACTATCTAGGGGAGATAAGAATAGGGGGAGATAAAAATTGGACAAACAAGGAAACCGCAGTACAGTTTATGTACATAAGAGAAATAATGGCGGAAAGAAATTGAAATAGAGAAGGTAACAACGATACGATTGGAGTAGAGAAGTTAATTGAGGTTTGCTTGAAATAGTGATGGCACCAGGGTTAAAAGTTGGAACAGTGAAAACAGTAGTAAACACAACTGAATGATAAGAAAGTTGGCCAAACAAAAAAAAAAAAACAACAAACTGTCATCCCTTTTTCGGATCAGGCATCTCAGAATTCTTTGGGATTATACTTGAACATTCTTTCTTTCTTTCTACCTGTCTGTCTGTCTTCTGTCTGCCTGCTGCCTCCCTTTCCCCTTGTCTGTCTGTCTCCCTCCATGTCTTCCTTTATCTTTCTGTGTCTATCCGTCTCTCTTTGTCTATCTGTGTGTCTGTCCTTTTATGTCTGTCTATGTGTCTGACTCCAACGGGCTGATCACCCGTTTGCCAGTCACTTCGATTACGGAAACAACAGCAAATGGATTGATTTGCCGTTGCCCTAAAGACGCCAATAGGCGTGATGGGAAACAATGGCAAAGAAAACCTATCTGCTGTTGCCCTAAGACGCCACTAGGCGTAATGGCCACTGACTGCTTTGACGGTCGGTGGCTAAGGACGGAAGAAGAAGAAGAGATGTGTCTGACTATCTAAATGTTTGGTCTTTTGTCTGTCTGCCTTTATGTCTGCCTAACTGTCTGGCGTGTCTGTCTGTTTCCGGAAGGGTGACAGTTCTTAGAGTGGACGCCAACGAAGTTTGAATTATTCGTCTGTTTGTCTGTCTGTGTGTCTGTCTGTCATTTTATGTCTGTCTGCGTGCCTGTCTATGTGTCTGTCGTTCTGTATGTATGTCTATATGTCTGTCCTTCTGTCTGTCTGCCTTTCTGTCTGTCTAATTGTCTGGCGTGTCTGTCTGCCTTCGGAATGTGACATTTCTTTCAGAGAACGCCAACAAAGTTTGAATTACCATCACTCCGATGATGAATTTGCACCGAGCCTCAGGGAAATGAGGGCCCATAGGAATTACACTATCTATGTTCTTGATGCCAGACAAATATTTGGAATGTCTGTTTTGTTTAAATTTCATGAGTAATTGATCTATTAAGATTTTTTTTAAAGTATTACATTTACTTCTATTAATTTGTTATTTAATAATTCTTGCATTTATTCGCTAATTTTACCCAGAAGGTTTTTATAGGCATATTCTTCTTTTTATTCTTCTTCCATTATTCTTTCTTCTGTCGTCGCTTTCTTTCTTTCTTTCTGTCTTTCTTTCTTTCGTGAATGTTTTCCTTCTCCATCATATGGCGATCTACCAAATAGTTCCATGCGATCTAGCGGTTGGCCGCAAGCGACCGATGTCCAACATGGATTAAATTAAAGTCGTCATATATTTATATTAAACAAGCGACGATTGTAAAATTCTCTGTAGGTGAAAACACAGAACACCGTAACGATGTCCAGGGAATAGCAAAATGATTATTAACAGTATATAAATTTACTTTCTATGTATCTACCCTCTGCGTTGCGCGTGCGATTTAAGAATATTTACCTTGTTACGACATTACCGTATTTAACAGAATCAACGTTAAAAAAATAGAATGCAATCCCTTCTTTTTAATAATTATCCCATAGCAAATAAGAATATCACTTTCATTTCTTTCCTTTTTTTTCCTTTATTGATTATGCGTAACTTTCTGTGTGTAAACTGTAATATAGAGTAAATACTAGTTTAATTCTAACTCAAATATTGGTTCGTTTCACAGTAGCAAAAGTTTCTATCTTTCCATCCTCCATTTTATATGGATTGTTTCGTGGGCGCGAGAATGTTTTTCAGCGAAATTGATATTTTTACACGATACTGCCATCTGTTACAATTTATCCTTGATTTGAAGTGACTGATGTAGGACCTGCACCCTGGCCAAGCACAAATATAATTATGTACTGTAGTTGTGAACAGGAGGATTTTATTTGCTGATCAATGGAAGTTTATTAAAAAAAAAAAAGGCCGCGGTACACGTGCGTGCACTCAGGTATAACAGCTACACACTTATTGTAAGTACATTCATTAATAGATGGTGGTAGTTGTAAGCACATACAGTACTTGTAAGTGCATGCAGTTCTCTTAAGTGCATCTAGTACTCGTTAGTTCACACAGTACTCGTTGGTAAAAACAGTACTCGTTGGTACACACAGTACTCGTGAGTACATAGAGCATTCTTAAGTACATAGAGTACTCTTATGCTCATACAGTACTAGTACGTACATACAGTACCGTAAGTATATACAGTACTTATGAGTACGTACAGTACTCGTAAGGTACGTAGAGTACTCGTAAGGTACGTAGAGTACTCGTAAGCACATGCAGTACTCGAAAGGACATGCAGCATTCATGTGTACTTACAGTACCCGTAAGCGCTAGTACCCGTAAGCGCATACAATATTTGTAAGGACATACACTACTCGTAAATATATATATAGTACTCGCAAGTACATACAGTACTCGTAAAGCTTTAGCGAGGACCCAGACGTCTAAAAGTATACACACACGCACAAGAAATCAGGTACATGTGCTATGTGGTGCATACGTTTATGTAAAGTACAGTATTCTGTACACAGTACTGTTGATTACACATGTACATATACAAACGGGAATTTACATAAGGACATGTGTTGAAGTGCCCTTGTGTAGTTCTCGGGGGTTTCTGAGGGTACAAAGCAAGAATTGGACTACTGCTCTCATGGGCAGGTCGTACAAGGCGTGACGATGTGTATGGCGTTGGCAAGCTCAGCATGTAGAACAAATAGCTTCAGAAACCACCAATGTAAGAACAAGTGATTGCTTGTGCAGGCTTCCTGCAAGGGGACCATTTGCAGTTGTGGCTGCATGCTTCATACGGAGCTAAAACAAGAATGATGATAATGATATGTTGTAGCACATACACAAGGGAATACAGGCAGGTAATTGTTAAGATACAGTTGTGGACACAGGTGTACACAAGTTGAGAAAAACAATCACAATTGAGGGCAAACATTCACTAGTAAGAAAAACCAGACCGACTGAATAAACATAGGCAACAGGTGGGACTGAACATAAATCTCAAGAAGACAGAAGCCATGGTACTCAGTGCAAGAAATCCTGCACCCATAAAAATAACGGACCAAGAGCTAGAAAATACAACAACATTTACATACTTAGGAAGCACAAAACATCAGATGGCGGAACAAGCAAAGACATGAGTTACCGAATGAATAAAGCCAGAATAGCCTTCGCCAACCTAAATTACATGTAGAAATCTTCCTAGTACAGTACAAACACTAAATAAAAAATATACGAGAACTGCATAATTTCTTTACTTCCGTACGGTGCAGAATGATGGAGAAAAACAGAAAAGGAAATGACCTAACTGTCCTCTTTCCACACAACCTGCCTAACTGAACACCATCACCAACCAAGAACTGCTAACTCGGAGCCACCAAGAAGACATGCGCACCACCATAGCGGGTAGACGCTGGAATTGGGTTGGCCATATCCTCAGAAGAGACCTTGACACTATCACCAGAACTGCCATGCTATGCACTCCAGAAGGGAAACGAAAGCGAGGACTACCAAAAGTTACCTGGCGGAGAACCGTGGAGGCATAGATGCCAAAGCATGAACCAGAGCTGGATCACCTCATAAAGGATAGCTGCCGACCGAGCAAGGTGGAGGCAGTTATTGCTGTGCTAGAAGACGCCACCAGGCGTGATGGTCACTGACTGCTTTGTCAGTTAGTGGCCAAGGACTAAAGACGATGAAGGAGAATTAACAAGTATGGACTAACTGCCAAAATTAGGAACAAACATTCACAATTAGCAACTAACTTCCACAATTACCGTAAAGGCAAACATACAAGTAAAAAAAAAAAGGATCCCATTACATGCCCATTAAGGCATATTGGGAATATGGTCTGTAACGGAGCCAATGTAACATATGTCCCAGGTTATTTAAACTTGACTTGTTGCCCTCGAACTAAGATATTATAATTTTGGTGTGATCACCATCAACACATTTTCACTAGCGACACTCGTTCATAAACTCGATAGAAGTCTGTTATATAGTCCTATGTACATTTACATTTCATCCAACCAGAATCCTGGATATCGGTAACAACATATATGACTGACATACGAATAACCAGCTGATGGCACCTAACAATGGCTTCATACACATCTAGTGATACACTACTCATTGTTATATATGACTTTTGGAGTCATATATATATATATATATATATAATATATATATATATATATATATATATATATATATATATATATATATATATATATATATATATATATATATATATATATATATATATATATATATATATATATATATATATATATATATATATATATATATATATATGACTCCGAAAGTCACCACTGTCGCGGCATCCTCTCCTCGTGTATACAACTGACACCTATGCCATACAGTATCACTTCTGGTGCATCCTACCCATTGCGCCTTCCAGAATCACTTCTAGACTACAGTCTAACAATAATCGCTTCAGATAAAATAATATCACATCCATGTGATATTATTGTGTCCGTCTTCCATGACGGTCAGTCAGACAACTCCCTCTAACATCGTCAAATACTCTCCGTCATCCAAACAGTTCACCACCCAACATACTCATCACGGGCTCACGTGAATCTCACAAACGCACGACATCCCTGAACAACACTCTACAAGTATATTACTCGTACATTAGAAATAACACATGACCATGAAAAACTCACATGTCACGATGCTAGTGACATGAAACAACAACTACTCACTCCTTCACTCTCACACACCCTGAAACACACGTCATGTGTAACATGACATGGTGCTAGGCCCATATTTTCTTGACCATACGGCACGCTTGGGGTGATGTGGTCAGCATCACGCCGGCAGCCTTTAACCTTCCCAGAGTTGCTCTGATACACAATTCAGGAGGCTTGGTCGACACCATTTACACGTAGGGTCCAGAAATTCACAAGTAGAAACCAGCTATCATAATTAGGGCAGCCTGCCACAATTAGGGGCAACCTGCCACAATTAAGGGCTAACATTCACAATTAGAGGCAAACATTCACAAGTAGAGAAGAGCATTCAGTATAAGGGCAAACATTCACAATTAGGTGCAAACATTCACAGTTACCCGTGTGTTGCCGGGACCCGAAAGGGGAGCAAAGAATAGTAACACTGCACCCTACCACGCATGTCGTAAAAGGCGACTAAGGAGGGTTTGGGCATGGGGCTGTTTACCCCATCCCGTAAAAACTTCGCACAGTGGGCTGATCACCTGCTTGCCAACCAATCTGATTACGGAAACAGCGATAGATTGTTTGGTCTGTTTTTGTTCCACAAAGACGCCACTAGGCGTGGTGGAAACAGCGATAGATTGATCAATTTGTTGTTGCCCTAAGACGCCACTAGGCGTACTGGCCACATACTGCTTTGCCGGTTGGTGGCTAAGGATGGAAGAAGAAGAAGAAGATTCACAGTTAGGGGAAAACATTTACACTTAGGGCCAAACTTCCACAATTATGGGCAAACATTCACAAGCAGAGACGAACATTCACCGCTAGGGTCAAATATTCACAGTCAGGTGCACACATTCACAATGAGGGGCAAAGATTTACAATTATAGGCAAACATTCACAAGAAGAAAAAATAATACACAATTAAATTCTAACATTTATAATTAAAGGCAAACATTCAAAATTAGGGACAAACATTCACAATTAGGAGCAGAACTTTACAACTAGGAGCAGAGAATCATAATTAGGAGCAAACACTCACAACGAGGTGCAAACACTCACTATTAGGAGCAAACACTCACTATTAGGAGCAAACACTCACAATTAGGAGCAAACACTCACAATTAGGAGCAAACACTCACAATTAGGATCAAACACTAACAATTAGAAGCAAACACTCACATTTAGGGGCGGGGCAAGCATTCACAATTAGGGACAAGAATTCACAATTAGTGGCAGGCATTTACAAAATAGGAGCAGGCATTCACAACTAGGAACAAACACTCACATTTAGGAGCAAACCCTCACAATTAGGAGCAAACACTCACAATTAGGAGCAAACACTCAGAATTAGGAACAAACCCTCACAATTAGGTGCAAACACTCACAATTAGGAGCAAACACTCACAATAAGGTACAAACAATCACAATTAGGTGCAAACACTCACAATTAGGAGCAAACACTCAAAATTAGGAGCAGACATTCACAATTAGGAGCAGACACTCACACTTAGGGGCAAACACTCACAATGAGGCGCAAACACTCACAATTATGAGCAAGCACTCACAATTAGGTGCAAACACTCGCAATTAGGAGTAAACACTGACAATTAGGAGCAAACATTCACAATTAGGAGCAAACACTCACAATTAGGCGCAAACATTCACAATTAGGGGCGGGGCAAGCATTCACAATTAGGGACAAGAATTCACAGTTAGGGGCAGGCATTTATAATTAGGAGCAGGCATTCACAACTAGGAGCAAACCCTCACAATTAGGAGCAAATACTCACAATTAGAAGCAAACGCTCACAATTAAGAACAAACGCTCACAATTAGGAGCAAACACTAACAGCTAGGTGCAAACACTCACAATTAGGCGCAAACATTCACAATTAGGGGTGAGGCAAGCATTCACAATTAGGGACAAGAATTCACAATTAGTGGCAGGCATTGACAATTAGTAGCAGGCATTGACAATTAGGAGCAAACCCTCACAATTAGGAGCAAACACTCACAATTAAGTGCAAACACTCGCAAAGCTATGGACAATTATAACTTCTATTTTGAGAGCGTTTGCTCACTAAGTTATCATAACGACGAAACAAACTGTGAATTAAGTGAACCAGGTAGGGCGCTAAGACTTCTTGGATGCATGAATTTCTCAAGGCCCGTCATAAGGGCGGCTTGAAGCAGAAACAGTTATTAAAACCACTGCTTTACACCTTTCGCGGATCAGTCACACCTGCCAGTTTCCCGCACGCTCTTCATTTCATTGACTTCTGCCACATCTACACACGATTCACGCCATCCATAGCAGCTACATCTTTCATAAACTTCACCTCAGCTATACCAGTCAAATACTCCATAGGCTTACACACTAGCAACTTCCACGGTCCAACCTTCCATATACTCAGCTCCACGCACAACCTCGATTTTCTCCACGTACATCCTCCACTCTCTCAACGCACGTCTTCCAATATCTCCACGTACATCCTCCACTCTCACAACGCACGTCTTCCAATATCTCCACGCATATCCTCCAATCTCACAACGCACGTCTTCCAATATCTCCACGCATATCCTCCAATCTCTCAACACACATCTTCCAGTATCGCAACGCATATCCTCCAATTACTCCACGCACGTACTCCAATTACTCCACGCACGTACTCCAATTACTCTACGCACATTCTCCAATTACTCCACGCACAGTCTCCAATTACTCCACGCACATTCTCCAGTTACTCCACGCACATTCTCCAATTACTCCACGCACATTCTGCAATTACTCCACGCACATTCTGCAATCTCTCCATGCACGTCTTCCTGTCACTCCACGCTCAGCCTCCAATCTCTCCACGCAAATACTCGAATCTCTCCACGCACAACCTCGAATCTCTCCGTGCAAATCCTCCAGTCTCTCAACCCACATCCATCTATCACTCTACTTACATCCTCCAGTCTCTCAACCCACATTCACCATTTACTCCACACAGTTTATTAGCACATATATCCGTAACAATTGCAGTTCACTTAATAACAACACAAACCACATTGATTAACCATTAATTTTCCCATTCACTAATCCAGTTTGATACTATTTAATCCACAGATCTGAGCAAGGATTAAGCCTAAGCCCTGGGAAAAGGTCGTCAATTATTTCTCTAGTTATCTAGAGATAGGACCGTGTGCTTTCACCTTTAACAATCAAGTACTTTATGATGGACTTACATTTTTATGCATGGAATATTCCAAATGCATATACGGATGGAGAATAGTCTACGTTATTTAAAGCGCTGAAGAGAATCTCCAGTGTTTGTATTTACATTGACATAAACACTTAAAAATGATTGCTAATAACTTTTGAAACATATATTTAAATTTAATGTAATTTTTTTGCGTAAAGGAATTCCAGTTTCAACCGAAAAAATTGGTTTTAATACATCAGGTATACACTTGTCAGTTTCAAACTGAAATAATTTTGTTATTTTAGATATAAGGTGTACACAATTGCATTTTCTTTATATATATATAACATTACATTATTTTACATAAACACATATTCGAGTGTAGGCTATTTCTGAGTGAGGATTATCGAAATACATTTTAAAATCCAAACCCTTTGTTAGGACTCCAGGAGTAGAAAACAATCCGGCAAATGTTTTATTCCAGGAAATGCCAGAGGTAAACTGTCCAAGAAGATTCATTAGTTCGGGGCGTATGCCATGATCTTCGGCATTTGGATTTCATTTTATCGGAATTACTGCGCTTTGACAAAGCAGTTGCCATGACAACAAAAGTTATCTATTTTCTAATCAACGGGAAGGAGGAGGCGGCGGAGTTTAATAGTGATGACGACGCTGAGGATGTGCGGGGTAAGTAAAACTGTTCTAAATTATCATCATTATCATTTTCTTTTTCACTTTCTATTGAGCATGGAGCCACCACTACAGCTGACCACCCTTCCAGGAAGCCATGCGCAAAGCATTCACATGCTCATACAACGGTGGTTTCTGTAGATATGTGTTGAACATAATGCCACATGTGCAACCTCGTATTAGTGGCCTTTTACGACATGCCTGAGTGAGTAGTAGTTTTATTCTGCCTTTATCTCATCAGCCACCCCCCCCCACCCCCCGGGAACTCCCCGGGGCGACTAAAAACTATACATCTCAAAAATCAATACCTTTATCGTCACTTATCATTACTTTTATTTTACATTCTATCTTTCTGCTTAAATTTATATCTGCCTACCTACATACATCTCATCATCATCATCAGTTACCATGCCTACTGGCGTAGGAGATCATGCCTCTCCACAACTTCCTGTTTCCAGTACAATTTATCAAATCTGTTGTTGACCTCCTTCCATGCCACGATGTCAAACTGTCCAGTATTTGCTCTATTTGTCTGTCTCTTTTTCCGTCAAGTTTACCTGTTGTTACGATATATTCTAGCTTTCCTCTTCTCATAACATGCCAAGAAAAAAGTGGATTGCTTCTGTCTAACTTGGGAAATAAGTTTCTTTTCCGCATTGGCCTCTTTCAGGACATCATCATTACTCTTTCTGGGTGTCCATGGTATTTTTAACACTTTTCTGTAAAACCACATCTCTGTGGCCTCTAATGCTTTCCCTGTTTGTTTACTAACCGTCCATGACTCACTCCCACACGTCAGGATTGGTTATATATACAGTTGACATTCAAAAATCCGGCCATCGATAATCCGGTTCCTTCAGATTTCCGACATGGATTTCGGAGCGCATTTTTTAATTTACTGCGTTAGCGTGCCACTGTTTTCTGGAGCCGTTTATGTTTTGATGCAGCTGTTGAACTAAAATTCTGTAGAACTGTTTTATTTAGTTGATGAACATTAACATTTCATTTGCTTTTCATTTAGTTTTTAATTTTCTTTCTTTAAAGGACTGTACAGGTAGTCATTTTCTGTTAAATATATACAGCATATATAACCATAACAAATCAGGCATTTTCAACAATCCGGCACTTTTCAGGTCCGGAGGTTGCCGGATTTTTGAATGTCAACTGTAACACGGAAGAACTATCTTCCTTACTTCCATTGACAAAGAACCATTGCCTAAAAATCTCTTCATTTGATAGAATGCTGTTTTTCCTTTAGATATTCTGCTCTTGTCTTCCGAGATGCATCTACCGCCGCGTATATCAACTGTTCAACTGTGGAACTATTTACTTACCAAACTACTTGCAACGTGTCCACCCATGAATGAATCAACACACACACATTAGTAGTTGAGTTCCACTTAGCCCCGTGGAGAATCCCGGGGGGGTCTCTGAGGAGACAAAGAAAGTATTGAACTACTGCTCTCTCAAGCATGTCGTAAGCGGCGACTGACATGAGGGTGTGCGCATGGGGGGCTGGCACTCTCATTACTTAAAACAAGTTGATAGACAAACCACCGTTACAAGAGCACGTGCATTCTTTGATGCAGGTTTTTCCCCGCCAGGAGGCCAGCTGCGTTCGTGGCTCCATTATCCGCAACGAGAAAAGATCAATTATTTTTTTAACATTTTCTGGCATTACACAATATATATTTTAACCTAGCTCACACAGAGCACTCACTCTGCTCATAAATGTTAACCCTTTTCATCACAGGAGCCACATGGTGCGCCACGGTATGGTACATTAATCTCCCAAAGACCGCTTGGTGCGCCTATTTGGTTGCATGCAGATTTCCTCCTCTCTGTATTTTACACGATGTAAACAAAATTATTTGTTGCATATAAAACTCAACAACCATTATCATTATTACCTATCAGTGGCCCCAAGCTGTATAGGCCTTCAACAAACGCATGCTAAGTCCTCCTGTCCTCATCTCAAGATGTTTCCATTCATCCTCATCCCTGTTATATCTGTTTCTCGTTCTCTTCTCCATGTGTTTTAAGACTTACTATCAATCAGTACACTTAAGCTCCCATAGGCCTTCAACAAATTCATGCCAGGTCCTCCTGTCACGTGTCATCGGTTCATGTGTTATCTACGTCTTCCTCAACATTTTTACTTCTGTCTCCAGTTCTCTTCTCCGTGTGTTTATTGGTCTACCTCTGCCTGTTTGGTCTACCTCTGCCTGTTTGGTCTACCTCTGCCTGTTTGGTCTACCTCTGCCTGTTTGGTTCTACCTCTGCCTGTTTGGTCTACCTCTGCCTGTTTGGTCTACCTCTGCCTGTTTGGTCTACCTCTGCCTGTTTGGTCTACCTCTGCCTGTTTGTTTGGTCTACCTCTGTCTGTTTGGTCTACCTCTGCCTGTTTGGTCTACCTCTGCCTGTTTGGTCTACCTCTGCCTGGTTGGTCTACCTGTCTGTTTGGTCTACCTCTGCCTGGTTGGTCTACCTCTGCCTGGTTGGTCTACCTCTGCCTGTTTGGTCTACCTCTGCCTGTTTGGTCTACCTCTGCCTGTTTGGTCTACCTCTGCCTGTTTGGTCTACCTCTGCCTGTTTGGTCTACCTCTGCCTGGTTGGTCTACCTTTGCCTGTTTGGTCTACCTCTGCCTGTTTGGTCTACCTCTGCCTGTTTGGTCTACCTCTGCCTGTTTGTTTGGTCTACCTCTGTCTGTTTGGTCTACCTCTGCCTGTTTGGTCTACCTCTGCCTGTTTGGTCTACCTCTGCCTGTTTGGTCTACCTCTGTCTGTTTGTTTGGTCTACCTCTGCCTGTTTGGTCTACCTCTGCCTGTTTGGTCTACCTCTGCCTGTTTGGTCTACCTCTGTCTGTTTGGTCTACCTCTGCCTGTTTGGTCTACCTCTGTCTGTTTGTTTGGTCTACCTCTGCCTGTTTGGTCTACCTCTGCCTGTTTGGTCTACCTCTGTCTGTTTGTTTGGTCTACCTCTGCCTGTTTGGTCTACCTCTGTCTGTTTGGTCTACCTCTGCCTGTTTGGTCTACCTCTGCCTGTTTGGTCTACCTCTGCCTGTTTGGTCTACCTCTGCCTGTTTGGTCTACCTCTGTCTGTTTGTTTGGTCTACCTCTGCCTGTTTGGTCTACCTCTGCCTGTTTGGTCTACCTCTGCCTGTCTTATCCTGGGCATTCAGAGCACAGTGTGCATTGTAATGCTTATCAGCAGGTTCCCTCAGTGTGTGTCCTATCCATCGCCAGCGTCTTCTTCTCATCTCTTGTTCTACTAGCACTGGTCTAGTTCTTGGTCATCAGTTCCACATGAGTGATTTTGTCACACCATTTCAAACCCTCCAGTCCACTCAAGCACCCAACCATGAAAGTCGGTAATTCCCTACAACGATTTTATTTATATTCACAATTATTTTCTCAGATATATATTTATTTGCTTCTTGTTTTGTAGCATCTTCTTCTTCGTCAAGTACCATGCCTAGTAGCGTAGGAGATCATGTGTCTCCATAACTTCCTGTCTCCAGTACAATTTATCAATTCTATTGTTGACCTTCTTCCATGCTACAATGTCAAACTGTCCACTATTTGCTGTCTTTTTCTTCCTCTACCTCTTTCTCCTTGTTACGATATATTCCAGCTTTCCTCTCCTTATAACATGCACCAAAAAAAGTTTACTTTGCGCATTGGCCTCTTTCAGAACATCCTCATTACTCTTTCTGGCTGTCCATGGTATTTTTAACATTCTTCTGTAAAACCACATCTCTGTGGCCTGTAGTGCTTTCTCTACTTGTTTATTAACTGTCCATGAGTCACTCCCCTACGTTTGGATTAGTTCTTTGTAACACTGAAGATTTCTTTTTTTCTTACTTCCATTAACAAAAAAACCGTTGCATAAAATACTCTTCATTTTATACCAACCGAATAAAAATAGAAGAATAGATGTACACAGACTGTAATCAAATGATATAAAGGAGGAATATAATGTCAAAATGAACAACTATTTCGATGCTTTAGGCAAAATTGACAACGATATCACCTCCAAGACAATCGATACTAAATGGGAACAACTGAGAACAGCAATGACAGAAGCAGCTGTAGCGACCACCGGATACCTAGTACATAAAAAGAAAAAAATGGATAAGAGAAGATACTTGGGATAAAATACAAGAAAGGAAAACAGCAAAACTTAAACTACTAGCGGCAAGTACACATAATGCAGTTGAATCTTGCAAACTAACTTATAACTTGTTAAATAAAGAAGTGAAGACAAAAACTCGAAGAGATAAAAGACATTTCATCAATGAACTGGCCGTAGAAGCTGAAAATGCTGCAAGAACTGGTAATAGTAGGTGCCTTTATCAAATTACAAAACAACTATGTCACCAGCCTACTGCTATGGAAACACCTGTTAAAGGTAAATTAGGGAATTCAATACCAACAGAAAAAGAACAAATGAAGAGATGGGCTGAGCACTTCATGGAGGTGCTAAACAGACCACCACCAACAGTAACACCTGATTTTAATAATGAAACACCCACAACCACCTTGCCAATAACTTGCGATGAATTCACGCTGGACGAGATCAAACAAGCCGTTAAAAGATTAAAAAATTTTAAAGCTGCTGGAGTTGACGAAATTTCAGGGGAAATGATTAAAGCAGTTAATGACAACAACCTCTTGAGAATTTTAGATATTATAAATGAAGTATGGAGAGAAGAACAACCACCACAACAATGGAAAGACAGTATTATTGTAAAGTTACCGAAGAAAGGTGATCTATCAGACTGTGATAACTGGCGTGGTATATCTCTATTATCGGTACCTGGAAAATTATTATGTTGCATGATGTTAGAAAGACTTAAATTGCATGCTGACGAAAAGATCAGAGAAGAACAAGCGGGTTTCAGGCCGAAACGATCATGTATTGATCAAATATTCACACTAAGAACAATTATAGAAGAATCAGTGGAAAGGCAATCGCCACTTATTATCACCTTCGTCGATTTTCAAAAAGCCTTTGATAGTCTACACCGCCCATCATTGTGGAAGATACTTACAATCTATGGTTTTCCAACAAAATATGTGAATATAATCAAAGCGCTATATGACAATGCAAGATGTTGTGTTAGAACAAATAAAGGGAATACAGAATGGTTTACAGTAGAAACAGGTGTGAAACAAGGCTGTATTATGTCACCACTACTTTTTGGAATAGCTATTGATTGGGTTATGAGAAACTATACCCACAATGAGCAATTAGGTATAAAATGGACAAATGGCAAATTCCTGGGGGACCTGGATTTCGCAGATGATTTAGCATTCTTAAGTTCAAAACCCAGACAATCCCAAGAAGCAGTAAATAATTTGTGTCATCTCTCGGTTAAAATAGGTCTCCAAATAAATGCCTCTAAAACTAAAGCTATGAACTTTTCTAACGAGACCTTTGATATCATCTTGAACGGGGAAAAAACTACAGAAAGTTGAAAGTTTCAATTATTTAGGCAGTAAAATGACTCAGGATGGTGACACAACAAGAGAAATCCATACTAGAATTGCTTTGGCAGCTAGCGCCTTCAATAGATTATCTAACATTTGGAAATTACGATCATTGAATATACATACCAAGCTTCGTCTGTTTAATTCAAATGTTATCTCAGTGTTAACATACGGCTGTGAGAGTTGGAAAATAACAAAATCATTGGAGAACAAGCTGAATACATTCGAGAACAAATGTCTTAGAAAACTCATGAACATCAGTTGGAAAGAATTCAAGACTAATCGACAAATAAGAGAAGACTCTAGGCAGAAATATGTCTCCGACTATATAAGAAAAAGACGATGGTCATATATCGGTCATGTCCTACGAATGCAAAACAACAGAATACCACTACAGGCGCTCACTTGGGTTCCTGAGGGTAAGAGGAAAAAAGGAAGACCAAAAGAAACACTCAGAAGAATAATAATAAGAGAAGGAAGAACGTTGGGATTAAACAATGTGCAAGAGCTAAGAGGAGTGGCGTCACAGCGAACAACATGGAGAGCACTGGTTTCTGCCTTATGCGCCGTGTTTGGTGCTTAAAGAATTTATTATTATTATTTTTTTGCCTGAGCTATTCTGAGGTTACACAAAAACATTGATATTCATTTTCGTGATTGGTTAAAGCTTAAAAACTGTTGTAACAGGATACAGTAAAGATTCAAACTTCCTGTGTGGACAGAGTTTTAATTTATTATTAATTTTTTAAAATGAATGTCATGTTTACAAGTTAGCTTTTCAATGTTTTTGCCTTAGGGTTCGTCTTCTTTATTTGCTGTAAACTGTATTATTTATTACGAGATTTAAAAAAAAAAAAAAACGCATTGCCATAATCATAACTATGTCACGCAGAAAAATCATAACTATGTCACGCAGAAACGCAGTAACGACATTAACGCCTATAAACTTTAAATGTCATCGTACCAGATGTCCGTGTAGTTCTCTGCACATTCATCATCTAACTCTAATTCATTCATTTATTCATCACGGAGCACGTACCTTCAACAAATTTATGACATATCCTCCTGTCCTGTGCCATCTACTTAAGATCTTTTAATGTCTTCTTTATCCTTTTGTCTTCCTATCTCTAGCTGTCTTCTCCATGTGTTTTCCGGCAGTGGTTCTCAACATAGGCCATTCCATATAGAACTAGGGGGGGGGGGGGCAACAGTAAGGTGGTAAAGCACCTTTTTCAGCTAACAGTGACTATCAGGGGGGGGGGGGGGGCACAGAGATTAATGATACTCAGAAGGGGACCATGAGGAAAAGAAAAGGTTGAGAATCCCTGTTCTACGATATCCCCCTTCTTCTTTTACCCTAGGTATTCCAGAACAAGGAACTACCTTGTACATCTATCACCAGTTTTTGTCAGTGTGTGTCATGTCCATATGCAGGGTCTTCTTTTAATCTCTTGTTGTGTTGTAAGCGTTATTATGCGTTCATGTTTCTTGTTTCAGTCTATCTCCACCGGGACTGTGTAGTCGGAGTCGTGGAGTCTTTCGTTTTTAGTGGAGTCGGTACAAAATGTCTGGACTGCGACACTGAAATGTATGTCATGTGACGTGTGAAAAAGCTGTAGTCGGAGTCGGATCTCTAAAATTTCAGGAGTTGGAGTCGTATCTCTAAAATTTCAGGAGTTGGAGTCGTATCTCTAAAATTTCAGGAGTTGGAGTCGTATCTCTAAAATTCCAGGAGTTGGAGTAGTATCTCTAAAATTTCAGGAGTTGGAGTCGTATCTCTAAAATTTCAGGAGTTGGAGTCGCATCTCTAAAATTTCAGGAGTTGGAGTGGTATCTCTAAAATTTCAGAAGTTGAAGTCAGATCTCTAAAGTTTCAGGATTTGGAGTCATATCTCTAAAATTTCAGGAGTTGAAGTCGGAAATGTTTTTGCCCGACTCCCACAGCCCTTGTCTCCACGCATGTTTCCTATGGATTTTCTGTCTCCGTTGTTCTTTTTTAGATATCTTGTCAGGTAAATGCTGTCTTGATCTGATGGTCTGACATCTTTTTTGTTATCCCATTCTTTTTTATAAACAAAAAATTGTTCTATTTTGTATATATTCGTTTCGGTAACGAGTAATCATAATTTGATGACGTTATCACCAAATACGTCATGCATTGCTGCGTACTCGTTGAAATAACGAAGTTACTTTGCGTAATGTTTCGGTCCACTGTTTCCGTGAAGCGTAGTGGTTAGCTGAAGTTCGCTTTCTGGAACCAAATGTGTGGCACAGGCCACTGTGTTGTAGAATTTCTGTGATGTTGTCGATGCATATGCCTCTTGGTATCCCCATGCCCCGAAACCGGGTTTGTCTACTGTTGTACGAGCGTAGTGGTAATTTATCGGGCTGCATGCTCATGAGATGGCCAAACCACTTAATTTTTTTATCTCCTTATCTAGTGGATGCATGATGTAGTTCTACAATTTATCGGATGTCTTAATTTCAAATCCTGTCTCTCCTGGTAACGTTAATGATTTTTCGTAAGTATCTCATCTCACAGAATGTAAATTTCCCCCTGATGTGCTTTGGTCAGGAACCTTGTTTGACACTGATATCAACGAGTTGGTAATAACGTCTAATTTATCAGCAGTCGTTTAGTTACCTTAGTAATATTCTGATGTTTGAATAGTGGCGACAATTGGCAAGTCACCACTCTGATTTTTTTGACATCATGTTTTAATTTCTGTATCAAGTCTACCATTTTCTGTAAAAATGAATATAAAGAAGTATTAGGTCGTAATTCAGTAGCGATTTTTGTTATTGAGGTTCGAGAAATCCAGTTGACAAAAGAGGAATCGATAATAGGAGATCAAGTCCGGTACGTTCGATACGTTCTTTTCTTCTTTGGGCTTTGAATGGAACACCTAATTTTTGCTTGTATTGTGTTTCACTTAGTTCACTGGGCCAGCACGTTTGAATGGGGTTAATTCAGTGGAAACGCTTTGGTTCTCAAATGCACCAATTATTACCATGACAAAGATGGCAGATTTCGGTTGCACGCATTGCTTCTTCCTTGATTTGTAATTTTAGAGTTGTATTAATGGCTAATTTGTTGTAGAATAATAGTATGAATTTGTCTTTTTTTCATACATAGAATCAATAGATCAATCACACAATCAGTCGGTTTGTTTGTCTATCTGCCTATATACCAGTCAATCAGTGAGTCTATCTATCTATCTATCTATCTATCTATCTATCTATCTATCTATCTATCTATCTATCTATCTATCTATCTATCTATCTATCTATCTGTCTGTCTGTCTGTCTGTCTGTCTGTCTGTCTGTCTGTCTGTCTGTCTCTCTGTCTGTCTGTCTGTCTGTCTGTCTGTCTGTCTGTCTGTCTGTCTGTCCGTCCGTCTACCTATCTGTTACCTGTCAATTTATCTGTCTATCTGCTCGTCTTTCTGTCTGTCCTTCTGCCTGCCCTAGATCTTTGTAGTCAAACCTATCATGCTTATGGTCAATTGACAGTGCACCATGAAAAAACTGATAGACCTTCGTTCTCTTTTAATGGGTTTTCAATTTAGTTTTAACTGTGCGGTGCTAGTATTTTCCGATTTTCCCGAAAATATACCATGAAAAGATTGCAAAGCATACATGTTCTTCTTTTAATGAGTGTTCAATTTAGTTTTCATGGTGTAATGCGCGCCGTTTCCATATTAAAATAACTAGCATGTCTCGCGCTCATAGAAGACGGCTTGCGGACCCCAAGGGAGGACGCCCAAGTCGAGAAGCACTGATATAGGCCCGTGTTAAAATGCTCAAAAAAGAAAAAAAAGCAAAGGCAGTTCTCAGATGAGACAAAGAAAGAACAGAACCACTCAAGCATGTCGTAAGAGGCGACTGATAAGAGGTTGTGCGTGAGGCTGTCAACTTTATCGTGTTGTAAAACTAATTGCTACAAAACCCACTACTACAAGAGCGCACGTATGCTTTGATGGCAGGCCTGCATACAAGGGGACCAGCGGCAGTGTTGATGGTGGGGGTTCCATTCTCCATAAAAAAGGTATCCTCCCATAGCAGATACAGCCGTAGGAGATTGAAGTGTTAGAGACTTCACTATACTAGCTTCAACATCAAGAAGTAGGGTGACCAGTTCCCTTCCTAGCTGCCTTTTCCTTCCCTAACTCAAGAGCAAAGTCAGGAACCCATTTACAGCTTGGTAGACTGGAGTGTGACGATACCGTGAATCTAACCCGGCACCTTTGCCGCCAGAGACCAGGGCTCTAACAACTGTCAATCGAACGCTTTCCATTCTCAGTAAGGAACGAAAAGAAAGGAGAAGAATTAGCCCCTTATCATATACTGCTGTAGAGGAATGGAGAGTTAGAAACCTGTCCTATGCTAGGACTCAGTATCACGAGATAGGGTGCCCGGTTAACGTTCGAGGGGTATAAAGTTACTGGGATGTGTCCAAGGTCAGATTTGTGCAGACTTTGCATAATCTACACCGGAAATACTGAAAATGTCGGCTCAGATTTTAAATTCTGCTTTTATATCTTCCGCAGTTTAAAGTTTTTTTTAGGGTGTAACTCCTGTGTTCACTAGCCCCGCCCATTTTTGACTTCAAGTCTGCATTTCTTGTCGTCGAAAATTGTTTCATTCGCGGATTCTCCAGAGTTGTAAACTTTAGTCCGTGCTGGTTTAACTCTTTCTTTCTTTCTTTCTTTCTTTTTTTCTTACTTTCTTTCTTTCTTACTTTCTTTCTTTATTTCTTTCATTTTTTCTTTCTTTCTTTCTTTCTTTCTTTCTTTCTTTCTTTCTTTCTTTCTTTCTTTCTTTTTATTTCTTTCTTTCTTTCTCTTTCAGGATTCATCAGAGTTGTAAACTTTAGTCCGTGCTGGTTAGGTTATTTCTTTCTTTCTTTTTATTTCTTTCTTTCTTTCTCTTTCAGGATTCATCAGAGTTGTAAACTTTAGTCCGTGCTGGTTAGGTTATTTCTTTCTTTCTTTTTATTTCTTTCTTTCTTTCTCTTTCAGGATTCATCAGAGTTGTAAACTTTAGTCCGTGCTGGTTAGGTTATTTCTTTCTTTCTATCTTTTTCTTTCTTTCTTTCTTTCTTTCTTTCTTTCTTTCTTTCTTTCTTTCTTTCTTTCTTTCTCTATCAGGATTCGCCCAAACGTTAGTTCGAGCTGTTTAACTTTCTTTCTTGCATTTTTTCTTTCTTTCTTTCATTTTGTCTTTCATTTCTTTCTTATTCTTTTTTTTCCTTTCTTTTTATCTTTCCTTCTTTCTTATCTTCCTTCTCTGTTTCCTTTCTTTTTCCTGTCTTATTCTTTCTTTCTTTTTCTTCTTTCTGTCTTTCTTTCTTTTCTTTGTCTCTGTCACTATTTCTTACTTTCTTTCTTTCTTTCTTTCCTTAGTTCTTTCTTTCCTTCTTCCTTTATTTTTCTTTCACGTGTGAATACATAGTCTCTAAGGCAGGGGTATACCAAGTGTAGGACCCCCGGGGGTTTCTGATGAGTCAAAGAAAGACTTCGACTTCTTCTCCAGGCAAGTCGTTATACGCCACTAAAATGAGGTTGTGCCTAAGGCTGACAGCCCCGTGTAGTCGCCCGGGGGTCCCTGAAAAGGACGAATAGGACTATTGCAACCTCATGCATGTCGTACAAGGCGACTAATATGAAGTCTTGCATGGGGCTGACAACCTCATAAAATAAAACGAATGTCCACAGAAACCACTAATGTAGGAGAGATGTTAATGTGTGGTGCAGGCTTCCTGTCAGGTGACCAGCTACAGTGGTGGCTGTATGTTTCGTAAGGAGAGCAAAGGGAAATTATAATGATGAATGATAAGGCTGGCAACCTCATCATGTCAAACAAATTGCTACATAACTTACTGCTGCATGATCTTATGAATGCATTTATTCAGGCTTCCTGCACACACGCGCGCACAAATATATAAGTACTCATATATACAGTTATTATAGGTTGAACGGAACGCGCCTCGCCAAAACGAGGCAAAACGTTATTAATAATAATATGAAGTTATTATGATAGAATTGCATTCGAATAAATAATAATAAATATTACTGGGCATGTTGCAGACACTCGTAAGACATAAAGAAGTAGAACAACTAGACAACAAAAGAGTGATAGAAGTGAAAGACTTACCGGGAAATGCATGGCCATCAGAACGGCATCATCGCTTCGCTGCAGGAGTAAATCGTGACTAACTACACTGCTAACTTAGCATCACTTTGTTTGTTTCTTCGTTTATTTCTATTTTGTTTGAAAAGCAGAAGTACATTATGGCTGAAACGAATTTTTGTGGAAAATAGAAGAAAATACGGAAAAATTTAACATATAACTCAGAGCATCAATAAAATGAACACTAAGTCGTGTTTGTTGTGAGCAGGGCCGGCTGTTTTCCGATTTAACCTATTTGACTCAATCAGGTCGCTCACAGCTTTGAAAAGAAAATAAAAACAAACAAACAATTGGAAGAACATTTTCAAGATCACTCACCAAGAAAGAATTATGGAATTCATCATTCCTTTTTAGTTTTCACTTATTCTTGTTCTAATTTTAATTAGAACAACATTTTGAGAACGGTTCGTGGCAGGGTTGTGGAGTCGGTGTCGGAACACTTGTTGGGCCCACTCCACAACCCTGGTTTGTGGAACAGAAAGCAAGAAATATATCTTTATAAGTATAGTTTTGATTTAACAGATTTTATGTCGAAATGTAGCAAATAAATTGAGTATTTTATTGTTGAATACTCCAAAGCACAGGGGTCAAAGGTAGCCGCATAGCAGATACTGCCGTAGTGGAGATAAGTATTAGAGACTTCACTATACTAGTTCCAGCATTGAGAGGTGGGGTGACCAGGTTCCCTTTCTTGCTGTCTTTTCCTTCTCTAACTCAAGAGAGCCAGGTACCCATTTACAGCTGGGTAGACTGAAGACTGACGCTACCGTGTTTCGAACCAGCGAGAGGCCAGCGCTCTAACACTCTATCAATAGGACGCTGTACGTCCAGGTGCCCCCACCAAAATCGTCCAGTCGGGCCCCGCATTTAAAAAGGCTAGGTCTGGTTGGGTACACGTTTGGCCGCGTACATAGTTGGCGCAGCATTTGATGTTGATGACGCTGTTAACGATGACATACACTGGGAGTATCTACAAGCAGAGAAACACACAATCATGTTTTTTTTTTTTTTCACCCAATCGATATGGACGTGAAGTCGACAAAAAATGTCAGCAGAAAAATTAATATAGCTTATATTCATTATTCACCCGTGTGTTACCGGGGCCCGAAAGGGGAGCAAAGAATAGTAACACTGTCCCCTACCAAGCATGTCGTAAAAAGCGACTAAGGAGGGTTGGGCATGGGGCCGGTTACACCATCCTGTAAAAAAATTTAAACCACAAAAAACTTCAACAAATATGGACAAGTCAAATAAAGAAAATAAAACACAGCCATCCAAGACAGGGGAAGGTCCTCTCGCGGGGAGGCGTATGATGCAACACAGAGAAAGCCGAAAGGAGTCTGTGTTGCTGACTAGCCTTCTTTCTTCTAGGAGAACTTCCAGATTTGGCACCTGGAATGTTCGGACATTAAACGAACAAGGGAAAGTGGCGCAAGTAGCAGCAGAAATGAGGGAATACAAAATCGAGGTTCTGGGAATGTGTGAAACAAAGTGGAAGGGGGTAGACAGGAAGAAACTCATCACAGGTGAATTGGTGCTGTCCTCAGGACATGAAGACGAAAGTTCACACCACAATGAAGGGGTAGCTCTTATATTATCTAAAGAAGCACAGAAAGCACTAATTGAATGGGAAGCTGTTGGACCCAGAATAATAACAGCTTCTTTCAAAACAGCTAAAAAGAAAATTCATGTAAATGTCATCCAATGTTATGCACCAACTAATGACAAAGAAGAGTCTGTGAAAGAAGCATTTTATACTAAACTACAGGAAATTATGGATAAAGTAAAACGAAGAGACATCACAATTTTGATGGGTGACATGAATGCAAAGATAGGTACAGTCAATACTGGATTTGAAAAAGTCATGGGAAAACATGGGCTAGGAGTAATGAATGAAAATGGAGAGCTATTCGCAAACTTCTGTGCTTCATATCAACTGGCTATAGGAGGAAGCATGTTTCCACATAAGAGAATACACAAGGCAACATGGATATCACCAGACCATAGAACAGAAAATCAGATTGATCATATATGCATAAACAAGAAGTTTAGATCATCATTGCAGGATGTAAAGGTATATAGAGGAGCAGATGTGGCATCAGATCACCATCTTCTGATAGCCAAAGTAAAAATGAAACTCAAGAGATATGCAACAATGCAAAATTATAGACAACAGTTTAATGTAGGACAGCTAAGAAATCAAGAAACAAGAGACAAATTTGCGGTCACAGTATCCAACAAATTCCAAGTGCTCCAACAGCTGGAAGATGTAGAGAATACAGAAGACTATTGGCAGCAGGTCAAAACAGTATGGAAGGAGACATGTGAAGAAATACTGGGGAAAAGGGAAAGACAACAAAAAGCATGGATAACAACAGAAACCATCAATAAGATAAAAGACAGAAAAAACAAGAAAGCAGAGTTAAACACAAGCAAAACTAGAAGCTCCAAAGCCAAGGCTCAAGAAGTGTACACAGAAGCAAACAAAGAAGTAAAAAGAAGTATCAAAAGAGACAAGAGGAAGTATATTGAGGAGTTGGCAAGAGAGGCAGAAGATGCTGCAGCCAAAGGAAATTGTGGCCGGGTAGGGTAGTGGGTGTTGCTGTTTATGTCGAGAGTGTTAGGTTTTGATGACTAGCTAGTCCGCTAGAGTTGGGGATTGCTCTCTACAGTCTTACAGGTTGTTTTCCCAGGTTCGGGGTATATCCTCTAAGTTGTTTCTTTTATTGTTTTAGAGCAGTTGTTTGTTTATGATATGCTTGTAGCTATAGACCTATGATAGAATGATTCATTCTTCTTATAGCCAACTGTAAAGATACGATTCTTGAAAACAGCGTAAGGTTTTGACAGAAATAACTTTTAATTGTCTGTTCTGGTACAAATGAACTTGTCAAATAACACAAATTCTTTGATACAGGCATATATACATCAGTTAACAATTAGTAGTGCACATTTGGTACCATTTCATGAGTGCAAAATTCCCTTTGCACCTTTTTAAAGCTATCTGCATGATCGCATATGGCTATCTCCTTGGTTGTACTGTTTCCTTAAGTTGTGCATTTAGATTTTTGTCCTTGCTAATATACTGCAGGCTCTTCAGTGAAATCCGTTATGCAAGAGTTTTCCTTTTGAATCATGTAGGGATCCATAATGTTTAATATTCTCCACTTCATTTAGCATTCTTCCTCAACAGGAGACCAGGTTTCATTATCACATAAAATCTTCGAACCCAAATCTGCGGTAATCATAGCTGTGTGCACTATGAACCACGGGAAAGTTTACATGGTTGTAAATACTTACAGTATTTCAGAAAAACACATTATCACTTCACATCCTAGAATGATCTTTTTCAACAAAGCTTCCCAGTACTAGACTAACGTCTGTTAACTTTGGATTCTTGGTTCCAACTGAATCGCGTCTATTCTACTTTTCTGCCGGCTGAATAATACTGAGCCTAACCATTGGTTGGAAATCACATGACCAATGCTTGGCGTAAGCGAAGCTAGCCTAATTAATGCTTGGCGTTTCGAAGCGAAGCTGGCCTAATTAAACATCTGTTGTCCCGATTTATTAATATCTTCTGTTTCTAATAAGAATTTATTTTATATGTTAATATAGTCTGTACCTGAAGAAAACCACGGTATACGCGGCTACAAAATATGAGAGAACTGTATAGCAGCACAAAGAAGCTAACAGGGAAATACAAGCAAACAAGTTGCCTCATAAAAGACAAGAATGGGAAACTGCTCAGCAATATACAAGAGCAAATGAAGAGGTGGACAGAATATTTTGGAGACATTCTCAATAGACCAGCTCCACAAAACCCGCCGGACATCCAGCCAGCAGAAGAAGAGCTACAAATTAACGGTGAAAGACCAACAAAGGAAGAAATAAAGAAAGCCATAAAGCTTCTAAGAGAGGGAAAAGCGTCTGGACCTGATGGCATTCCAGCAGAGGCCATCAAAGCAGATATCGACACGGCTACAGAGATGTTATATAAATTACTTGGTAAAGTCTGGGAAAAGGAAGAGATACCAGCAGAATGAAAGGAAGGATATCTGGTTAAGTTGCCTAAGAAGGGAAATTTACAAGAGTGCACAAATTATAGAGGAATAATGTTACTATCAGTGCCAGGAAAAGTATTAAACAGGATTATCCTTGAGAGATTAAAAGAGTCCATAGACAAGAAACTGAGAGATGAACAAGCAGTTTTTCGACAAAACAGATCATGTACAGACCAGATAGCCACTTTGAGAATAATAGTTGAACAAAGTCTGGAATGGAATTCACCACTATACATCGGATTTGTGGACTACGAAAAGGCATTTGACAGTGTAGACAGAGAATCACTTTGGAAATTGATGAGGCATTATGGAGTTCCCCTGAAGATCATTAATTTAATAAAGAAAACATATGAAGACATGACATGCAGAGTTCTTCACGAAGGACAGCTTACAGAACCGTTTGGGATAAGAACAGGAGTGCGACAGGGATGCCTCTTGTCTCCATTTCTTTTCTTGCTGGCAATAGATTGGGTTATGAGATCATCGACAACACACAACAGAAATGGAATCCAGTGGACTCTGACTAAGCAGTTGGATGATCTGGATTTTGCTGATGACTTGGCTCTTCTGTCCCATAACCGTAATCAGATGCAGGACAAATTAAAAACACTCGATGAGAGGTCACAGCAATTAGGTCTGAAAATACACAGGGAAAAGACAAAAATAATGAGAATAAATGCAGGTAATGATAACAGGGTTGAACTTGAAGAAACACCAATTCAAGATGTAGAATCATACACATATCTTGGCAGTAATATAGACAAAGTGGAGGGACAGACAGCGATATGAAAATAAGAATACAAAAGGCAAGGGGAGCTTTCATTGCATTGGGAAATATATGGAGATCAAGAGAAATCGGATCCAACACGAAAATAAGAATCTTCAACTCAAATGTGAAGTCAGTCCTATTGTATGGCTCGGAGACATGGAGAACAACAAAGACAACAACCAAAAAGCTACAGACTTTCATAAATGGGTGCTTGCGTAGAATAGAGGGATTAAAATGGTATGACAAGGTTACCAACGTGGAACTGATGACGAGAACTACACAAGTGCCAGTGGAACAAGAGATGAGAAGAAGACGATGGCGATGGATAGGACACACACTGAGGAAACCTGTTGATAGCATTACAAGGCAGTCCTTGTTCTGGAACCCCCAGGGCAAGAGAGGCAGAGGAAGACCAAGAAGTACATGGAGAAGAGAGTTGGAAACAGAGGTGAAAATGATGAGGAGAACATGGAAAGAACTTGAGATGATGGCAAGGGACAGGAGGACTTGGCATGTGTTTGTTGAAGGCCTCTGCTCCTTTGGGAGTGGAGGGTTATGAATGAATGAATGAATATTCATTATTAGGTTGTTTGTAATAATCTAGGACAGGGGTTGGCATCTGTTTTTTAGCTTCCTTTCCCTAGACCACTGGAAAGGATTGTGGTAGATCTGTTGGAATAAAAACAGAAGGAATTCAAAGATTCTCAAAGTTTGCTCCGCGGACACCTAGGCGTCCACGAGACCTTTTCAGGGGGTCCGCGAGGGAAAAACTATTTTCATAATAATCTAGGACGTTATTTGTCTTTGTCACTCTCATTCTCGAGTGAACAGAAACAGATACAAGAATCTAGATGTCTTCTATTAAGCAAATATGTAAAATAATGCCAGACTTCGCACTAAATTTGTTTTAAAATGTAGTTGTTTTTCATAAACAATATGATATTTATGTTAAAATGTAATGGTTTTGTTACTGTTATTTTTAAATGCACTAATAAATAAATATTTCCGTTTAAATTTCTAATACGGTAAACATCGATAGACAAAACCCACATAAACAGAAGCTCTTTGGGTGTGCTGTGTAATTTTTAAGAATGTAAAGGGGTCCTGAAACCAACATATTTGAGAAACGCTGAGCTAGGGAGATGTCGGACTAGTTTTCTCCCGCCGATATTTAAGATCGCTTTTTTCCCCAGGATTAAGTGTACTTTTTCCTACATTCTCAGTAAAAACTTGGCAGCTAGCTTACTAAAATTCAGGTTATTTGCGAACTTCATAAAATAGGAACGAGATCTGTTCTTCGAAATGACGTTCTTCTTCTTCTTCGTACACTCTCAGACGTCAACTTGAATATGTTCAAAGAAAGCAGTGGTTAGCCCCATAAAGCTTTTCCGGGAATGGTACTGGTGATGGCCATATGTGATTTCTCTGTTCCTCATATGTTGAGCATCTTTGAAGCAGATGTTCAGCTGTCATTTTATCTGTACCACAGCCACGATGAGCGTTCATCGGTTAATTCCTATCTTTAGCTTGTTGAATAGGTGGTATCCTAATCTGTTGTGGCCCGTGCGGAGTCTGAAGATTATCACTTGTTCTCTTCTGATGAGCTGGTAATATGCATCATATTTTGTGTGACCTTCATGTTCTGCTTCCCAAATTAGGTTAACATTCGATATAATATCATTTAGTTTGAATTTCCCACCTCTATCTTGATGACATCGCAGGAGGCAGAGATAAAAGTTACTTGAAGGCTTGCACTTAGTCGAAATTCTAAATACTCTTAAATCTGAAAACAGACATGATCTTACCATGGTAGATGTTTAGAGAGTTCATTGTTTTCAACGTAGATCTCCTTAACTCGATATAACTCCGTGGTTGCCTGCCGCTGATCTTTTAAATAAGCGATCAGTATTACAGGATGTTTGAAAATTATTTGTACACACTTTAATAATTTATATTTCATGAACAACGTATACAATTTTCAATTTTCTTTATCACAATTTAAAGCTACGTGATAGACAATTTTTCACTTGCCTACTTACTCGTTCCTTTTCTACCGTGAGGTGTAGGGGTTTGGAAGAGAGAGCGCCAGACTATCCTATCGGCTGTCTTCCTCCTGGCCTGGTTCCATTCTAGTCCTTGGTCCTTTAGAGATTGTCTAATGCTGTCCTCCCAGCGGACTCTGGGTCGTCCTGGAGGTCTGGATCCCTGGCTCTTAGCCTCCCATACCTGCTGTGGCAGCCGATCTTCTCCCGTTCTGCAGACATATTTTTTTCACAATAACATAAAATTTAGTCTAAATGTTCAAAATGCCCACACTCAGCATGAATACATGAGCGGTCAACTCTCTATAATTCTTTTAGAATTGTCTTTCTTTCTTTAAAACTTAATTGAGTATTCTCCATCATTTGTCATGTATCTGAAAAATAATTTTTTTTTCATTGTAAAAAAAAAAAAAAAAAAAAAAAAAAAAAACTGTCTATCTCTTAGCTTTAAACTGTGACAAAGAAAATTGAAATTGTGTATGTTGCTAATGAAGTATAAATTTTAAAATTGTGTATACATCATTTTAAAACACCCTACATATGTAATATTTTTGCACGGTTTTATACAAGATGTAGTAAAAGGTAAAGTCCCCAGCAGATACTTCCATAGAGGAGTGAAGTGTTAGAGACTTCACCATACTAGGTCTAGCATTGAGATGTGGGGTGACCAGTTCCCTTCCTCGCTGCCTTTTCCGTCCATAACTCAAAGTCAGGTACCCATTTACAGCTGGGTAGACTTGAGCGTGTCGGTACCGTGATTTGAACCTGACACCTTTGCCGCGAGAGACCAGCGCTCTAACCACTCTGTCATTCGGACGCTGACAAGATGTAGTGAGGAAACAAAAACTGAAAGAAATCAAGCAGAAATAAAAATATATTGGACAGATATCAAAGAGACATAGCAGTCTTACCGTAAACCATCAGAAAGGACGGCCCCCATGACTACAAGACTAGAACTGCTGCTTCATCAAGAATCATGGCGCACACTGCAGTGGTGGCTGGATGCTCCATCAGGAGCAAAGAGGGAAATGATAATAAGTATATCAAGACAGTATTCGTCAGTGTAAACAACACACAAAACAACACAATTTGATGTCGAAAAGAGTAAATAACAAAAGTTAAAGAAACATCAGAACTATCTACATACTACTACTACTACTACTACTACTACTACTACTACTACTACTACTACTACTACTACTTAGTCGTTCCTGTGCTGACCTTGGGTGTAAAGGTTTGCCGGAGAGAGGACCATGCTATTTAATCAGCTAATAACTAAGGAAACGATATGCATAAAAAAATATTTTTTAAGCTTCAGTTCTTAAATGTTTAAATATGCTTTTAAGCGCGCTAAAAAACAATAGAAAAAAGATTACTTAAGTCGATGTAATTCAAAATATTTAAAAGACGTTGCTGGGAAATTTTGACCACTCAGACAAATTGTAGCTGTCAAAACAAAATCTTTCCTACCAATAACGTTTCTTTTTAAACATTTCAGATCTCCCCAATTTGGCGCTTTAAACGAAATTAAATTTTGTAGTTCTTCTTCATACACTCTCAAACGTCTACTTGGATATTAAATAAAAATAAATCAGTGGTCAGCTTCAGGCTATTTGCATCTCCACAGTTTTTCCAAAAATGGTACTGGTGACCACCATATGTGCTTTATATGTTCCTCATATGTTGGGCACCTTTGAAGCAGATGTTCAGCAGTCTTAAATTTGAGGAATATATTGCTGAGGTGCCGGACACTTTTGCGTTTTAAAGATCTGTTTCTTTGCTGGGCCTTGTCTTCATTTATCTAATCTCATTGTCTCCTCTTTATTGTTCTCCAAAACTACCCCGTTTAGTTTCCCCGGGAGGTCTGTGAATATACAAAGAAAAAACGGGACTACTGCCCTCCCAGGCATGTCGTACAAGGCGACTAACATGAGGTTGTGTATGAGGCTGGCAACCTTGTCATGTACAACAAATTGCTAAAGAAACCGTGGCTGTAAGAACGATTGGTTCAGGCGTCCTGCAATCAGACCAGCTGTAGTAGTGGTTCCATGGTCCGGGCGTCTTGCAATCAGACCAGCTGTAGTAGTGGTTCCATGGTCCGGGCGTCCTGCAATCAGACCAGCTGTAGTAGTGGTTCCATGGTCCGGGCGTCCTGCAATCAGACCAGCTGTAGTAGTGGTTCCATGGTCCGGGCGTCTTGCAATCAGACCAGCTGTAGTAGTGGTTCCATGGTCCGGGCGTCCTGCAATCAGACCAGCTGTAGTAGTGGTTCCATGGTCCGGGCGTCCTGCAATCAGACCAGCTGTAGTAGTGGTTCCATGGTCCGGGCGTCTTGCAATCAGACCAGCTGTAGTAGTGGTTCCATGGTCCGGGCGTCCTGCAATCAGACCAGCTGTAGTAGTGGTTCCATGGTCCGGGCGTCCTGCAATCATACCAGCTGTAGTAATGGTTCCATGGTCCGGGCGTCCTGCAATCAGACCAGCTTTAGTAGTGGTTCCATGGTCCGGGCGTCTTGCAATCAGACCAGCTGTAGTAGTGGTTCCATGGTCCGGGCGTCCTGCAATCAGACCAGCTGTAGTAGTGGTTCCATGGTCCGGGCGTCCTGCAATCAGACCAGCTGTAGTAGTGGTTCCATGGTCCGAGCGTCCTGCAATCAGACCAGCTGTAGAAGTAGTTCCATGGTCCGGGCGTCCTGCAATCAGACCAGCTGTAGTAGTGGTTCCATGGTCCGGGCGTCCTGCAATCAGACCAGCTGTCGTAGTGGTTCCATGGTCCGGGAGGAGCGAAAAGGAAAAGGAGGATAATGATCCAGTACCATAATTCCCGCCGTAGGTACTTCGGTCGGTCGATCTGTCACACTTTGCACACCGTCGTTTGCGCACTTGTTTCTGTTTTCGAGAGAGTGCATTAACTTTCGAGCACAGCTAAGCGGGTGCAACTGTGGTTGAAAGTTAGACAATAATTGTATTGTTTCCCCTTATATGTACTCTCGCGAAAATAGCAAAAGTGTGACGGTGTGTATTAAATCATCAGACAATCAAGATAATTTTCTTTCCAGTTTCATTCGGGAAACGGATTTAACTCATCATTTTTCTTAAAATTACCTTAAAAATGTAAGTTTTTCAATTGTTTCTTCAAGACAAAATTTTAATTTTTAAACTTATTATTATGGATCAAAATGATAAGATGGCTAAAAGGAAGAGACGATCGCGTCATTCACAGCGAGCAAGCGAGACTATAGAAGAAGCAGCATTGTAATACGTGTAACAGAAACAACACACTATAATTAAAAACCTGCCAATTTTGGCGGGTTGCTGCTAGTAAAAACTGAACACTTGTTATTCTCAAATTTTCTTCTTTGATCTGAACAGTTGATTGATATCCAGGGTCTTCTATAAGTTACTCTTACTGGCTTGTCCTGTTCTTGTCCATTCTACTACTTGCTAGAATTGTTCTATGCCCGTGTTTTGACTCATATCTTCATACAGCCCTTTTGTATTCACTATAAGCAGTGATTCTGTCATTTCACTCACAGTTTTATCCATTCTCCAGTGTTTGTCTCAACAAATACCTGTTTTCTCTACATTTGTAATTGTTTTTTCATATCTACTTTTTCCGCCCCCTCTTACCTTTTATGCTGTTTTCACATGTACTTCTTCTATTACGCACACTTTCTTGCTTTGCACTTTAATTTTGTATATTTTCTTTTATTTTTACCAGCCTCTGGTATTGCTTCCATTTTATATCTACATTGTATATTGTTTCATTGTTGAATTGGTTTTTCGTTACATTTGTGGTATATTGCTTCATAGCTGAATTATTTTCTTTTTTTTCTCTATCACTTACCCATCACTCTGTCTTCTTCACCATATCTTCATCTACATTCTGGTTCAGCCTCCATGTACGCGCATCATTCACCAACTTCATCCAACATGTTATTTAATTCACGATTCCCTTCTCACCTTCTTAATTCTTAATGTCCCTCATACGAATCTGCTCGTATTATCTGAAGCACTTCTCACGGGCGGCAAGACAAGATACAGGGAACAAAACAAAAAAAAAACAAACAAACAAAACAGCAAAAACAAAAACGCTTTACTTAGCACGTTAACTTAATTATATCCATGAGCACAGTGACCTATCAACAGGTTTCTGACGTAAGCACTTTTTCCTTCCAGCAGAAATTTTATAACACCCAAAGACTTCAAAATGTCTTCAAATTTAAACTGTGGAAAAAAGGGTGGAGCTGATTTTCATTTTCTTTGAACGTGATGAGACGTCAGCATAAATATTTGAAGAAAGCATTGGTCAGCCTCTGGTCGCTGACTTCTCATTAGAGCAGTGGTGGGCCATACGGACGTGAATCGACACAGTTGGCGAATGGGCACTAAAAGTGTAGCGAATTTAATTATTAGACTTGGCATAACACTGACGAACATTTCAGCAACAAACAAAACAACTACTTGCAAACAAATATTTGCGCCGAAAAATACGTATATTGATTCCTTGATTTATATTTGATTCTGTAAGCAACAAGTCATGTACATGAGTTTTAGAATTGACCCCTTGAATCAGACTGCCCTTTTAACAAAAAAAAAATGTAATATGGCGAACGAATCATTATATTCGCCACGCCTGTGACTTGAATCAACATCCTTTTTGCCCACCCTGGCATTAGTGTTTCTCCTGGACTTTAACGTGAGCCCATTTCTATTATCCTACCCAGTGAAGTCCAGTCGAAATCATGTTTGACTATATTGGTTGGTTGGATACTTCCTCCAGAGGTATCCATTTGTTGTATGTGTCTCCAATCTACAGCTGTATTGGTTGTCTGATTAATTTCCGTAGTTTAGTCTCAGTTATTCTGTATTTAACGAGCAAGTAACCCGCCAGAAATTGTGATAAATACGTGTGATTATGTTGTGCTCTTTTTCCCGCACGTTCTGATGACGACACTAATCCTTCCTGTGGTCATTTCAGTCCTGCCCATTTCAACTTCATTGGATCTTTTTCTAGATAAATTATCATGACGAATGGTCAGTGAGCAATGCACTGTGAAAAAACAGTTGAAATGCCTGCGCGCTATTTTAATGGATGTTTAATTTAGCTTTTACAGTGTAGTTACCTCCGAAATCGGAGAGTATTTGCCTGAATGGCGAGGGACACCTGTCTCTGTACAAGTAAAAAGGGATACTCACGTAAAATCAATGTCAGGTTAGACATAGTAATAACCTGAGATTTCGCCTCGAGTATTAGCGGGCGTACGGAAAAAAAAAAAAAAAAAAAAAAAAAAAAAAAAAGTGTAGTGTGCGCCGTTCCCGAAAATGCACAACGAAAAAAAAAAAAACCCTGCAAGGCTTGCGTGCTCTTCTAATGCGTGCTCATTTTAACTTTCACTGTGCAATGCGCTCCTTTTCCGTATTTTGTCCACATTTTTCATTGTTCGTGACAGGACGAGTCACTTAAACAAATAGTAGTTTGGGGATAAGCAGATGTATTCGTCGTTGTCTGGTTGTCTCTATCTTGTTCTTGTTTTCTTGTTATTTTTCTTGTTCTTCTTCGTCTTCTTCTCTTGTTTTTGTTTTCTTCTTGTTCTTCTTGTTTTTCTTCTTCTTCTTCTTTTTTATCCAGTTTCTCCTCACAAGGAGCATAGGCCGTCAACAAACTTATGCCAAGTCTTCTTGCCCCGTGCCATCAGCTCAAGGTCTTTCTGTGTCTTCACTACCCCCTTCATCTCTGTCTACAGCTTTCTTTCCCATGCGTTCTTTGCTCTTCTTTGACCTCTCATACCTTAGGTAATTCAGAACAAGGACTGTCTGTAGTAATGCTGTCATCTCCAGCGCCTCATTCTCGTCTCCTGCTCCACTGGCGCATGTCTAGTTCTTGTCATCAGGCCCATATCAGTGATCTTGTCATACCACTTCAACCCTTATATTCATTTATTTAGTTCTCATAGTTATGTCCTAGTTATTTGTCATTACATTAAAAATATACGTACATGTTTTTGCCCAGAAACTACATTTACATTTTGAAAACTCTTTCTTTTTTCCTCTTTGCCTCTCTCTCTCTCCCTGGCTTTCTCTCTCACTCTCAATTTTATCTCTCTCTTTCTCGCTCTCCTCTCTCTCTCTCTCTCTCTCTCTCTCTCTCTCTCCCTCTCTCTCTCTCTCTCTGAGCAGCAATCTCACAAGAGGGGAAACACAATCAATCGATTCAAAGCAATAAATAAACATTTTGTCTATTTACAAGAACGTTAGTCTGTCAGTCTGTCTGTCTTGTCGTGTCTGTCACCTGTCACACACACACACACACATCCTGCCCTTCGAGTCCTCTTCACAAGTGGATAAACCTCTAATTTTTTTTTTCTGAGGAGCTAGGTCAAGTAATATCCCATCCGCCTCCTCCCTCACCCTGCCCCAGAGATATCATGTACCTCATTATACAGTTTTCCTATGTTAGTCAAGTTCAGGTGTTCTCAACTTTTGTGGTCCTCTACCCCAAATGTTTTTTAATAAACCTCATTTACACCTTATTCAGTATGAGAGGACAAATTAAATAAATTCTAAAGTTTAATATGTATATTCGCATAATAAAATAAATGAACAAATCAATCAATTTTTCATAAGGAAAATTGTATTCGTCACGTAAATAAAGTAAAAACAAAAAATATTGTTACGACGTTATTACCTTTGCTGAGATCCCCGGGGAGGGGATTTCCAAGGCAGAGGAATTAAGGCCGCTTGCATATTGCTGTCACCACGCAGTGTGCAAGTTTGGTTTTCATTTGTACTCGGTACATAACAATATTGACTTATATAATAAAGTTGTTAAACGTTGAGCAGAAATAGAAAAGGTTAATGTAGTCCCATAACAGATACTGCTGTAGGGGAGTCAAGGTAGTGACTTTACTATACTAGGTCCAGCTTTTGGAGATGGAGTGAGTGACTAACTTCCTCGCTCACTTATTTTGCCTTCCCTGATTCAATAGCAGAGTCAGGTACCCGTGTACAGCTGGATATACGTTAGCACGACGTCGTAAGCGCGTGTCCAATCGGACGCTATTCTTTATTTCAATCTTTATCAGAATGGGAAGAGGAAGGTAAAGGATCCCGTTACCTGCACGTTGAGGCATAATGGAATATGGTATTAGTCCCATATTTTCTTGACCATCGGCACACTAGGGGTGATGTGGTCAGCATCACGCCGGCCGCTTTAACCTTCCCAGAGTTGCTATGGTACCCAATTCATGAGGCTGGGTCGACTCTTGAGCCGTTTGGGTTTTAAAAAATCCAATCTCAACTAGGAATCGAACCTTGGACCACCGAGCTAGGAAGCCAGTGCACTAACCACTGCGCCACCGTGACTCCACCTTAATCAGAATACAGTCAAATAAATTAGTGAGACCTTTGACTAAACCCTGAGATATTCTCTCTCCGGCTCACTTTTTTTTTTCATTAACACTACTAGTTTTTGAATATTTCAATAGGATAATATAGCCATTTACCAAATACAATGCTGTCACATGATTCAAAACATTTATTCACTGCTTAGACAGCGCAGACTACGCTGGCTTGGCCATGCCCGCGGAATGGAAAATGGTCGCATCCCGTAAAATATTTTCTACGGACAACTGGTAGATGACAAAAGAACAACGGAGCTACCGCGGCTGAGTTTCAAAGATGTGTGCAATGGACTGGCATGAATGCACTGAACATACGAGTAATCCAGCAGCCTGGGAGGATGAAGCTGCGGATCGTACCAAGTGGCGATGCTCCCTGTGGTGCCTCCTGGGATTGGGCGAAAAGAAGCTCTTACAACAAGCAGACGAGAAAAGAACACGCCAAAAGAAACACCAGGCCAAACAAAAACAAAATGCAGCTGAGGACTACTACCTCAAGAGCGCATTATTCCCATACCCAGTTATGACAGAAGGAGGCTACTACAAATACACGCCTTACCCCTTGACAAACTTCTCTCACCCTTTGGGGTATGCGTACCCCAGGGTGGGAACCCCCTGATTTAGCTCATAAACCGTCGAGACCCGGGTCTTGATGGCAGTTCGAGGTCATACATTGCATGTAGTGATCTCAAGAGCATGAGAAAATGGAAATCCAGTGTCCAGGTCTCAACAGTTTATTGCATCGGTGTTAAGAAAGACATATTTTATAATAGGGCCACGTTCGTGGTGGCAAATTATTAGTATTATTACCGCTTGTCACACACAATTATTTCCGTAGCAACGCTGTACTCTCTCTCACTATCTCTCCCTCCTCTCTCCATCTCATGCTCTCTCTCTCCATCTCATGCTCTCTCTCCATCTCATGCTCTCTCTCTCTCTCTCTCTCTCTCTCTCTCTGATAACTTTTGAGAACTGACTGCCGTTGTCAGATATGCGCAGGATGTGTATTATCTAAGTCCATCTTTATTTATTAAGGCACACTCTTGCATATCTCGTTTCTTTTGCTCTATCTTCAGTCTGTCAGTACCTCAGTCTGTCTGTCTGTCTGTCCTCCCATCAGTCAGTCTATTAGTCCGCCAATCAGTCAGTCCATCAGTCCGCGCTTCAGTCAGTCCATCAGTTCACCCATCAGTCAGTCCATCAGTCCGCCCGTCAGTCAGTCCATCAATCCGCCTTCAGTCAGTCCATCAGTCTGCCCGTCAGTCCGCCTATCAATCAATCCGCAATCAGTACACGCCCGCCCGTCAGTCAGTCCACCAGGTCACCCGTGTCCCGTCAGTCAGTCCATCCGACCGACCTGCATTCAGTCCATCCGTCCGACCTGCATTCAGTCCATCAGTCCGACCATCGACCCGCCCATCAGTCTGTCTGCCCGCCAGCCAGTAAGTCTGCCCGTCGGTCAGTCCATCGGTCCGACCTACAGTCAGTCCATCAGTCTGCCCGTCAGACAATCCATCCGTCCGACCTGCATTCAGGCCATCAGTCCGACCATCGATCTGCCCATCAGTCTGTCTGCCCGTCAGTCAGTCAGTCTGCCCGTCAGTAAGTCCATCGGTCCGACCTGCAGTCAGTCCATCAGTCTGTCCGTCAGTCAGTCAGTCTGCCCGTCAGTAAGTCCATCGGTCCGACCTGCAGTCAGTCCATCAGTCTGTCCGTCAGTCAGTCCATCAGTCTGTCCGTCAGTCAGTCCACCAGTACACCCGTCAGTCAGTCCACCAGTACACACGTCAGTGAGTCCATCAGTCCGGCCGTCAGTCAGTCCACCAGTACACCCTTCAGTCAGTACACCTGTCTTTCAGTCAGTCCGCCCGTCAGTCAGTCCACAAGTGCATCCGTCAGTCACTCCATCAGTCCGCATCCGTCAGTCAACCCATCAGTCCGCCCATCAGTCAATCCACCAGTACACCCGTCAGTCAGTAAGTCCGCCCGTCAGTCAGTCCATCAGTCCGCCCATCAGTCAGTCCAACAGTCCGCCCGTCAGTCAGTCCATCAGTCCGCCCGTCAGTCAGTCCATCGGTCTGCCCGTCAGTCAGTCCATCAGTCTGCCCGTCAGTCAGTCCATCGGTCTGCCCGTCAGTGAGTCCAACAGTACACCCGTCAGTCAGTAAGTCCGCCCGTCAGTGAGTCCATCAGTCCGCCTGACAGTTAGTACATCAGTCAGACCGTCAGTCCATCAGTCCGACCGTCAGTCAGTCCATCAGTCTGCCCGTCAGTGAGTCCATCAGTCCGCCCGTCAGTCAGTCCATCAGTAAGACCATCAGTCTGCCCATCTGTCAGTCCATCAGTCCGCGCGTCAGTCAGTCAGTCTATCCACCTCTTTATCTGTCCATCCATGTCGCCTGTCTGTAACTATCCCATCTTTCTCTACAACGCCATTTATGTCTGTTAACACTCAATACTTTACTATCCACTCTGTGCTACATACACAAACACAGCGCACATGCCGTGAAATAAATACATTTTAATAGCCTAATATTATTTTAAACTTAAAATCTCCCAAATTATTACTTTATACAAATCATTGATTCTATGATTATCATTATTATATTTTTTTTTACCCTGGGAAGTCTCACAGATAAACAGTTTATCTCCACCACCGTTTCTTTTTTCTTGTCATTCATTGTCTGTGCTTGTGTGTCACCCAGATTCCAACTGTTAGCAATAATGAGTCAACTCAGCCCGTTAGCCATTTAATTGAAATCTAATTACTAGTTACATCGTTCTCGAACCCATACCTTAAAATAGTAGTCTTCACTTTATTTCAAGCGTTGTTTTCTCCCCCCGATCGTTGAATCGAGCTGATAATCGATACACTTCCTATTTACATTAGGTTGTGATTTGTGGACTCACGCACTTCAAAAGTAAGCGATACTATGTCTCCATTAGTGCTGAATCCTTTGGCTGTTAGTATAAGAATACTTTCAGAGCTGCATAGGACACAAATTGAGGAAACTAGTTGCTAGCATTACAAGACCGCTGTTTTGCTGGAAAACACAGGGCAAGAAACATAGAGGGAATCCAACACAAAAAACATGCGGAGAAAAGAACTGATGACATAATGACAGGGACAAGGAAGAGATTGAAAAACTTGATGCTCATGGCGCAAGTCTGACTGGCTGACTGACTGGCTGACGGGCTGAGTGACTGACGGACTGACTGACGAAGTGACTGACGGGCTGAGGGACCGGCGAACAGACTGACAGGCACACAGACTGACTGGCTGACAGACTTACTCACGGTTTGGCTGGCTGACTGGCGGCTAACTGACGGGCTCATTGACTGACTGGCTGGCATACAGACTGACTGACTGGCATACAGGCTGACTGACTGGCTAATTATCTGACAGACTAACAGACAGGCTGACTGACTGGTAGACAGACTGACTGACGGGCTGATTGATTGACTGGCAGACAGACTGACTTACTCGCAGACAGACTGACTGACTGGCAGACAGGCTGACTGACGGGCTAACTGACTGACTTGCTGGCATACAGACTGAAGGGCTAACTGTCTGACTGACTAGCAGACAGACTGACTGACTGGCTAACTGTCTGACTGACTTGTAGACAGACTGACTGATTGGTTGACTGATAGACTGACTCTCAGACAGACTGGCAGACAGAACGACTGGCTGGCTGGCTTACAGACTGATTGGTTGACTGATAGATTGACTCTCAGACAGACTGGCAGACAGACAGACAGACTGGCTGGCATACAGACTGTGACTGGCATACAGACTGACCGACTGGCTAACTATCTGACTGACTAGCAGACAGACTGACTGACTGGCTATCTAACTGACTGGTAGACATACTGATTGACTGGCTGACTGACTGACTGGCAGACAGACTGACTGGCTGGCAGACATGCTGACTGTTGGGCTGATTGATTGACTGGCAGACAGATTGACTGACTGGTAGACAGACTAACTGACTGGAAACAGACTGACTAACTGGCTGACAGACTGACTGACGGGCTGATTGGCTGACTGGCAGACAGACTGACTGAGTTTCAGACAGACTGACTCACTCACTGATTGACTGACTCGCAGACCGACTGACTGACTGGCAGACCGACTGATTCACTGGCAGACAGACTGACTCACTGGCAGACCGACTGACGGGCATACTGACTGACTGCTAGACAGACTGACAGACGGGCTGACTAACTGACTAGCTGACTGACTGACAAGCTGGCTGACTGACTGACAAGCTAGCTATCTGAATGGTTGACGAGCTGACTGACTAACTGAATTGCAGGCTGACAGACCTACGGGCTTATTGGCTGACTGACGGGCAGACTGACTGACGGACTCAGTCAGTCAGACTGAGTGGTTAGAGCACTGGTCTCTCGCGGCGACGGTGCCGGGTTCGATTCACGGTACCGACAAGCTCCAGTCTACCCAGCTGTAAATGGGTGCCTGACTTTGCTCTTAAGTTAGAGATTGAAAAAAGCAGCGAGGAAGGGAACTGGTCACCCCACCTCTCGATGCTGAACCTAGTATGGTGAGATCTCTAACACTTCTCTCCCCTACGGCCGTATCTGATATGGGTTGCTACCTTTACCTTTTAGTATAGATGAAGCCTTTAACACTTCATTCCTCTCGGCAGTATCTGCTCTGAAACTACCGTTTTTACTGCCTCTGCAACGTCTGCTATTACCATCTTTAATATGCATAATTCCCCTTCCTTTCATCCAATAAAATTACAACGATTTCTTTTCCTTCTCGTTTTCTTCTTGTCTCTCTTATTTCCATTCTTTAAAACTACCATTCGCCTCTAGCTCTATGCAGGCAACCTGCACCAAAGCACGAGTTGTTTTAACTGTCGTGGTTTATTTAACTTTGTGTTTTTCATAAAGAGGTTGCTGCCTTATGGACAACCCTCTGTTGTTGCCTCCCACGACATTGTTTCCCCTTTAAAAGAACAGATTGTAAATGGAAGTTAAATTATGTGTCAGACTGTCACAGTTTGCTACAGGATACCGGGAAGTTACCTATTCTTTTATGCCTGGTTTTGAAGAATCAAGTAATGCCCCTTGTTTTGTTTGTTATTTATGTTTCTTCTTCTTCCTCGTTCGTCCTAAAAAGGACGGTGGTTGCGTTGTGTCTGTTTACGCCTAAGCTGTGATATCTGCACCTTGTTATTTATGTTTGAAGAAGACCATAGGGTTAGTCACATTGGTACATTTATTTTTCTTTCTGTAAAATTACTACTGTGCAAGTTTTCTTCACATTTTTGCGCTAACTTTACTTCATAAAAAAATAATTCAATTTGCTACTACTTTACCTCATGAACGTCTACTACTTTACCTCATTAATGTCTACTAAAAATTTACCTCATTAATGTCTGCTACAAATTTACCTCAGTAAATAAAATCTGCTACTATTTTACCTCATTAATATCTGTTACTATTTTTCTTCAGTGTCTGATACAATTTTACCTCCTTAATGACCCTTACTATTTTACTTCCGTGTCTGATACAATTTTACTTCATTAATGTCTGCTGAAATTTTACTTCATTAATGTCTGAACCATTTTTTAAACTCATTAATTTTACGTGTCCTGCGCTCTATTTCTTCGTTCTCGTTCGCTCTCAAATTACAACATCTGTCTTTCTTATTAAGCTGGGAGCCCGTCTCAGGCTTCTATCGAAATTCATCTGTCTTTCCCACATGGAAATTCATCTGTCTGTCCCACATGGAAATTCATCTGTCTGTCCCACATGGAAATTCATCTGTCTGTCCCACATGGAAATTCATCTGTCTGTCCCACATGGAAATTCATCTGTCTGTCCCACATGGAAATTCATCTGTCTGTCCCACATGGAAATTCATCTGTCTGTCCCACATGGAAATTCATCTGTCTGTCCCACATGGAAATTCATCTGTATGTCCCACATGGAAATTCATCTGTCTGTCCCACATGGAAATTCATCTGTCTGTCTTGGAGCCGCGCTAGCGTAGTGGTTACAACACCGCTCTGGCGACCGGGTGATACAGGATCAAACCCGGGCGACGGCATTTGAGGATTTTTCGTCGACCGGGATTTGGACTGGATTAACTCGAGACCTGGCGAGGACATTTGAAGGAGTGTCGTCGACCAGGGACTGGCGGCTCCTGAGCCGACCCAGCTGCAATGGGTACCTCCGAAATCGGCGAGTATTTGCCTGAATGGCGAGGGACACCTGTCTCTGTACAAGAAATAAAGGGATACTCACGTAAAATCAATGTCAGGTTAGACATAAAAATAATAACCTGAGATTTCGCCTCGAGTATTAGCGGGCGTACGCAAAAAAAAAAAAAAAATCTGTCTGTCCCACATGGAAATTCATCTGTCTGTCCCACATGGAAATTCATCTGTCTGTCCCACATGGAAATTCATCTGTCTGTTCCACATGGAAATTCATCTGTCTGTCCCACATGGAAATTCATCTGTCTGTCCCACATGGAAATTCATCTGTCTGTCCCACATGGAAATTCATCTGTCTGTCCCACATGGAAATTCATCTGTCTGTCCCACATGGAAATTCATCTGTCTGTCCCACATGGAAATTCATCTGTCTGTCCCACATGGAAATTCATCTGTCTGTCCCACATGGAAATTCATCTGTCTGTCCCATATGGAAATTCATCTGTCTCGCCATCTGCCAGATTATTGAACAGATGGTATCTGAGTCTTCAATGGCCGGTTCTTAGTCTGAAAATTATCACTTGATCTCTTCTTGATAATGTATAGCATGGTTCAGCATTACTGGACTCTGGATGGTCATTCTGCTGTATTTGAGGGATTACTGTACATATAATGCAAATTTAGGAATATCTAATGAACTACTGTTTTCATTGATACTGTTACCTTCACTGTAACCATTATTAATGTTACTACTGATACTACTACAACTACTATTACTACTACTGCTACTTATGTACTAATGTAACTACTATTACTACTACTGCTGCGACAGCTACTACTATAACTGCTATTACTATTACTGCTGCGATTGCTACTACTACTACAACTGTAACTACTACTGCTGCTACAACTATTATTACTTCTACTACTACTATTACTACTACTTCTACTGCTTCTGCGACAGTTACTAGTGCTGCTGCTGCTATTACTATAACTACTATTACTAATACTAATGCTGCTGTTACAACAACTTTCTACCACTGTTGCTACTATTACAACTACTACTATCACTACTACTACGGCTGATGTTACTGCTACTACTAAAACTAATACTACTACTACTGCCGCTGATGTTACTACAACTACTACAACAATTAATGTTAATATGATACTACTGCTACTACTACAAATACTAAAACTACTACTGCTGCTATTACTACAGCAACTACTGTGACGGTATTGCCTCCCCTGCTTTGCAGTAGTGGTCAAACAGTGGCCAAAACTCAAGAGTATCTATTATAGGCTTCAATGGAGTCTATCTTTACACAAGATTACTCTTGGCGGAAATGTCGATAGAAGAGTAGTAAAGCTTCTATCACATGGGAGTCTTCATAAGATATTCAGATAAGCGAAAACAATGCTGGCTGTCGCTAAGCACATTAATTCTGTAATTTGCCGACGCCTTTTATAAAGAATTAAGCAATGGTTTATAGCTCGTTAAGCCTCCACCGCTGAGTTAATCAGTGGAATTATTATTATTAATATATATATATATATATATATATATATATATATATATATATAATATATATATATATATATATATATATATATATATATATATATATATATATATATCCTGAAGCACATTAAAAACGCACCACTATTATATATACTGATGCCGAGAAGCTGGGAAAAAAAAGTGTGGGAATGGATTTTCCCCGTGTTTGTCATAAGGTAGAGAGCGAATGGCTGCTGGAATGGAAAGTGTATGATTCAACCCACGGGTTTGTGTACAGACTACATGAAAACAATGAAAGTTACACGTGCAACAGATTCCCAACAGCTATGACCCTGAAAATATGTACGCGTTGTGACAGTATACTCGGTACAAAAAGGCCGTTGAGACAAAACACCCAGTACATGTGCTTGAAATGCCACGACTATCTGAAAACGACCGCCAACGAGCCATTGGTATGTTGGAGACCGGAATAAGCTCGCGGGCCATTGCCAGAAGGATGAATTGCCACCACAGCACTATTGTACGTCTCAATGAACGGTACAGAACCACTGGCAGTGCCTGGGATAGACTTCGGAGTGGCCAACCATGAGTTACTACCCCTGCTCAAGATCGTCATATTGTGCTGAGTCACCTAAGGAATCGTTCTTTCCCGGCAAGTCAAACAGCAAGAGCAATAGTGGGTAGACGTGGGCAAGTCTCTCGAATGACAGTCATAAGACGACTCAGAGATACATGCCTCACCGCAAGACGACCTTATGTTGGGCCAAACTTGACTCACAGACATCGTCAGCAACGCCTGCAATGGGCAGAGCAACATGTCAGATGGACTAGACTGCAGTGGAATGCTGTCCTATTCACAGACGAGAGCAGTTTCAACATATCTTTTGCTGATAGACGTATGCGGATTTGGCGACGGTGTGGAGAGCGCTTTGCAGATTGCTGTGTTCGTCAGCACAACCGATTTGGAGGTGGCAGTATTCACATTTGGGGAGGATTCAGTTTTCACCATCGCTTGCCTCTTCACGTCTTCCGTGGAAATGTTAATGCTGTGACATATCGAGATGAGGTTCTGGATGCATTGGTTGCTCCTGCGTTCACAAATTATCCATACTTGCAGCTTCTCCAGCAGGATAACGCACGTGCACACACCGCGTGCATTACACTGCAATATCTACAGCAGCAGAACATTGTGACGATTGATTGGCCTGCCCTATCACCAGACATGTCCCCTATAGAACATTTGTGGGACGAGCTTGGACGCAGAGTCTACAGGCACGGTTCTCCAGCTAATCTGCAACAGCTCGAAGCTGCTCTTACACGTGAATGGGACTTGATTCCCCGGAATTTCCTTCAGAGACTTGTGCGTTCCATGCGGAGCCGCTGCCAAGCTTGTTTGCAAGCACACGGTGGACATACCAGATACTGAGGATAGTGTGAATGAATTTTTTTATTGGTTGCATTTTTGGTTTTCTCCCTTGCCTGCACAGAATGCAATGAATTTGATAACAATCAAATGTACAAATTAATGACCAGCATGGATTCATAGGAAAATGAATAAAGATTCCAAATATGTAAACTTGAAAACACATATTTACATTTCACACTCTGTTCCTTGATTATACAGGTGGTGCGTTTTTAATGTGCTTCAGTATACTGTATATTCTACCGGTGCGTTTAGCGTCGTAAGAATGACCACCATCTACAAGCACTTTTTTGGGTTGCTATGCTGGCCATAAGTCTAGTCAGAAACAAATGGAATGCAGAGCATCCAGGACACACACAAAAGGATGCATATTACCAGCTCAGCAGAAGACAACAAGTGATAATCTTCAGACTCCGCACGGGCCACAACATATTGGGATATCATCTATTCAACAGTCTAAAGATAGTGTGGTAGGAATGTCATGAAGGGAGATAACTGAGATTGGGATAACGATGTTAGCACTTAGGGAATAGCGGGACTTGATCAGGTGATTTATTTTTCGTACGCCCACTATTACTCGAGGCGAAATCTCCGGTTAATATGGCTAACTTAAAAAAAAAAAAACCTTAGTGATTGATAAACAATCACGCGATCCAATCGGTCTTCCACAAAATTATCATATACCGTATATCTGACAGATTATTATTAGAAACACGTTGGAAATAATTCTATAATGCTGTGGAAAAAACAAACCTATATGTTTGGTCAAACACCCCGTAACTAAGATCACTGTCTAGGGGGTAATTATTTTTAATGTTCCTTAGCTCACAAGACAACTCACAACACACACTATCTGCCGTACTAGAGAAAGAAAAAAAAAAGATAAAATATAATAGGACTTCGCACCCCTTCTGTGGTACTAGTTCAAGGTCTAGCTCAAAATCATTTAGATGGTGCTTGCTCAGTATTTGAGTTCTGTCCCGCGACGAGCCGACATTTATGTCGTAATTTTTTAGAAGATAGGACTGAGGTAATTATGGTCCCGTACTAGCAGAGTTACTGATGATAGCTATGTGACTCTATTTAAGGTAGACGCACTTTGTCACTTGTACCGAGTGTAGTGGTTTTCTGATGTTATTGTGTGGTTATTATGTTACCTAGTGTACTGGATGAGGTCAGCTGTGAAGGCCCCTGATGATAACAGTTTATGTGAGTTACAGAATGCCTTTCTGCTACCACTTATGACCTCAAACAGACCTATTCTGCTATTATGTATGTTAGCTACGTTAAATGTCTAGGGTACTGAATTGTGATGTGTAGGTACTTAAATATACAGACACACACATGTAAATTCTAAGTCTAATACTAAGAATAATAATCTCTATGATAAAATCAACTAACACTGTCTTTAGAATTTAAATTTGACAATCTTTTAAATTTATTTAGTCCTGAACCAAATGTTTCTTCTGGTCAGGACGTATGAAATAATATGTATTTATCAATAAAGGTGCATATATATTGAACAATCAAATGAAAATTGTATACATAAATATATGGTTACATTGGTTGATATTAATATTGACTACAGTGTCTTTGGAAAACTAGTACTGGATGTTTAGTTGGGGTGGTGTCATCATGCCCAATCTTTGTTTTATAATGTTCATGTCTTTGAAATATAGACCTGCAGTACAGTTTTTATCAACACGATTTTGGTTTATTTATTTATTTGTGGAACCAGTGTGATGAATCTACAGCAGGCCAGGTATTCACTTATCTGGCCTGTGACGATGCAGTACAGAATTATAGTAGCCCACTCCTCACATTAGCTGGAGTAAAATGTTAGGCTGCTTCTGCATCCACTCTTGTACTTCTACAAAAGCATCTGGCACTAGCGTAGTGCCAGACCAGAAACTCTGAAACCAAAATTTGTGCCATGTGTCACACACTGCTTAATGCACCAATTTTACACACACAACAAAGCAAACAGAACTTACAAAGATTGGGTCAGATCTCTCTGACCAACTCAGCACATCTCACCCAGGTGGTATCAAATAGTACCAGTCTCCAAAGACTGCATTGCATCCGAAATATGTTCAATAGTTTCCTCTTCCATCCAATAAGGTGGGTGTTATGTTCCCACTGATCTCAAATATAGATCTGTCTTCTATAGTCTTTGATATGCTTTCTATTATTATGTGTTTGTCTCTAGGCCCTGGCTGTCGCTGGGGACCTAGAATAAGCACTCACTTGTCGTAATCATTTTTTCATGATATGGCAGTATCAATCACTCAAAATATTAAATGTTAAATAAAAGGGTTAATGCATTTTTCTCCTTACCACAATTCAAAATGTGAAAACACAGTTACGTTGTACTAGCAAAACTCAGCTGAGCTGCTGGCTATAGTATGGCGTCCCACTGATAATATATAATATCTTCTGGAAAACACTCATTTAGCAGTAACGAACTGTGTTTAAGGACAGTCTTTTAAAAATGGCACAAGCGTGCGTCTCTCTCTCAATAATATAAATGCTTTTGTCCAATCAGCGGACTTCCCCTCTACCTTTTCAAATATTCAAACTAAAAGTCCAATTTCAGTCCAATCTCAGTCTAGTGTGTAGTATTTTTCTGTCGGTCCGTCTGTCTCAACTTGGTTTTTCCCAAAATTACACTTGTTTTTTGGACTAACTACAAGAAAAAAACTACACAAATCTGCCCCACTTACTTATACGATTTCTATGCTAGGTTATTTTTAGCTACTATCCTCCTACTTTCCCCCTAGTTCAACTGCAGTTTGATTTTATGCGTTCGGCTCAAGGACGTGTCAAAATGTAACTTTAGTGAAAATATGCACAAAAAACTGTTCGCTAGTCTGTATTAAACAATACAGTCTTTCGTCAATATCTTCCGTGTTATCTGTTCGTCTGTGTAATTAAAAGTATATTAATTGTCAGATTAAGATGGGCTATCAAACTAGCTAGTTTTTAATCCTCCTAACTTTATTATTAAAGAAAAACCTACTTTTCTGAAGGTTAGTTTTTGAAATTTGTTTTTGAACCTTCGTCCACGGCGTTTGCCGCTATATTCAAACAAAACAACCAATTACCCTAAAACGTCCAAGATACGACTGTTTCTAATAACAGCTAAGGTCGTTTTCCTACCAATTCCTTACATTGTGTCAACTAGTGGCGTAGTTTCTTCTTTCAAAACTACAAATTGCGTCTTTTAGCATTTAGATTCAAACACGTGTTCCGACCGTCATATTTGTTTCTTTTATCTCCGTTTCCCTCCCGTCTAAAAGGGTAAACCGTTAGTCTGCATGTTCTAACTAGTTGGTTATCAATGGCGCTAGAAAACGCTGGCGTAGGCGAGAATGTATAATCGTATCTTACGTATAATTTTATCCCTACATGTTATTTTACCTTTTATCTTTATAATTGGAGGAATTTTAACGTTGCATCACTGTAATTTCACCACACATCTCCCCACCTGAGAACATGCACTAAAGCAAGTTCCAAAACCAGTGATACACATAGATAAAATCAACTCCTCCCGCCTGCCAACTATTCTAATTTTGATCACAGGGGTGCCTACTGAGGAAATCTGCACCGACATTCTGTGACCCAGGGATATATTCAATATTAAACTGATAAGGTTGCAACAATAAAGACCATCTTAACAATCTTGCATTTTCATGCTTGGCCTGAGATAAGAACACTAGAGGCTGGTGATCTGTCTAGACCACAAAAGTCCTACCATACAGATAGATTTGGAACTTTTTTATTGCCCAGATTAACGCTAAGCATTCTTTTTCGCTTGTGGAATATCCTTGTTCCACTTTGTTCAACTTGCGGCTTGCATAAGCGACTGGGTTCAGTTCCCCATTGGGTGAAGAGGACCTTTGCAACAGAGCCGCCCCCAGGCCTACATTGCTTGCATCTGTTCTCACCACAAAGTCCTGAGTCAAATCAGGCAATTTGAGAATAGGCTTGCTAGTGAGTTTTTCCTTTAACTCTTGAAATGCCAATTCACATTGCGCTGACCAAACAATTTTATCTGGATTTCCCTTGCGAGTCAGATCAGTCAGAGGAGCACATATAGAGTTAAAATTTTTGATATATTTTTGGTAAAACCCACATAACAACACAAATGATCGCACGTCTTTTTTTGTGGTCTAGGTGCTCTCTGCAGTTTTTCCAAGTTCTTGGGGTCAGGGGTCATGTTACCCTGATATACAGTATGTCCCAAGAATTCCAACTCTTTGCATCCAATACAACATTTTGTTGGTCTAGCAGTTAAGTTCGCTTCTCTAAGCCTATCAAATAACATATTCAGAGAGTTAATGTGTTCTTCAAATGTTTCTGTGGCGACGAGAATATCATCCATGAAATTTGTGATACATGGATTATTCAGGGGATCCAACAATTTGCGCATCATCCTAGAAAATACACTCGGAGCATTTTTCAATCCGAATGGTGGCATGTTGAATTCATAATGTTCTTCCGAGGTGCTAAAAGCTAAATAAGGTCTAACTTCAGGCTTCACTGGAATCTGGTAATAGCCTTTGCTAAGATTCACCTTCGAAAAGTATTTTGCCTTGTTCAATCTGGCAAATAACTGTTGTGTGTCCGGTAATGGATCCACTTGTCCTTCTGTGACAGTATTCAGTTTCCTGTAATCTATGCACAGTCTATGTTCCCCAGACGGTTTCTTCAACAAAACTACACTGGAGCTAAACGAAGATTCACTGTGTGAAATAATCCCCTCTTTCAACAAATAATCTATTTCCTCTTTCAGTGCCTTCTCCTTAGCGAACGGAACAGAATAGGCTCTCATACAGATTGGGTTTGAGTCTACCAGCTTCATGTCATACTGTAGCAAATTTGTATGTCCTGGTTTATCTGTTAATACATCTGTATGTTCCTCCAGAACCTGTTGAACTCTCTCCCTCTGGTTTTTAGTCAGGTGCTTACTGACTTTTACCTGTGCGGCTGTCTCACAGGGGTGTAATGGGTATTCATGTGAGGTGAGTGGTTCTTTTTTCATTTTAGTTGCGATAGCCAAGGTCAGTAAGGGGGTGCCTTCCTGGATTTGTCTGTCCAGATACTTCTTTAAAAGGTTCACATGATATATCTTTTCCTTCCCCTTTTTGTCCATTTTATAGTTTGTTCTAGACACCTTCTCTAGAACCGTATATGGACCTTGCCATCCAATTTGCAACTTATTCTGGCTGTCGGGTAGTAGAAGAAGCACTTTCTCTCCCACAGCTAATTCTCTGTCCTTTGCTTTCCTATTAAAATACGCTGCATGTTTCTTCCTGGCTTGTCTCAAATTATCATTTGCCAGTTTCCGTGCAGCTTTCAGACGAGTGGTCAGCTCGTTCACATATTGATATGATGAGGTAACAGTCTCTTCTGCCCTCTCATCTGTCCAGGTCCTTAATAATGCTTCCAATGGACCTTTTATTGGCCTCCCAAATAGCAGAGTTGCGGGAGCCATCCCGGTTGAACTATGTGGTACCTCCCGATACGCAAACAACGCGGTGGGCAGAAATGGATCCCACATATCAGGTTTTTCATGTGCCAGCTTCCTCAGGATAGAAATGAGAGTCCCATTGAACCTCTCTACCTGGCCGTTCCCTTGTGGATGGTACGGACTACAATGAAAGTGTCTGGCTTGAAATAGCTTAAAAACTTCTTCCGTTAGTTTCCCCTTGAACTGTGAGCCATTATCAATCAAGATTTGATGCGGGAATCCTAATCTTGTGAATATTGTAAGTAGTGCCTCTGCTACATGTTTCGAGTCAATTGACGGCAGGGCCACCGCCTCTCCTCACATAGAACAAGTGTCCACCAGAGTAAGGATGTAACTGTTCCTCCTCTTGGTCCGAGTGAGAGGTCCCACAATATCCACTGCAACCCTCTCAAAAGGTGTTCCCACTATGGGCATTTCCCCTAGAGTTGCAGGAGCAGTCCAATGCTTTGGAGCTACCCTTTGACATTCTGGACAGGATTTGACATATCTTTTTATATCTTCCGTTATCCCTGGACAGAAGTAATGACAAGCTATACGCTGTCCTGTGGCGCTGATCCCCATGTGACCACTGAAGGGAATCGCATGCCCTAGTTCCATCACTTTATCCCTATATGAAGCTGGAAGAACCAGCTGGTTGTGACCATTTGTTCCAGTTCCGGCCTTCCTGTATATCAATTTGTTCTTCATAAAGTACTCTCCCTTGCTTGGAGGTGTGTGGCATTTGGGCAATTTTTTAAAACATGGCTTGAGTGTCCTATCCTCAGCCTGCGCCTTCCTCATCTCTTCTGGATGAGCATTTATAGGTTCACCTTCTTCCTCCTTTTTCTGTGACCTGGTCTGCACTGTCGCCATGATCACAGGTCTCTCGAGATTCCCCAAGAAGACGTATCTACACCCCAATATCAGAGGGTAGATTGGTTCATCTATCACTGCTGCTCTGATTTCTCCTTCCACATAGCGAGTTTTCACCGTTATCCTTGCGATGGGAAGTGTCATGAGTGGTATGTCCTTAGTCGCCCTTGTATTTCCACTGTTTCGGTGGTATGCTGACTTGGGTCCACTAGGCTAGACTTCACAACTGAATCATAATCCAAACCTGTATCATATAGGCACCTTATGGTGACCCCATTACAAATAACATCCTCACAAACTGTGGGGTGATAAGGTTCCTGCTGTCCATTAGGATTAACCTTTAATCTCTAGTTCCCCGATTTCATTGCAGCAATGTTTGAAGGTTTCCTTTTACAAAATTCGGTGTTATGGTTGTCTTTCTTACACCATTTGCACCATCTCTTTCCTTGGTTAAACGGTTTTCTTTCATTATATTTTTGGTCATTGAACTGTGAGTTTCTATCACGATAATCATTTCGTGGCCTATCAAAGTTTGTCCTACCTTTATTACCTTGTTCTCTGGTATCAAATTTACTAAAGTGCTGTGGAGCGTTAAAATTTTCTATATGCTTCTTTTTAGAGCCACTTACCTCTGCCTGGGCTGCCTGATACCTCTCAGCGACATTCAAAACCTCCCCCAACCTCTCTGCACCTTGTTCCATGAGAAATTTTCTCAGATCTGGAGCCACGGACTCTCTTAATTGCTCTATCGTGATCATTTCTTTTAGATCTTGGGTCTTCCCCAGAGCAGTCCATTTCTCCAAATAGGTTTCCAGTCTGGCAGAGAATTTGTGGTATGTCTCCCCAGACAAAAGTTTGGCATTTCTAAACTTCTTACGATAAAATTCACCATTCTTTTCATATCTCAATAACAAAGCCTGCTTTAGCATGTCATAATTGTCTTGGTCGTCTCTATTCATCTTAGGAAAAACTTCATAAGAAGTACCTCTAAGCCCCTGGGATAACTTAAGACTCCACCTCTCTCTCTCCAACCCATACGTAGTAGCCAATAGTTCAAATCTACTGAGGTACCCCTCGATGTCATCGTCTTTCTCAACAAAATGGTCTAAATGAAACCCCATAGCTGAGGTTGAGGCTCCCTGACTAGGCGTGGCATCTGAGGGAAAGGGGCTGGCACCATTTTCAGGAGCATGGCCTTGTAATTCCAGCTACTTAGTCGTAATTCGTGCTCCCTTTGCAATCTTCTATCTTCTGCTTCCCTTTCGGCAGTCAATCTCTTTTCTTCTGCCTCCCTTTCGGCAGTCAATCTCTTTTCTTCTGCCTCCCTTTCGGCAGTCAATCTCTTATCTTCTGCCTCCCTTTCGGCCTTTTTTTCTTCTAATTGGAGCCTTTTAATCTCCCTATCTGCCTCCAATGCCTTAGCCTCCTTGTCAGCCTCAATTTGTAACCTCTTAAGTTCTTTGTCAGCCTCAATTTGTAACCTCTTCTCTTCAGCTAACCTCCTATCTTCCCTTTCAATATACTTGTCACATTCTGAAGTTACATACTGAATTAAAACCTGACCCTCCATGTTCATCTCCTTCGCCGTCAGCACAGCAGCCGATCTAAATTTTGCTAGATCTGCCATACTAGATCATACAATTTAACAATGACTAAGGTTATTCCAAGTATATAATTACTAAGGTAATATATTAATTAATTAATTAATTACCACTGGCTGTGAAGATTCATCAACTTTTATTTTCCACTTTAAATTTAAGGGACACTTTTAAATTTATACAACTCTGTCCCCACTTGTTTAATTCCCAGACCAGGAGACCCTAATATCTTTGATAAACCTAAATCCCGGGACAAGAGCTACCCAATATTTATAGTGGGAGAGGGTTCAAATCCCGGACAGGACCCCAATATTTGTAGTGGTTTTCTGATGTTATTGTGTGGTTGTTATGTTACCTAGTGTACTGGATGAGGTCAGCTGTGAAGGCTCCTGATGATAACAGTTTATGTGAGTTACAGAATGCCTTTCTGCTACCACTTATGACCTCAAACAGACCTATTCTGCTATTATGTATGTTAGCTACGTTAAATGTCTAGGGTACTGAATTGTGATGTGTAGGTACTTAAATATACAGACACACACATGTAAATTCTAAGTCTAATACTAAGAATAATAATCTCTATGATAAAATCAACTAACACTGTCTTTAGAATTTAAATTTGACAATCTTTTAAATTTATTTAGTCCTGAACCAAATGTTTCTTCTGGTCAGGACGTATGAAATAATATGTATTTATCAATAAAGGTGCATATATATTGAACAATCAAATGAAAATTGTATACATAAATATATGGTTACATTGGTTGATATTAATATTGACTACAGTGTCTTTGGAAAACTAGTACTGGATGTTTAGTTGGGGTGGTGTCATCATGCCCAATCTTTGTTTTATAATGTTCATGTCTTTGAAATATAGACCTGCAGTACAGTTTTTATCAACACGATTTTGGTTTATTTATTTATTTGTGGAACCAGTGTGATGAATCTACAGCAGGCCAGGTATTCACTTATCTGGCCTGTGACGATGCAGTACAGAATTATAGTAGCCCACTCCTCACATTAGCTGGAGTAAAATGTTAGGCTGCTTCTGCATCCACTCTTGTACTTCTACAAAAGCATCTGGCACTAGCGTAGTGCCAGACCAGAAACTCTGAAACCAAAATTTGTGCCATGTGTCACACACTGCTTAATGCACCAATTTTACACACACAACAAAGCAAACAGAACTTACAAAGATTGGGTCAGATCTCTCTGACCAACTCAGCACATCTCACCCAGGTGGTATCAAATAGTACCAGTCTCCAAAGACTGCATTGCATCCGAAATATGTTCAATAGTTTCCTCTTCCATCCAATAAGGTGGGTGTTATGTTCCCACTGATCTCAAATATAGATCTGTCTTCTATAGTCTTTGATATGCTTTCTATTATTATGTGTTTGTCTCTAGGCCCTGGCTGTCGCTGGGGACCTAGAATAAGCACTCACTTGTCGTAATCATTTTTTCATGATATGGCAGTATCAATCACTCAAAATATTAAATGTTAAATAAAAGGGTTAATGAATTTTTCTCCTTACCACAATTCAAAATGTGAAAACACAGTTACGTTGTACTAGCAAAACTCAGCTGAGCTGCTGGCTATAGTATGGCGTCCCACTGATAATATATAATATCTTCTGGAAAACACTTAAGGTGGTGCGTCTCTCTCTCAATAATATAAATGCTTTTGTCCAATCAGCGGACTTCCCCTCTACCTTTTCAAATATTCAAACTAAAAGTCCAATTTCAGTCCAATCTCAGTCTAGTGTGTAGTATTTTTCTGTCGGTCCGTCTGTCTCAACTTGGTTTTTCCCAAAATTACACTTGTTTTTTGGACTAACTACAAGAAAAAACTACACAAATCTGCCCCACTTACTTATACGATTTCTATGCTAGGTTATTTTTAGCTACTATCCTCCTACTTTCCCCCTAGTTCAACTGCAGAAGATATTATATATTATCAGTGGGACGCCATACTATAGCCAGCAGCTCAGCTGAGTTTTGCTAGTACAACGTAACTGTGTTTTCACATTTTGAATTGTGGTAAGGAGAAAAATTCATTAACCCTTTTATTTAACATTTAATATTTTGAGTGATTGATACTGCCATATCATGAAAAATTTTTTCTCAGGTATGTTGTGTGAAAAGAGAACAATTTCGACATTTCCTTCTCTGTAACTCTCCAGCTCTCTGCGCCATAGAGAAGCACAGAAAGCACACAGCTCTGATATAATCCTTATTTTGTGCTTGTGCTGTACTGAGAGGACTTCCAGATGTTGTTTAGACTAAAAAAGGCTGTTCTTGCTTTGTTCATTCTGTTGTTGATGTCTTTGCCTGCTCCGCCATCTGGTGTTACTATGCATCCTAGGTATGTGAAGGCATCTGTCTGTTCCAGTTGCTAATTCCTTACTGATATGGGCTCAGGGTTGCTCACATTGAGCGTCATGACCTCTGTCTTCTTTAGGTTGATGTTCAAGCCCACCTGCTGGCTATACTTATTAAGTCTATCCGTTTTTTCCTAGATGTGTTGATGTGAATGTGCTAGCAGTGCAATGTCATCTGCATATTCTAGATCTTCCAATGTAGAAAATGTAGTCCATCTTATTCCTCTTGGATTGCCCTCTTTTGTCTGGCGCATCACCCAGTCTATGACTATCTGAGACTCCGGATGTCCGTCCCGCAGCAAAGTTTTTCCATTTATTGTTGTTTCCGTAACATGTGCGATTTTTTTTACATAGACAGGGGTGTCGGCCCTGTGCTAAAACCCCCAACCTGGAGGACCAGAGTACCAGCTTTTGTCTGACCCCTACCCACGCAGACCAGTCCAGCTTGGTTGAACCTACCAGGAGTAAATCTCCTGCTGGCATAGCTCTGGGGATTTTCAGGGTACACAAGCTGCCATATCGCTACAAGGTATAGGTACCATTGATGGCAGCTGAATTATATAGGAAGAAAAAAAAATATAAACGCTTTAACAATATTATCGATATCCTAATCTAACACACATTTAGGAATGACTTGTAAATCACTCCGGTATTTAATTATATATATATATATATATAAATATATATATATATATATATATATATATATTTAAAAAACACCACGAGTGTCTAGCTAAAATATCTCTTTTACATTAGATATGAACACTAGTCACTTTAACATTTTACACCAGATGGAAATAGAAATTAAATCGCGTTCTCTAAATTATCCACCGCCTAGCGTCTATTAATTAATTTAAAGCATCTTTTACTGAGGAAATAGCGAGTAGTTAATATTACGTTTATAGCTGGTAAACTTTGCTATACGTTATTTAATTAACACAGACCAAAAACAAAGAACCAAGTGAAATATAATGGAAACACTTTAACAATTAAACCACTACAAACTCTAATATATTATTACCGCAGCACAGAAAAAAAAAGAATTAATCTCCCCGTATATAAGTAACTCAAAAATGGTAGTCTGGCTCTCATATGCGAGCTAGGTACTTTCTTCAAAATCTCTGGCGCTACTGATAACTTAATTTTAAGAGATTGCTATATATATTAAATGGATGAAAATCGTTAGCTACATGTGAGATTTTTCACCTCTGCCCGTTTCTGTGGGGATTTTTGCGGTGAATCCTGAATGAAGGCTATTTTTCACGCTTTCGCCGACCGTAGATTCATTTCGCTAGCGCTCGGCGCCTTTAAAGTCCCGTCTTCTCGGTGAGCAAATTTTGTCTCCTGGACGCGAACAAAGGGATAGACGTCGGCAAAATGGTTAACGCCCTTTGGCATTCGCTTACCTCCCCCTTTATTCTGCAACACCGTCCGTTTCTCTCTTATGAAGGAATGACAGTATATGAATTTAAATATCTGCTTAGATAGCACGTGAAACGAAAACAGGTAGGCGTGGCTAGCGAGAGAGGTATGGCTTACACGTACTTAACTTGCATGCTTCATTAGGAAGCGAGGGAAATCCACGTGGAATCGAGTTGATCGAAAAGGAATGAGGGATGTCGATGAGAATAAAGTGCATCGATCAGGGTGCTCAGTTTTCATATGTCTCAGTATATATCATTTTTTATTTTTCGCTTGTCAGAGAGATATGTTTGCAAAAAAAAAAAAAACTAGAATATATTTTGTTACAGGTGTTTATTCTTCGGTTTCCATAGCGAATAAATTTGCAGCAAAAAAAAAAAAAAAACTTTTGTTAGACTTTTTATTCTTTGTTTATCAGAGTGATATGATTGCTGTTTGTTAGAGTGATATGATTGCTGTTTGTCACAGTGATATGCGTGCTGTTTGTCAGAGTGATATTATTGCTGTTTGTCAGAGTGATATGATTGCTGTTTGTCACAGTGATATGATTGCTGTTTGTCACAGTGATATGATTGCTGTTTGTCAAAGTGCTATGATTGCTGTTTGTCAAAGTGATATGATTGCTGTTTGTCAAAGTGATATGATTGCTGTTTGTCAAACTGATATGATTGCTGTTTGTCATAGTGATATGATTGCTGTTTGTCAGAGTGATATGAATGCTGTTTGTCAGTGATATGATTGCTGTTTGTCAGAGTGATATGCGTGCTGTTTGTCAGAGTGATATGCGTGCTGTTTGTCAGAGTGATATGATTGCTGTTTGTCAAAGTGATTTGATTGCTGTTTGTCAGAGCGATATGATTGCTGTTTGTCAAAGTTATATGCGTGCTGTTTGTCAGAGTGATATGATTGCTGTTTGTCAAATTGATATGATTGCTGTTTGTCAGAGTGATATGATTGCTGTTTATCAGAGTGATATGATTGCTGTTTATCACAGCGATATGATTGCTATTTCTCAGAGTGATATGATTGTTGTTTGTCAGAGTGATATGTTTGTTGTTTGTCAGAGTGATATGATTGCTGTTTGTCAAAGTGATATGAATGCTATTTGTCAAAGTGATATGATTGCTGTTTGTCAGAGGCAGACAGAAAGATTGCTGTTTGTCAAAGTGAAATGATTGTTGTTTGTGAGGGTGATATCATTGCTGTTTGTCCAATGATTGCTGTTTGTCAGAGTGATATGATTGCTGTTTGTCAAAGTGATATGATTGCTGTTTGTCAGAGTGATATGATTGCTGTTTGTCAGAGTGATATGATTGCTGATTGTCAAAGTGAAATGATTGCTGTTTGTCAGAGTGATATGATTGTTGTATGTCAAAGCGATATGATTGCTGTTTATCAGATTATCTGAGCGATATGATTGCTGCTTGTCAGAGTGACATGATTGATGTTTGTCAGAGTGACATGATTGCTGTTTGTCAAAGTGACATGATTGCTGTATGTCAAAGTGATACGAATGCTGCTTTGTCAAAGTGATATGATTGCTGTTTGTCAAAGTGGTATGATTGCTGTTTGTCAGAGTGATTTGATTGCTGTTTGTCAGAATGATATGATTGCTGTTTGTCAGAGTGATATGCTTGCTGTTTGTCATAGTGATATGCTTGCTGTTTGTCATAGTGATATGCTTGATGTTTGTCATAGTGATATGATTGCTGTTTGTCAAAGTGATATGATTGCTTTTTGTCAGAGTGATATGATTGCTGTTTGTCAGAGTGATATTCTTGCTATTTGTCAGAGTGATATGCTTGCTGTTTGTCAGAGTGATATGATTGCTGTTTGTCAGGGCGATATGCTTGCTGTTTGTCAGAGTGATATGCTTGCATACAGCCGGCACATATTATGTTAAAGTAACAATAAATCCTGTTTTGCTATATCTGGCTTTTCTTTGAGTTATGCTGCCTGTCTGTGTGTATGTATGTCTTGCTGGCTGTCTGCCTGTGTGTCTGTCAGTCTGCCTGTCTGTCTTTGTGCTTGACTGCGTGCCTTTCTGCCGGCCTGTCTGCCTGCCTGCTTGTCTGTCTGCCTTTCTGTCTGCTTGCCTGCCTTTCTGTCTGCCTATCTGTCAGCGTGTCTGCCTGTCTGTCTGTATGTCTGTCTGTCTACCTGCCTGACTGCCTGTCTGCCCGCTTGCTTGCCATTCTGTCTACCTGTCTGTCAGTCTGTCTGTCTTGCACACATGAATTAGCTGCACATCTAAGTTAACGAACTCAGTCCCAGAACGGAGAGGTATCAGATTAATACGGTAGTTAATGGAGCGAGTTTGGTAAGATCAGGACTTAAAAAGCCATTAATGTATAACACACGAGATTAAGTAGGCATCGTCTGATAAGAGAGATTGAAGACAGGAAAATGCACAATGATGAGAAAATCAATATCACACGTCATTTGCAGTATTGGCACTGATTGCAGTTTTCATGTATTTATCTTACTTTTGTCCTTTTTTTAACATTTTTATTTTATGTCTTGAGTTATATTTTGGAATGACAAGACCCAGACAAAGTTCCAGTGGAACAAGAGATGAGAAAATACCGGGAATGGATATGGCACACTTTGTGGAAACCTGTTGATGGCATAACAAAGCAGTCATTGTTCTAGAATGCGCAGGGCTAGAGAGACAGAGGTAGATTGGAAAAAAAAATATTTACGCAGAAAAGAAGTGGAAACAAGAAATGAAAACGACCTGTATGAAGGGGTTTAGTTTACTTTCTTTCACAATTGACCCGTTAGTATTATCTCTTATAAGGCTCGTGCCCGGTTTCGAACGGCTCAACTGTAACAACAACAGCAACCTAAATGTCTTAACAATATAAATAACTTGAGCCAAATGCCCCTTAACATATTCAGAAATCAATTTAGCATATCAAGTCCTCTGATATTTATTAAGTACATGCAGCTTCCACATAAGTCTAGGCTTCTATACTGTTATGACCCTTTTGCGCACCACATGGATCTTGTATGTAGAAACTATGTGGTGCACGCAAAAGCGTTGATGTGAATGTGTCTATTAGTGGTTACGAATATGACGTGGAATTGTTTGGCGTAGCAGCGAACGGATTGTGTGGAATGTGTCCATCAGGACCGGATGGGTTCTAAAAGATGTGTCTGATCTTATGAATGCGGGATTCTAAAGCGTTATAGTTTTGTAGGAAAGTGAATAGGAAATGTTCGTGAATACAAAGGAATATAAATAATAATTAATTGTCTCGGCATTATTATAGTTGAGTGATATGCATTCATGCCCGCCAGTGGACTTGTCGCAGAAGACGTAAAAACTATTTAATTTTCTAAGAACGTCCGTCCCGTCCCACAAACTTTTTGTTGCAGTCTGTAAATTACATAAAAGTCGAGCGCTTCTGGCCTTTGCACTAAACTGCACGACAGTTAATATAGCTATACTATTTTTTCGCACCAAATTTGCAAGTATATTTTCAATAATAAACAGAGAACATAGTAAAGTGTCAAAAAATATAAAATATATATATTTTTTTATTTTTTGCCGTTCGATTGTTTCCTTTTGAAGGAGAATACATTACATCCCTTAAAAAAAGTCAACATAATTTTATTTTATTCCCCTTTGACAGGGAAGAGGATAAATTACATCTCTTGAAAAAAAAGCCAATATAATTTTTTCTTTTTAACTTTAAAAAAAAATGGGTAAAATAACTTCATTCAGAATTTTAAAAATGAGTTCTCCAGTCTTCTATATGTGCTGCAGATTTACCCAGTCTTCTATATGTGCTGCAGATTTCCCCAGTCTTCTATATGTGCTGCAAATTTACCCAGTCTTCTATATGTGCTGCAGATTTTCCCAGTCTTCTATATGTGCTGCAGATTTCCCCAGTCTTCTATATGTGCTGCAGATTTCTCCAGTCTTCTATATGTGCTGCAGATTTTCCCAGTCTTCTATATGTGCTGCAGATGCTGAAAGGTTAAGGCGTTTGATTTTGTTCTTTCCCCGTCATTATGTTGACGGGCATATTTACTAGTGAAATATAATTATGTGCTTAGAATCATTGGAATGTGAAGTGTATGGTTGAATCACAAATATGTTGATTAAGCAATGGCAATTATGATTGTGGAAATTATATGTAGAGAATTCAAAGTGGATGCCAATAAATATATTATGCGTGGTCTCAGAGTGGAGTTGGATTATTGATCAAATTGTACTTGATCGTATTTTTGTAACAATGTTGATCGACTACCCATCATCACCGTAACACATATTCATTATGCATAACAAGTCCATTGTAAGTACATATTCATCATATCAGTTATATCAGAAGTTCCATCGTATTTTCAACAAGACTTGAGCCCGTTGATAGTAGATATACATCCTAATACTGTGTTCACTTAATTCATGCATGCATTTGCCATAATTGCAACGAGCCACGTAGACAAACATAGAACACGTTTCTTCATAAACACAATGCACAGATACTAATCCACATTAGAAAACACATGTTGTCCATAGACACGTAGGACACATAATGATCACGTCGATACTCAAAACACTCATACGTCATCACATAGCAACTCAAATACATGCGCACCGATGCCTTTCTGCGCGACAAATACTTGTCAACAAAGTTTCCTATTTCCTAGGCTTAATGTCTGTACTGCTTATTTAGTGATGTAACTATAATGGACTTTAGTGTCGAACCTTTTCTTATTGGAGTCAATAGCCTCGATCATTGTGAGACGAGATACACGTAAAAAAAAACTCACCCATCTGGACTAGCCTCTCACCCACTGACCCAGAAAAAAAACAAAATATTAATTACGGCTCTGGGAGACAACAAAGGTAGCGAAGACGTTGGGTAGGTCGATAAGAACAGTTTGTAACGGTGAGTTACTGGTAGCAGATGGCGCGTGTCAAAGCCTGTACTGTAAAACCGGTTTTTTAATAGATGCACGAAAAAAAAAATTATATGTATAAAATCGGTTTTTAAATTGTCGAGCGATTTTCTTTCATTATTGGTGTTCCGTGGTTGATAGTAGAAGGTTAAAGGTTAATGTGGTGATTATCAGGTGAATAGTGGAATTCTGTGGTTGAATTATGTGTCCATTATGATTGCATTTCTGTGATTTATTCCTGTGGTAAACATTTTTTAATGCTATAACTGTTTTCTATCTATCTATCTATCTATCTATCTATCTATCTATCTATCTATCTATCTATCTATCTATCTATCTATCTATCTATCTATCTATCTATCTATCTATCTATCTATCTATCTATCTATCTATCTATCTATCTATCTATCTATCTATCTATCTATCTATCTATCTATCTATCTATCTATCTATCTGTCTGTTTGTCTGTCTGGCTTTCTTTTTTTCGCTTTCTTTATTTCTTTTTCTTTTCGGCTCTGCTAAAATGTCTGCTTCCCTTGAGGTTGAATCTCATTATTGTTGGAAATTTGCGTTTCTTGTTACGTTTAATATCTTAATATTCAAGCATTGAGATTTTCAGAAGTTCTCTTTTTTGTTCTTCTTCATCTTTTCTCCTTCTTTTATCTTGTTCTGATTGTGTGTGTGTTTATGTGTGTGTGTGTGTGTGTGTGTTTATGTGTTTGTGTGTCTCACGTTTTCCATAAAAAACAAAATAAAGCTCGGCTTTCTTGTTATGCCGAGACCCTGTCGTAGCTTGTGGATAATAAAAACTAGAAATGGAAGGAGACATAACGGAAGAAAGTAATGATATTCTTATATCAAATTTTGGTAGAGGTGCCAGGGGAATAGGAGATTTAAAAAAAAAAAAAAAACAAGACGCTGGCGCTGGATAGGACACCCATTAAAGAAACATGTTGATAGTATTACAAAGCAAATCCTTGTTCTAGAATCTTCAGTGTAAGATAGGCATGGGAGACCAGGGCCGGATTCAGAACTCCGGAGGCCCTAGGCTATTACGATATTTTGGGGTCCCACTCCAATCTTCTAAAGGGTAAAACTAGAAAAAAACAATAATAATAGATTTCAGATAAATGTTTTTATTAATATATAATAATATGTTTAAAAAAAAATAAGTGTTCGTTACAGCCCCTAGATTTTATTAAAGGTAGTGGGGCTTCTGGAAAGAAAATACTCGTATAATAAAAAAGGAAAAAGGCGAGAGGTGTAAGTAACGAATAAACTAACTGTTGTACAGATACTATTACCCTGTACACACGAGCGTACTATCGCGCACGTGCCGTTGCTGTAGAGCTCAGTGCGTTATGACTCCGTTGCTTTTTTTCGCGGGGGCCCTGTAAGCCTGGGACTCTAGGCCTGATACCCTAGGCCCGTGTCTTGTGGCCCTATTGAGTAATTCAGCGCAGAGAGAGACCGAAAAACACAGGGGGAAGATAAATGAAGACAGCAATGAAAGGGGTACGGAAGAGATGCAATGAGATTGACCGGATGCCACTAGGACAAGACGACTAGGCATTCATTTGTGGAAGGCCTATGCTCTGTAGCAGTGTTTCTTAACTGGGGGTGCAAGACCCACCTTCTGAGGGTGGGAGGCATGCCAGATATTTTATAAGGCGAATCACCATAAACGCTGAGAATATATAATACTCAGAACTCGACTAATTTGTACAAAATAGAACATTGACAACAATTAGATACTGAAGCAAAGTCACATTTTATAAACAACGTTTTTTCTCACAGCGTACTTTTATCTGTTTCCTGTGTGCTAGAAGATAATGGGGTACGAGGCTTCTTACGATGCTGTAAGGGGTGCGAGGCTTCTTAAGATGCCGAAAAGAAGTGGGAGACTTTTTAAGATGCTTTAAAAGGGTGCAAGACTTCTTAAAATGCTATAAAGGGGTGCAAGGCTTCTCAAGATGCTGAAAAGGGTGCGGGGTTTCTTAAGATGCTGTAAAGGGGTACAGGGCGTCTAAAAGGTTTAGAAGCTCTGCTCTATAGGGACCTGAAGGGTAATGGTGATGATGTTCTGGAAGCATTACATATTTATAACTCAGCAAGTATCTTATCCTTAAGCAAAACTCTTGTTAAAAAGAGTTTTGCTTAAGGATAAGATACTTGCTGAGTATTTCCCCATATCTCAACACATTCATCCGTTAACTATTTGTCAGCGATTACCTTTGAAACATTTCCTTCGATTAACTTTTTTTTTTTTCCCTGCCAGACTTCTTCAGCGTCTGGAGACTTAAATTGCTTACAGTACATACAGTATTTTTCATCATTGGATGAGTGGAGGCATATGAAGTTCACCTGATGCTATTACGCTGGCCTCCCTTTAAAGCCAAAAAAAAAAAAAAATCAGCTTTGTCCATCCTTTATGTCCTTGAGTATTTTTTATTTGCTTTTTTATCCGAGTTCCGAGTTCAAGCATCTTGTAAGAGGCGACTAATATAAGGTTGTGTTTGAGGCTGGCAGCCCCACCGTTTAAAACAAAATGCTACAGAAACCATCTCTTCATGAATATGGATGTTTTGATGATGTCCTCCTGCAAGGACACCAGGGACAAGAAGAAGAAGACTCCGAGTTTCTGAGTATTTATGATATTCTCTTTAGTCAACTTCGTGTTGGTTTCTTTTATCGGTTAATGTGTTTTCTACATAGATTCTCAGGCTTCCTTATTAATGTTACTTCTTTAAAATGTTCACTGGTTTTCACGTGTTTAGTTTTATAAAATATTAGCCCCTTTCAACCATAACTGACCATGGGAATGCGTCCTTTGTTTCTTTCGGCATGATCTTTTCTCTTCTGCTTGTTGTAAGAGCTCCTTTTCGCCCAATCTGAGATGGTGCCGTAGAGAGCTTCGCCATTTGGTGCGATCGGCAGCTTCATCCTCCCAGATTGCTGGATTTATGCCCAGTGCCTTCATGTCTCTCTTGCAGACATCTTTGAATCTCATTTCCGGTAGTCCGACTGTTCTTTTGCCATCTGTCAGTTGTCTGTAGAAAATATCTTTCGGGATGCGACCATCTTCCATGCGGCAGACATAGCCAAGCCAGCGTAGTTTGCGATGTATAAGCAGTGTATACAAGCTTTAAATGCCAGCACGGATTAAATTTACTGACTGCTACTTACTAGTTTGGATCTTACTCTGACGTAGTGGCAGAGTACATGATCCGTATCTTTTGCTAATTTATGATATAGGGATCGCTTTAATACATGTTTTGCCCAAGAGCCTTGTGCTCTTTGGGTCACCTCTACACCCTGTTTACGGGGTAGAAGAGGTTCCGATTAAGAAAGAAGAAGAGATCGCTTTAAGCCTAGGAACGCTACAGAGGAGATACAGGGTTGATTAAAAAGTAACATCTTATTTTAAACTTGTTATTTCCTCACTCCTATCCATCTAATTTACACGAAACAAACGTCACAATAAAGACAATTAACTGGCATTTTAATACATTAGATTCCATGTCACATCAACATTACAACTCGACGTGACATCTGACCTGTTGAACTCATGATGTCATAGCGGGTAAGAAACTTTAGTTTACTCGTGTAACGTCACTTTATTGGCCGTTAAAGATTTGATTTGTTTTATTTTCATCTTGGGAATGAAAGAAACAAATAACAAAACGTACTTGTCAGATGGCAGGTACTGCCACTTGTTTTGACATATGTTTTATATATCCAATGGATTCAAATGAGAATATTAAATATTTTGGATTGGAAGTGAATTTTCAATCACCCTGTTTTCGTATATGTACATGTAGGCAGACAGACAGCCATACAGCTTATACAACGTTTAGTGTGTAATACTCAAACTATCACTTCTTCTCAGACTGACAAACGGCAAACCTAATTCCCTTTTCCCGTCCCAATGCAGTATGTGACCACCTCTGAAGTAGATCCCCTGTGCAGAAAGCCTGAAACTCCGCATGTACAAGTTCCAGCAGCGGAGCAAGTGTATAGTTTACTCACCGTTTTAAAACTGTATAGTCATAAAACTCTATAGTTTTTTTCTTCTTGTTTTAGAAAAATTTTTTATTTATAAATTTGAAAGCAACAAGAAGAGACATGGTCCGCAACCAGACGATACGTCATGGCCTCAAAACCCAGCCCGTACAGACCCGAGTGGAACAGTCCCAATTACGATGGTTTGGTCATGTCTGCGGAATGGTAGAAGATCGGCTATCACACGATAAGTACGGGAAACCAGAGATCCAGACCTGCAAGGACGACCCAAAGTCCGTTGGGAGGACTTAAGGCAATCTTTAGGACAGAGGACCAGATTGGAACTAGGCCAGGAGAAAGACAGCTGATAGAATAGTATGGTGCTTTCTCTGGAAAATCTCTACACCCCGTGGTAGAAGAAGATCGACTAAGTAACTAAGTATAAACTTCAAAGCCATTAATTAGCTTATAAGTGAACCTGATATGAAAGAAAGGGCGTTAAAACGTGTTTGGTCATAGTCATTAGGAGTTACAGATGATGGGCTATTTATTGGGCACTGGCCTTAAGGGGTTAATACTTTCGGTAATCGGCTTATAAATCTTCTTGGAAAGCCAAATATCTCATTGACCGCAGACTGGCAAGAGATAATTACTTTTGTTTATACACAGCTGTGTATAGGAGAGAAACCGGCTAGAGATTAAGACTGCCTGTACTTAAAAATATGCTGTAGGAGACAAACTACCAGATGATTATTGCTGCACTGACACAAAGGTGTGTAGCGGGACACAAACTGGTATGCGGTTAATACTACCCTTGCAAAAAAGCCGCGCTACATAAGACACAGCCGGCATGTGTTTTAATTGTACCCACGCGCACAAAGTTGCTCTCAGTCAGACAAACCGGCATATGATTAATACCGCCCTTGCACGAAACTGACCTAATTGTGATTAACTGACAAGTGATTAATACTACCGCCGCACAAAGATATGTTAATTGCGACAAACCGGCAGTGCTAGTATTCTGTTTCTAAGTTCTTGCCTTTTATTACACATGCTGTACTAACTGAGACGCCGGTAGGTGAGTTTAAAACAGGGTACCTTTTTGAAGGCTTGATTGATTATGTTTAGGACATATGGAGTCTATTCCCAGTGTAAACCTGAGTGGTCTCTGAGTAGTTAATAGCACGCTGCATTCTTTTCCCGAAAACTTGCCCTGCAGCTGCATTCTTTTTCACAACCCCCCGTTTTTATAGTGGGCGACTTGTAATGTCTATAGTTTTTGTGTTTCTTGGTCAATTGCTATCATTTTTGGAATTTATATAAATAAATGAATGGTGAATCTGATGATATAAAATTTGTTTGTGTACATGTTAGATGTGATAGGAAGAGAGGAAAGGAAAGATGAAAAAAACGAAAAAAAATTTAAAATAATAAAAAAATATTTTTTTTTAATTTTAAAATTAAAAAAAAAAAATTAAAAAAAATAACCAGCAAACGAAGGGTCCATATCCCTTGCATCTCAATGAAAGTCATTTGACCAATAGATCAATACAAATCAAATGACGATCTTTTCGTTACACCCATCATCAGTAGCAAAGGAATAAACGCTTATTACAAATAAGGGAGGGAAACCTGAGGCCTGTAAACAGTAAATTAATATGAAACAAATATAAAGGTATGTTATCAGGCACTCGCAGGAAATAAAGAAGTAGAACACCAGACAACAGAAAAACAACAGACATGAGTGGCTTACCCAGGATTTGAACACTGGACCTTCCGTGCGACAACCCCGCCTAGCCATGCAAGCGAATCACACTATCCGCGAGTGCCTGATAACATACCTTTATATTTGTTTCATATTAATTTACTGTTTACAGGCCTCAGGTTTCCCTCCCTTATTTGTAATAAATGTTTGTACAATACCAAACCTACACACTATCCTGTTCTCACTGTTCTAGTCTACTATCATTTACTGGACACAGTATTAAGGTCCTAAGGGTCTTGTTGGATTCGGCCTATACTGCTTGATAGAAATACAACAGAAGTGATTGCGTCATTAATAGGCTGAACTGCCCATGGAGGACTTCTGGTGTCGTGTATTGTGGTTCGCACTATTGACCTGCCATTGAAACATCATTTTTTGATGATGCGTAGATGGCAGAGCGGATAGTGTGATTCGCTTGCATGGCTAGGCGGGGTTGTCGCACGGAAGGTCCAGTGTTCAAATCCTGGGTAAGCCACTCATGTCTGTTGTTTTTCTGTTGTCTGGTGTTCTACTTCTTTATTTCCTGCGAGTGCCTGATAACATACCTTTATATTTGTTTCATATTAATTTAAGGAATAAACGCTCTCGTCAGCAGTGACATTCGGCCGTTAATCCTAAATCTTTCCAATAAATCCTAATCCTAACCCCTAACATTTTACGTACTAGAAAAGCCATTCTACTTTCGTTTCCATCTCAGCCATCAAACATATTCTGAGAACCGATATCAGCGCTTATAAAGACAAAAATCTCATCCCCACCGCATGGCGTCAGAATCCAATAAAATTAGAGCAAAAATGGCCGCATGTTGATGCCGATTCATTTCGATTTAAAAAATTTACAAAAAATAAATGCGGATACACCCATCGCTTTTTTAAGATCGGAAACGGAAGCTAGCTCTCTTGCAAATAACATTAGAACTTAACATCCGGGGCTGAAATCACGTGTACACAAGTCCTCATGCTAGAAACGGTGATATCCGTAAGGCGCAACATTGCGCCTCCAGCATGGAGAACATAGGTTACGTTCGGCGCAATGTGGCGCCCGCAGCGTGCTAAAGGTTAGAAAGAATAGAATTCCTGCTCCCTCATGCATGTCGGATGATGTGAATTATATGAGGTTGTGCGTGTGATTGATAACCTCAACATGTAAATAATAATCATAACTGACTATGGGAATGCGTCCCTGAGGTGACAGCCCTCGGCTTCTTATTTTTCTGATGTTCCTTTAGTCCTTTTCTCCTCTGTTCTGCTTGCCCGAGAACTTCTTTTCGCCCTATCTGAGGTAGCGCCGTATCTCTCATCGCCACTTGGTGCGATCGGCAGCTTCATCCTCCCGTGTTGGTGGCTTTATGTCCAATGCCTTCATGTCTCTCTTGCACACATCTTTGAACCTCAGCTGCGGTCGTCCAACTGTTCTTATGCCATCTGCCAGTTGTCCGTAGAAGATATGCGACCATTTTTCTTGGGGCGGCCACTTTACTTTGATAGACTGTGCAAACATGGAGGATTTAGTGATAGTTTCCTATAAGGGTACCAGTTGCAGTAGTGGCTCTATGCTTCACAAGGATCTTCAAAGGTAATGGTAATGGTGATACTTAAAAGGGAATGGTAATGGTGATATGCAGTCAATAGTTGTATATAATATATTCATTTGCTGCCGTGCTACACCGTGCCGGGAAAACACATGGGTACTTTGTCTCCCTCGCAAATGTTTAAAGGTATAAATACTGATTGTTTCTCTTTCCAGCCCGTCTCCTTCTCTTAGTTCTTCTTTCCTCTACCTGTCCTTCTGCATCATTGTTTTCTATTCCCATGTGCCGAAGCGATCGATGACAGAGCACGATCATGTAGCTTCCGCAGTGATCCCGATTTGATTGATCATACATGTTATATTTGAGCTAAGTTGGGAAAATATCCCGATCCCCCTGGTAGATTCACCACACCATGGAAGAGGCACGGGGTGCCCCTTGTTATATCTCGACTTAAACAATCTGAAGAAGTCCTATTATAACCACACGAGGCTTGCCACGCGGCTCTTAGGAGAGCAATTCATGTCATACTGGCGTACCTTACGGCTTGTGGAATACAAGGAGTTAAATAATTGTACTGACTGTATGAGCGTCTGATTGGCGGAGTGATTAGAGCGCTGGTCTCTTGCCCCAAAATTGCCGGATTAGATTCACGGTATCCTCCAGTCTACCCAGCTGTAAATGGGTATCTGCCTTTGCTCTTGCGTTAGGGAATGAAAAGGCAGCAAGGAAGGGAACTGCTAACCCCACCTCTCGATGGTGTAACTAGTATCGTGAAGTTTCTAACACTTCACTGCTCTATGGCAATATCTGCTATTTGACTATCTTTACCTTTTACTGATAGTATTACTTAAAAAAAATTAATACATCAATAACAAATGTCAACAACAACAAAATTATGTGTGTACTCGCGATCGCACCCACGGCACGAGGGTTAATTGTTAGTATAATATTTAGTGATAACTACTCTTATACAAAACTATGCTGTGGCAAACGGCTATTTGTTTCCCTTCTGTGTCACCAATAATCGCGTGAGATAATGCATCTGTCGTTGGCGTCTGACCGTTGTTGTTTCAGCTAGTATCAAGTCAGGTTTCTTGAGGTTTTAGTTCACAATCTCTGTCTTTCTTATCCTCATTACCTCACCTTGCCTTGAGATCTTATCTTCTACTATTAAGGACATCATCAACATCATCATCAACATCTCCTTTTCACTGTTGATGGATTATGAGACAATCATTGCTGCTAGCCAGGATACCTCCACTAAAACATTCATGTTCTCTTCCTGCGATGGCTTCTTTATCAGTTTTACATGATAATGTTTCTGACCCCATGCAAAACTTCAAATTAGCCGACTATTACGACATGCTTGAGAGAGCATTGCGTCTATTCTTTCTGTGATATCATCAGAGACCTGTGGGAAATGCATGGGAGTGTAAAATTTATGCTACATCAGAGTTGGTAACTTCGCTACACAAGAATTATGAGTCATCATCATGTTGGCACTACAAATGGAACGACAAGATCACAACGCTTTACAACAATGGTCCGACGCAGTTCTTGTGCAGTTTGTCCTGTCGCGTGGGTATTTCCATTCTTTCTCGTCATTTTCAGTTCTGTCTCAAGTTCTCTTCTCCATATGTTCATCAGTCTATCTCTACAACTCTTACCCAGGAGATTCCAGATAAGGTCCGCTTGGTAATGGTGTCATCAGGTTTCATCTGTATGTGTCCCTCAAGATGACCGCTGCTTTCTTTGAACATATTCAAGTTGACGTCTGAGAGTGAACGAAGACGTTCTGCGAGTGTCCAATCCATGGGCAGTGTCTTCTCATCTGTTGTTCCACTGGAACGTGTCTGTTTCTTGTCATCATTTCCACATTGGTGATCTTGACGAGTACCATTTCCTTTTTTCTAATCTCATCAAACACCCATTAGTAAAAGTGTGTAACTTTAAGTCAAAAAAACTTCAATTAAGGCTCTGTATCTTTTTTTTAAATACGTCTCGTATCATTAAAATCAAAATAATCAAAAAAAAAAAAAAAAAAAAATCGAATGCTTGTGGATTATTTGTCACGGTCTTTCCTTTACTGTTTTCGTTCCTGTGTCCTCTGATAAAGAGCGTGCAGTCGTAATTTAATTTATTTCTTTGTCCTTGTCAGATGTACACTACCAGTATTCATTCACACATACATTAAACGTTTGATTGCTAGAATACGTGCCGATATGCCGCTTTCTTGCAACAAACGTAGCGACATGATGTACTCTAGAAACACGTAACGATGTGATGGACTCTTGAAACACGTAACGATGTGATGTACTCTTGAAACACGTAACGATGTGATGCATTCTTAACTTGAAACACGTAGTCATATGTTGTATTCCTACAACATTCATCTGTAAAATTGTATTACAGACGTCCGTCACAAAATTTGCCTTCCTATCAGACGATATTTTATCTTTAAACTAAATTTGGATCAGTTCAAGGCAGACGATAACTTTTCCACTTAGCGTTGAGACTTGTGGTGACAACGCCTTCGTCGCCATCAATTCCCAGAGCTTGTTTACAAGTCTTTAAACAAGAAACTATCTTTTATTTTTTTCTTTCTCGGAATTATTTCACAATTTTCTTCAGTGATTTTGAACCTTTGCATCGCGAAGCAAAACTGCGATCGGTTGCGTCCCTTCAGTCAGTCAATACCCGTTACCACCAAAAGGAGCATTGACCTTCAACAAACACATGCCAACTCCTCCTGTCACGTGCCATCAGCTCAAGTTCTTTACACGTCTTCTTCATAATTTTCACTTATGTCTCCAGTTTTCTTCTCCATGTGTTTTTTGGTCTACCTCTGCCTCTCTTTCCCTGGGGATTTCAGAACAAGGACTGCCTTGTAATGCTATCAACAGATTTCCTCAATGTGTGTCCTAACCATCGCCATCGTCGTCTTCTCATTTCTTGTCTCCTGGCGCTTGTCTGGTTTTTGTCATCAAAACTAGCGGCCGTTTTCATCCCTATAACTTTCAACTAATTCTGCTGTTTTATCAATCAATTCCCTTTAGCTCCCCAAGGAACATAGGATCCCGTTACACGCCCATTGAGGCATATTGGGAATATGGTGTTAGGCCCACATTTTCTTGACTATCGGCACACTAGGGGTGATGTGGCCAGCATCACGCCGGCCGCCTTAACCTTCCCAGAAGTTGCTCTGGTACCCAGTTGGGGCTGGATTCGACCCAGGAGCCGTTTGCGGCCTAAAAAAATCCCACCTCATCTGGGGATCGAAGCATAGACCACTGAGCTAGGAAGCCAGTGCATTAACCACTATGCTACAGCGGCTCCCCAAGGAACATAGGCCTTCAACAAACACATGCAAAGTCCTCCTATCACGCGCCATCAACTCAAGCTCTTTCCACGTTTTCTTCATCATTTTCACTTCTGTCTACAGTTTTCTTCTCCATGTGTTTCTTGGTCTAACTCTGCCCGTCTTACCCTGGGTGTTGCCGAACAAGGACTGCTTTGTAATGTTGGGTTTTATACTCAAAATATCATTGATTTTCTTAATTCGTTCTGTTTTTCATATTTTAAACTGCCATGTGTCGAATTTTGTTTTTATTTCTCTAAACAGTAAATTACTCATATATATATATATATATATATATATATATATATATATATATATATATATATATATATATATATATATATATATATATATATATATATATATATATATATATATATATATATATATATATATATATATATATATATATATATATTTCAGTTGCTAGCGTGCAGTGGCTTCAAGCCTCGTTGGCTTTGCGCAGGTGGGTCAGTGTCTGTCCCTAGTCGTGGTGTGCTGTGGCACAATAATTTGTTTTCAACATAAGGGTTACTTTCACAATTGCCTCCGGCTGGCAGAATTGTGGATTTTAAAGCTGCAATCAAGATGGATTGGGTTAATTTTCTACATAAGACATCAGGAGGCGGAGACACTTGAGTCATGACCCAGGTGGTCCCGCCCCCCTTAAAGTGTAAAGGAGTATACAGGGCCGAAACACTTGTTCGACGGGGGGACCACTTCTGATGATCAGATTGCCTCCTGTTGTATCGCTCTGTATAGAGTTTCCTATATATTTATATATTCTCTGTTTCCCCACTGTAATATTATTTTTGCTAAAGCGTTATCTTCATATTCTACTGCTCAAAATTCTACTGTAAACGTGAGTTTTTGGGGTTTTTTTTTAAAATTGGGCGGGGGAGGGGGGGGGGGGGTGTTAGACCTAATACTTTGTACGTTTTTAAGGTAAACCCTTCCATTATTCTCGTATGTTCCATATTATTCTAGTGCAAGCTTCTCGTTTTAGCCATTGTGTATGCGTTCCTTACAGTAGATAAGATCTTGGCCTCCAAGTTTATTCTCTATTCCCTAATGTAAACTTGTGAAATCCACTCTAATTGGCGACCGGCCAAAAGTTGAGATTGCCGATTGTGAAAAAAAAAAGAAGAAAAAACAGATCTAATCGTTTGTTTACATTGATATAAACAAGACTTTGATTCATTGACATATGTGGTTGGCATCACAGGTCGTGGGTTCTTTTATTACGTCTATCAAAAAAATTTAAGACAGAAAAAAATCTATCGTTTGGTTCCGCGTCACGTAACCTTAATGGATTACTTCCACTTGTTGTGGTACAGTATTTGAGTTTACATAATTTGTGAAAAGCAAATTTGCTCTAGCCGAGGGTTATTGGAAAAAAAAGAGAGACAGAAGATATCTCCTGATGACTTTGGTAATGGGAGTTTTAATTCTCCGAGAATCGGCCTGTCATTGGGTAAACTTCTGTCTCATCAATGGTCATGGTCGAGAATTGTGGTGTTTGAACTACTGGAATAAACTTGATATGGGTTATAGGCTTATAGTTGTATAACTATATAACTGGTGGAGTTGTCCGTGAGCAATGAAGATAGTCATTAGAACCAAACCAAGCCAAGACTTATAGTTAAAAGATAAACTGAAAGGGACTTATATTTTATGTTACGTGTTTAGTGTTTTTATGTTAGTGACATATGACTGTTCCTAAGGGTTTGGGCATATTGTCTTCACGAGTACATGTACAGAATATTAGATTGGTTTACCTAATTGTACAAAGTTCCAGGCTTCATACACGTGTTGGCGGAAATGCTTCAGTTTTCTAATTTTCATTGTTGGATTTTTGCATTTCTTTTATGTCTCTCTCTCTCAATATATGACTTCTTTGATCCACTGGCATTGAGCGTCAGCTTGGTGACCTTGATGCCATTATGTGGCACTGCGCAGTTCGTATAAATTGTTCTGGGCTGCTATAAAGTGTATTATCTATGGATGGATTGTATGGTAGAAGGTGTTGTCTCATTCCCTGGAGTGCAGGGCACAGTAGTAGATGTGTTCTACTGTCTCAGACGGGTGTGGGCAGGGTCTACATTTTGCTATATTTTGTGAACACATTCTGGTTCTTTGGCCATTTAGTGTAGAGTGACCTGTTCTCAATCTGAAGATTCTGGTTTGGTATTTTCGTTCAATAAGGTTGATAGCATCGTCATTATTTCAGGCTGTTAAGTGTATGAAGAGTCTTCAGTCTTCTTGCTGTTTTAGCTTGTGCCCACGTGTTCAGCCAGCCTTCTTTAAGTTCTTCCTCGATATATATATATATATATATATATATATATATATATATATATATATATATATATATATATATATATATATATATATATATATAGGAAACTCTATACAGAACGATACGACAGGAGGCAATCTGATCATCAGAAAAGGTCCCCGTCGAACAAGTGTTTCGGTCTTGTGTATATATATATATATATATATATATATATATATATATATATATATATATATATATATATATATATATATATATATATATATATATATATATATATATATATTACTTACTTACTTACTTAGTCGTTCCCCTTCTACCGTGAGGTGTAGAGGTTTGGAAGAGAGAGCGCCAGACCATTCTATCAGCTGTCTTCTTCCTGGCCTGGTTCCATTCTAGTCCTCGGTCCTTCAAAGATTGTCTAATGTTGTCCTCCCAGCGCATCTGTTTGTGAGTCTCTGTGAGCAATGGTGACGAAAATACCCGCTTTTTTGTGTAATTCATCCTGTGTAGCTCCCGGTTGACAGTAGCATTAGATACCTCTGGGCTTCCCAACTCGATCATGCGCTGCCGTATGTTTTCTACACTCTTCATTGGCCCAGCCCGAACGATTTGGGCGAGACGCCGATGGTCATTTGTGTCCAAAATTCTTGGCCTCCCACTACCTTCTTTTCGCTCGATTCCATTACCTGCTTTTAATTTACTCACAACTCTGTAGACAGTCCGCTCAGGAATGTTCAAGGTTTTAGAAATGTTGGAACATGTTTGATTTCCTTCATTCCAAAGCTGTGAAATTAACATACACTTTGTCTTTGTATCCATTTTCTGCCACTAGCATTAGAAATTGTCGTCTGCTCTATTATCAAGGGACTGTACTCTACGCTAATTATTTTTTAACTTTTGGTAGTGTTTGCTCACTTAAGTGGAGTGCAAATTTGGGGCAGAACATGCATATTTAATTAAATTTCAGCATATTTAGTTGAGCAATATGACTGCCATTTTTTTTGCAAAGTACTGTATATACATACATACATACATACATACATACATACATACATACATACATACATACATACATACATACATACATACACAAACGTACATAAATAGGCTGTAAGCGGAAACACTATGTTGGTTTTTTTTTTTTTTTTTTTTATGTAAACTTGTTTGCCTTTCGGTGAATTATCAAAATATTGAATCAAATGAAGTTCAAATAGACTTATAGACCGAAATGTTCAAAATGCAAAGTCAGTCAGGCTAATGCTGTCTTTCACTGTAAAACTGCGTTTATTTCATTTTGGCACTGGTGTTGTGCATTCTATGCCTGTTTCTCAACAAACGTATTCAGAGCTCTTTCTTAACAGACAACCAAAGATTTTTGTCTTTGCTTCTAAAAATGTTTCGCTCACGAGACCTCTGGTCACCTAGGTAACAGTTGCGGATACACATTCCGGTCATATTTCATTCGAAAATAAAATATTTAAAAGTGAGGTATTTATGTTAAAGACACTGAACACATTTTTGCAAACCCTGACAATAGTTTTGCAAAACCATTACAACATTTCTGGAACACTCTGACGATATCCTGCGGAACCCCATGATTTTATGGAACCTGGTTTAAAAACACTAATTAATAACTTATTTAAAAAAAAACACCCACTGATTTTAAATAGTTCTAAATGGTCTTTCCAGCAATAAATATAATAGAATAATGTATAAACCGAACGTTTTTACAGCAACTTTTGACATAGAAATGAGTATTACACGCAAGTAATCCTGTCTAAGCGATTCCAACTAGGCAGCTCGGGAGATTGACGTGGACAGAAGTAGATTAGGCCGGTAAATTGAAAAGTTTCCGGGCAGAAATTGACGGACAAATTTGAGCGGAAAATATGCTCGTGGCATTTCCTAGAGTCCTCCGCTATAAAATTGAAAATCGGTGTACATAGATTTTATGGTCAAATAATAGTGATCTTTAGAACTGGCTCCTGATTGTTCTCTTCCCACTTTTCATTCTTCTTTCCATTATCCTATCATTCCCTCCATCCACTTCCTTCCCTCCATCCACTTCCTTCCCTCCGTCCATTTCCTTCCCTCCGTCCATTTCCTTCCTTCCCTCCAGCCACTTCTCTCCATCCACTTCCTTCCATTCTTCCTTCCTTCCTTTTTTCCCATCCATACTTCCTTCCTTCAGCTCATCCTTCCTTCTTCCTTTTTTCAATCCATATTTCCTTCCTTCCGCCCATCCTTCCTTCTTTCTTTCCTTCCATCCTTCCTTTCTTCCCTCCTTCCATCTTTCTTTCCTTCTATCCATCCTTTCTTCATTCCTTTTAAACTAATGAGCATGTAATGTCCTCAACAACTCACAGCCCACAGTTAACTTTTTCTGTAATTCATCTTACTGTTTCCTTATGTTGTTTCTTCTTCATTTTCTCGACATTTGTTACACTAGTTTATTTGTCGGGTGGTTACGTCGTTCTTCTAGAAACTGATTTTAAAAGGAAACCATAGAAAACAACTGTTTTAGAGGGATACCATTTTAAGTCGTGCATGAATAATACATTCAGTAAGTAATCAGAGACGAGAAAAAGCCAAGTGTAGCATAACGATTTCAAAGTAGTCGCGTGTAAGACGAGTAACTATCGTCACTTACACAGCTACATATTACTCATCTTGTCATACCTCTTTATTCTTACTATTCTGCGCAGACATCCATTTAGGAAAAGTCTGTAATTTTCTGGTTGCTTTTCTTTTTAATTCTCCATGTTTCAGAGCCATGCAGTCGGGCAGCCTTGACATGAAGATTCGCATTATTTTAATTCATTATTATTATTATTATTATTTTGGACCTGCTTTCTTGTGATTTCTATACAATACCCAGTGCAATGAGAGAACCTCTTGTCTTTTAAATTATTATTTTGATGTAATTTGTCTTCTGTAGCAACCATTTGTAATGACTAGTTGATTGCAATAACCTAAAACAATTGTCTTTCTTTCTCACTCTCCCTCTTTCTCACTCTTGAAATGGGAGAAAAGAATAAGCAAATGAAGATAATTAATTACAAGAAGAACAATGTATCTCTTTGTTATCATTATCTCTTGGTTATCATTATCTCTTTGTTATCATTATCTCCATTTTCGTCACGTATAGAACACGGGGTCAACATGGCAGCTTGTTCTATGGCACGAAGCCAGCATCAAAATATTTCTGTGGTTTTTTTATGTAGCACTTAATCGCCTCTGACGGCACGACTAGCGGGGGTCCCGCCTCTAACGGCACGACTAGCAGGGGCCCGGGAACTACTTGGGGCTAATTTCTCAATATGTGCCACAAAATGTAAAAACATTAACTCTTCCTTACCTCAGAAAGATTTTAAGTTTTACCCTGGTACCCCAAATTGATGCCAGTTTTTATTTTCCACATTTTTTATGTAAAACTCCCCCCCCCCCCAAAAAAAAGTAAACATATTTCTGAGAAATGTCTCGTAATACATATACAAAACCGCTATAAATTGGCCGAAGTATATATTAAAGTGCTCTTTAAGTCTTACATGCAACAAAACTTCGGTTTTATACCACGTAAATTGCAGACATGATGAAATACACAAATAATCAAACGAGCGAGGTAAGCTAGCGACTTTTCGCAGCACAACGTACGATATCACGGCGCACTATGCGGTTCTTGGAATAGAAAGAATAACTTTTGTATGTGTGGGGGATTTGATGATATAAGATGTTATTCCTATTGTACTGAATGAGGTCAGCTGTGAAGGTTCCTGATTATACTAAATGTTGGGTAGATTTATCAGAACACCTTTCTGCTACCACCTTACGACCTCAATCAGACTTATTCTTGACTAATATGTATGTTAGCTACGTCTATATGTCTAGGGTTATGAGTGTATGATGTATTGTAAGTACAAGTACTACACACACATGTATTTACTAACACATATATATATCTATATGACTGAGTCAAGACTACAACCACAAACACACTGACACTCTAAGAAATATATCTTATAGAGGTCTGTGTTAAAAGTTTGGTAAAATGGTTATTTACAATTTATTTGGCCTGATCAGAATTTTCTGCATCAGGTCCAACAACCAAAAATTGATATTATGAATGTATTTATAACACTTTAAATACTACCATGGATCTTCTGTCCATTCAATTTATAATAAGACAATCAAAATATGTGTATCTATGTTCACTAAGTTAATGACACTGGTAATTAATAGTATGGGTGGGGTGCTGTCATCATTCCCTCTTTCTCTTGTAAATTTATCTTGAAAGTTTCTTGTCAACAATTTATTTTATGTTATTTCTATACCGAAATATAGTATTATAGTAGATAAACTGAGTGCCGACATGTATGGCACTTATCTAGATAAATGATGTTGCTGTCATTTCCACAGGCTCTCTGGTATGACCACGCTGACAAGGTTCCTGGTGCAGTAACTAGACCTCAGGGTCCAAACAATAGGTTACTTTAGTACACTGCAACAACGCCACCAGGGTTCTGGTACCCACACTGTACCAGAACAAAACCTCTGAAACAACGTTATGATTCTTAAAAACACATCTATATTCCCTTTCACATGTAATAATTGACATAAAGAAAAAGGGTCAGATCTCTCTGACCACCCCAAAACTCTGAGATGACAATGCATTACCAGTGCCCCTATTCTGTTCCTTAAGGGCTACAACGCCTCTGACACTGCAAAATGATGATCTCCCATAAGATAACGGGGGTTAGCTTTCCCACTGGCAACTGTGGAAATCATTTTCAATTATGCAATACACATTAATTTTACTGCTTTTTCTGCTTGAACACAACTCACAGGTCCTGCATAACTCTGCTGGGGACTCTGTACTTAGTCGAAAACCTTCCCAATCGAGCAGTATCGCAGACACCAATTTTATTGTAATAACAAAATTAATAATTTCTTTCCTTACCACAATTCAAAGAAATATCACAAACGTACGTTGACTGGCTTTAGCATAAATAGTAGTTTAAGTTCAGCTTTGCCTTCTGTTCAGACTGCCAATGGTCAATAACAAACTTGGTACTGCTGAGGACAACGCAGCTTGCTTCTAACATATTTCTTTTCAACTGGCGCTGAGCTGTAAACGCTTTTTTGCCAATATGCCTAAACCGGTCCAATCACAGCGAGGGTCTAGCATTTCAATTTTCAAAAATTTAAAAAGAAAAACACTACTTCACACTTCTAGGAGTGATTTTTCTAAATATAGATTTTATCTTTTCTGCCCAACCAATACTCTCTGTCTACCCTCCTATACCCTCCAATCAGATTCGAATTACTCCTATGCCTCCTTTCAACTATCGTTCCCAATAACGTTACAGTTAACGAGCAAGGACAACAATCTGTTCGTCTACGCATTTCCAGTCAAATAGTATTTCTTCAATAACTTGGCTAAAAATTTGACTACCATTAATATTGAAACATATTTGTGCTCAGAATACACTAAGCTACACGAATATATAATTTTTATGACTCTATTCGTGTGCGTTTAGATTTTCAGTTTTATCACTGACAGTCGTTAATTATAACTTTTTACATAAGTCTACCATCTTTTCCCCCTCCTTCTGTCTCACTTTTTAATTTTTCAAATAAACCAACTTGTTTTTGTGACGTCACAACTACAATACGCCCACAGCGTGTATATACTAGTTGTCTCGCGGACAGAACGAAGCGGGTTTTGGCAAGGCGATGGTAGCATTTTGCGTTAATTATTTGTATTGTATCGTGTAACACTACCAAAAAATGTAAGGATTGCTACTGATTACCAGCGTTAAAGTCAAAATTTTACGTTAATTCAGATAGTTATTTTGCGGCACACTTCCGCAAAATCGTTAATTATAAGGCTAGGCTGCAGAATGTATGCAGCAGATCTGGCAAAATGTTAAATATTGGTAGTACGTTTTCGAAACCGAAACTAAAACGCGTGTTAGATTTTTACCGTGGGATCGTTCTATAGGCTTTAGCACTGCACAAAATTCAGCGCTATGCTGGCGTGTGAGAGGATCACCGTCAGACACAATAGGGCGGGTTTATTTATTATCATTTTATGACTAAAATCTTACTGAAATGAGCGATTATTCTCGCAGATTTTACTACAGTATGCTACGTTCGAGCGTTTATTGTTGTCTTGTATTGTCTTTGATCCACTATCGTTAACTCTTAGTGACTACTAACATTTATTAATACCGTTCAGATCGATGATCACAGAAACTCGGTACAATTTACTGAATATCATTACTTTTTATTTTCATTGTTCTCTACTGCCATTGTTGATTACAGTTGGTACATCCCACTGGATAATGTAGAATTTACAGTAGATAATGTACCAGGTACGATTCTCAGTAGAGGGAATATAATTTATGGAATGTTTTATTTATTCTTCTTCTTCCTCTTCCTTGTTCGCCCTGAAAAGGACGGTGGTTGCGTTGTGTCTGTTTACGCCTAAGCTGTGATATCTGCACCTTTCGGTCGACACATCCGACTTCAGCACGGCATTTTTTAGGGACCGGGTTTTCCTTCCCATTGCAATCCGCACTCGTTCAGCCAGACTGCACTGCTGCAGACTGTTTCCAGGACCACCACGTGGAGGTGGAGTGCGGTCTTGACCAGCTCTGGTTCGCTGGTCCTGATGCAAGCAGTACAGCTATGGGTCGCTGACTGCATTCACTATTGCTGCATCTTGGGGTCCCTATTTATTCAGAACCAGTGGTCCTAATGATGTCATATTCTCTCCCCCCCCCCCCCCCACCCACCCCGCAGTGTCATGGGTAGTGAGATCGGATGCCTAGCGTTCTCGGATAAGTGCGAAAAAATAGGAGGTCCCGTGTGCACGTTGCGCACGTTAAGAATCCCTCGGCAGTGAAAATCGTAAAGAGTAGGCCATAAGGCCGCTGCCCTGGCAGAATTTAAAAATGTGAAACCTACTCACCAAATATTTTTATAGAATGTGTGATTCCAAAAACACACATTGGCATTCTCGCCGGTGCTACGGAGTTTGTGCACTGTGCTGAGATTCTCCTTGTGTGATCTAAGGGAGGAGATCGGAGCACTGATGGAGTTGTCCGCGTGCAGTGAAGATAATCCTTAAAACCAAACCAAACCAATGTAGAAATGATATTTTCCTTACATATCCCATATTGCTTACCACTTTAAAAGTATGTGATGTAATATTTATTACATATTATTTCTTTCACCAGTGTGTTACCGGGGCCCGAAAGGGGAGCAAAGATTAGTAACACTGTACCCTACCATGCATGTCGTAAAAAGCGACTAAGGAGGGTTGGACATGGGGCTGGTTACCCCCATCCCGTAAAAAACTTGTTACCACAAAAACGTCAACAAACATGGACAAGTTAAATAAAGAATATAAATCAACTCAGCTGCCCAAGACAGGTCCTCTGGAAAGGAGGCGCATGAAGAAACCTAGAGAAAGCCGAAAGGAGTCTGGGTTGCCGACTGGAGAAGAGAACTGGATACAGAGGTGAAAATGATGAGGAAAACATGGAAAGAACTTGAGTGGATGGCTGTCGTGGAATATTCTAATCCACATATATAAATTAAAAGGTAAATGCAAAGCCTAACAAATAAATTTAATAAAAGAAAAGAGAAATGGTAAAAGAAACAGTGCTGTCACAATGACTGTACGCAAAATCCCCTTGTGTTCTCATTCGTCTGCAAATTGTAACGCTTTCACGTTGATAGTAAAAGCCTACTGTATTATTACCCGCTTTCTTCAATGAAACGTGTACTGTATTTCTTGGAACAACCTTGAGATACGCAAGCTGATCAATGACCTAAATTTAATATTTCATTCATTCCATTTTATACACGGCGTAACTAAAAGACAGATAAAGCAGGAGAGAGAGAGGGGCGAATGAAGGCAGGAAGCATGCAATACTAAACACGCGTCGCGCGATACACAATTGCTGCCATCACGCGTGTAAGGCCACATGCACTAACTTTTTTTCAGACGGACAGTGATAAAAACACTAACCTTCCCAGAGTTAGGTTTTAAAAAAACCTGGAAAACGCTTATTAGAAAAGATGACATTAGATGGGTTTACGTTTGAAAACATTACAGTACCCAGACAGCACATCTTCGAAACAGGAGGTAGAAGAAATTGCATATTTTGAACGCAGCCACTTAGCTCTTTTAAATTTGTATATTTGGGTTCCTTAGGGCTTGCTGACAAAGAATATGTAAAACGTTACGCAAATAGTCTAGGAATTACCAAATTATAACCAAATTAAAATAGTGGGGGTGCCTGACAGCATGAAATCATTTCTGCTCATAAAATTTTTTTTATAACGTGTTTGAAAAAAACCTTACGTTACGGAAATAGCCTACCATGTTAACTCCTATTTGATTGGAGCGCAACAAATATAAAACTAAACACGATTGGTCGGGCTATAAATACTATCTTGTGTTGTCAGGGGGAACGTGAAAAGGAGTACTTTTTTGAAAAGATGTGTAGACATGGTTTCATTGGGTAGAGCTGCGAATATACTCGATTCAGAGCGTCTGTTCATTGCCACATCTTGTAATAAACCTACTAAGAAGCAGTGCGTTGAGCACCAGTGTATATTTTTTATAAAATAAAGCCTGGGACATCGGCAGATCGGAGTTGTGCTATATTCATTGCCAGTCAACGAAACTGTTTATTATTCCATGAATTGTGGTAAGCTTGAAATATTCAATATCTTTTAATGAAAATTGAATGTAAATTGATAATTTATGTCTGTATATATGTGTAGTTCAGTAGCAAACATGATGTAAAGCCTAAAATGCTCCAGCCTGAACAGAAGGTGTCGGAGGAAAGTAAAACTGCATGGAATGGCCAAACAGTACACTGACACCTAGATGATTGACTAGAAAGAAATAATGCTGGAATTGCAGAGGCGTAGTAACCATTAGGGAGGAAAATACTGGTATAAAGTGTTTCAGATGAAGCTGACAGTTGGCCTAACGCTCTGAACTCAATGTTTGTGATGTATTGTGCTCAGTGTAGAAAGAGAGTATAAATTAGTTATGACGTAGAAGGTACATCCTTCTTGTTTCAGGGACCGTGGTCTAAAAGTTATTGAGCAGCACCTGGTCAGAGCTTTGCTGAAGCCAGAGGCAGACAGCATACTCCTTGGTCCATATAGCAACCAGTGGGGTGACTCCAGAACTCATTAAAGTAATCGAGCAGAGGAGGCTTTTACTGCAGTCATCACGAAAGATAAGAGAGTGTGGCCATGGAGCTCAACATTATGTACCCCCATCTTAAAATGACAGTGTAAAATAAAATTAAGAGGGGAATTTAATTGTTTTAATATCAGGAACTGAGAACATCTCCAATACTAGTTCCAATAAAGACAAACTATTGAAGTCATGATGACAAATACCAACAGAGCTTGAACAAAACAAAACCAGTATTACCTCATATTACTACTACACAACTGACACACATAGGATACTATTAAAAAATATATGTCACTACAAGATTCATATTGATAAATTCTGTACATATAACTTGTAATTAAAATTGATTGTGATTCCTGGTTCCCTTTGTATTTGAATCAGGACACATATACATTCATGACAGCACTGAATACATATTGTTATTTGAAAAGTTATCAGTGACTCCTTTAAGATATCCTCGTAGAGTGTTTTATGTATGTGAGTGTCACAGTGTTGTCAAGTGTGGTGGAATAAATTAAATTGTTTAGCCGTCTGTTGTTGTTATGACTTACACTTCATCATACACATACCCTAGACATATAACGTAGTCATCACACTATTCCAGAATAATTCTGACTGAGGTATACATATGTGGCAGCAAGTAAGGTTATCTATAATACACTACTCTTATTAGATATAGATACCTTCACAGCTGATCTCAGTCAGTACACTAAGTCCCCTATAAATATTTAAAACATCGCACTTCACCACAATGGCACAGGACAGGAAGACTTGGCATGTGTTTGTTGAAGGCCTATGCTCCTCGGGGAGCTAAAGGGTATTGATTGATTATTTCTTTACTTGTCCAATTTTATTATCAGTCTTTTTATTTTAAGAATATTTTTATTGAGAGGTGGGTGTTATACATTTTAATGTTACCTGTTTATTTTATGAATACCAACCATGTTGTGCATGATTATGGTTGGAGGCGGGAGAACCGTCCAGACTGACTGAGAAATACAGAAGCCTCGGGGATATATTGCTGTATGCACTCTTTTGAAACAGAGCTGAGGAAAAAAATCAGAAAAAAAAGAATGAAATACATGGCGACACCACAGTTCTATTGATCCCTGCATTCACAAGTGTACAGGTACGATTCATGTATTGCTATAGTCCTAATTAATTTCCCCGAGCTCGGCTCTAAGCTCGGAATAATGACCGTTACTTGCGCCAAAGGCTGTAGCCTGCAGAATCTATTGTTGTCCTGTACTTCACGAGCACTGTATACAGTACAGTGTCTAATTCTGATAGAGCTAAATGTGAAAAACTTTGTCAAAACGTTCGACGGACGTACAAGCAAATCGAATATTGATAGATATTATTTAACAGTGTCAAATTTATTTCATTGTATTTAGAATGTATAATTTCTCTGCACCTTGTAGCTCCCGGGGCGTTTCTGAAGAGACACAGACAGAATAGGACTACTGCGCCCTCAGACATGTCGTACAAGGCTACTAATATGAGGTTGGGCATGAGGCTGGCAACATCATCATGTAAAACAAATAGCTGCAGAAACCACCTCTGTAAGAGCACGTGACTGCTTGGTGCAGGCCTCCTACAAGGGAATCAGCAGCAGTTGTGGATCCATGCTCCCATGCTCTGTAGGGAGTGCAAAGGAAAATGATAATGATGATGATGATGATGATGATGATGATGGATAATGAAAACATTGCATTAGCGCATAGCGACCTATTCGCACAGCGTGGCTTCACTTAACAGATTCTTCATCTTTAGACATAACGTGTTCCCATAACAACAAGAAGTCTCTCTCATGCGACTGACTAGCGACATACAAGTGGCTGTAGTGTGAAATCTAATTAATTTTATTTGCGTAGGAAGTTATCTGCATAACGACTCTTATTATATAGACTGTGTTCCGGGTGTTGCTTGATCCACTGCTCGACTGACCTGATTTCCTAAATTATTCCAAAACAGTGATTTTCAGAACTCTTCCATGGTGTACAAACTGTTTTGTGAACTCATCTGTTCATCATTGTTTCTTCGCCCTTTTTCACTTTGCCGTTACTGTACCTTTTTTTAAAAATTTCATTGGAAGATAGAAACCCTTGCGGATGTAGACATAGGGGTATTTTATTGTCCATAGATGTTTGTGAACTACAGTTGAAGTTCTCTGCCTTTTCTGTTCGGCGTGGATCATAGTCTTCAATTAAGTCACTGCAGGCCATGTTGTCTCGCGATACCAATTTGTTTCTTTTCTTCTCTATTCTTTTTATGTCTGTGTCCAGGTTCCCATCTCAGTGTATTTTTGGGTCTCTGTGGTTTTCTACTGTGCTTTGTAGTGGCCATCACGCCTGGTGGCGTCATGTAGGGCAGCAGCAAATTGATTCCACTTTGCTCGATCAGCGGCCATCCTTCGTACTGTGATAGGGTGGGGCGAGATGGTGATGATGATGTTGTAATATTTGATCACTCTCTTGCACACTCGCAACCGACCCGATTCAACAATAAAACTCTGATTCTTAAGGCAGGGGCTGTATTTTTTTTTACAACCCTATCAGTGACATTAAGAGCACACTGAAGCAAACATTAAACAAATAAACCAACAAACCAAACACCAAACACCCAACAGTGCTCGATTGCTAATGTGTTCAAGGCATCTATACTGTAGATCGACTCTTGTTTTCTGGTTTTTTTGGGGGCGACTGGCAACGAGAGAGGCTCGTTCGCCGGCTAGGCCCTTCTTATATAGACCCTAGGGCGAATCACTTAACTTAGTGCGCTGCGTGCATTAATTTGGCCACTTAAATAACACTTGCGATTATTGCTTAGAAGGCACGAAAACACAAATATACACAACGATTTCTAGAGCAAAAACACAAATATACACAACTAATTTGTAGGCTTTATTATGGCCTAGTAATAAATCTTCTACTTCGTCAGACTTTTCACATCCCAGCAATGCTCTGCTGTAATTTGTCTCAGCTTTCCTGCCTCATTCATCGTTCTGACATTCCAAAACCCGATTCTGGTTTCGTGTTTTGCGGTCAGGGCATCCGTTTTCATGCCAATGGCTTCCTTTCGGCTTTCACCACTGGCAGTCATACGAGCCTGAGACTCCGGATGTCCGTCCCGCATCAACGTTTTTCCATTTGTTGCAGTTTCCGTAACGTGTGCGATTTTTTACATAGACAGGGGTGTCGGCCCTGTGCTAAAACCCCCAACCTGCAGGACCAGAGTACCAGCTTTTGTCTGCCCCTACCCACGCAGACCAGTCCAGCTTGGTTGAACCTACCAGAAGTAACACTCCCACTGGCATAGCTCTGGGGATTGTCAGGGTACACAAGCTGCCATACCGCTACAAGGTATAGGTACCATTGATGGCAGCATGTATTTTCGTTTACACTGAAAAGCTGTCATGTCTTCTTTTTCTTTTTGTTTTAAATTGTTATCATCCTCACCTCTAAGCTTTTTTATGTCGTTGCTAAAATATCTTTATCAGCGTTAACCTTCTTTACCGGTGTGTTAACCGAGACCGAAAATAGGAGCAAAGGGTAGACTTCAACAGGGCTCTCAACCTTTTATTTTTTGCTCAAGGCCCCTTCTAAGCTCATTTACCTGTGTGACACCCACGTTGAGAACCACTGATCTTCCCTACTCCGTGGAATATCAGGAGCTGAATACGGTGGGTTGGACATGGGGCCGGCTACCACATCTTGTGAAAACTTAAGAAAAAAATGTCAGTAAACGCATGGACAGGTCAACCAAAGCAAATACTATTGTCTAGAGTTAAAAATTGTTGGTTCTGGGCTGGCGAAAATAGCGATAATACTAGTAATGCTGTGGTTTCACATACCAGGATAGACTAAGTCTGAGCTCTATACAGCTTAAACTCTACAGTATATAACATAAGCTCTATACAACATAAGCTCTATATAACACAGGCTCTGTACAACACAAGCTCTGTACAACATGAGCTCTATACAACACAAGCTGTATACAACATAAGCCCTATACAACATAAGCCATGTACAATATAAGCTGTGTACAATATAAGCTGGCTAAAAAATAATCTCTATAAAACATAAGCTATATACACCATAAGCTCTATACAACATTAGATATAAATATAAGAAATATCCCATATAAAAATATCCAAGGGAGCCGCATCCTCAACCGACTGGTTTAGGATAACGTGACAGAAGTACAAAAGAATCAACTTTATTTACTTTTTTCTTCCACTATTGCCGTGAAGCGTAGTGGGGAGCTGAAGTCTGCTTTCTCCAGCCAAGTGTGTCACATTGTTGTAACGTGTGTCACGTGTTGTTGTAGGATGTCTGGGATATTGGTTATCCGCCTTCCCCTTGCTCTGAAACAAGATCTTCTATTGTTGTAAGCGCGTAGTGGTAATTTATCTGGCTCCATTCTCATGGGATAGTTAAACCACTTATTTTTCTGTCTCTCTATTTACTTGATATAGGATGTAGTACGGTACCTACAATTTATCTGATGCCATTATTTCCCAGTCTTTCTCTCCCGGTAACATTAATGAGTTTTCTTCAACATCTCATCTCACTGGATGTGAGAATGTTAACAAACTGCAGGGTGCAAAAAAAAAAAATAAAATAAAAAATCAGCTACATTAATTTTTCTGCAGCCTTAGTCGATTCTGTTAAAGCATTCTACTCCTTACCAACAAGAGATCAAGTAATAATTTGCAAGCAGAGAACCAGGAACTGCAGACTCAAATACCATCTGTTCAAAAAAGTTAAAAATCGCACAGACATTCGTGTGCCCACATAGGAAAGACAAGCAAACAGTAGGTAGGCGATAGGCAACCGAAGAGCTGTGAGGAACCACTATTAAGGTATCAGAGAATTTGAAATAAGCACAGCTTAGATGTAACGGTTATCTTCCCCGGATATCTGCTTCCTGCTATTCCGTCAATATCAATCGGGAGATAATTCAAACAAAATTATATTTTATTTACATAGTTGTTCCTCTTCTACCCTGGGTGTAGAGTTTTGCCAGAGATGGCGCCATACTATCCTATCGGCTGTCTTCCTCCTTACCTGGTCACCATCTAGTCCTCGGTCCTTCAGAGAACATTTCATGTTGTCCTCCCAGCGAACTCAGGGTCGTCTTGGCGGTCTGGATCCCTGGCTCTTAGTTTCTCATACTTGTTGTGGTAGCCGATGTTCTCCCATTCTGCAGACATGGCGAAACCATCGTAGTTGGGACTGTTCTACTGGGTCTGCAGGGGTTTGGTTTTGAAGCCTTGCCGTATCGTCTGGTTGCGACCATGTCTCTTTTTGTTACTTCGATAAAAGATATTTTACTGAATATTATCTTCCATTTAAAGAAAAGATTGTCTTGCTGTCACATGTAGTTCACGAATAAAATGAATTGTAATATTCTAGCTTGTGGGTTTTCACTGGTAATATACTGAAAATATGATCTTTAGTCGTGGGAATTCCGCACTTTAAAATGCCTGCAGAAGCGACTACTAAAATATTCCGTTAATGCAGTGGTGGCAAAGCTAAGGTTGGCCGAGGGCCAGATTATGGTAAAGGGTAACACCAGAGGGCCAGACCTATAAAATCCTTAAAAAATAACGTTCTGAGATTTAGTTTTACATATATAATGAACCACGTACAGAATGCAACGGCAAACTACTGTACTGCACATCTGCCAAGACATGTATACCAGTCTTCGGACTGAAATTACTGTTTAAAAAAATATAATGAATCTGTTGTTTTAATTTGTTTTGTAATTTGTAATCCGCCGCAGGCGACCTTTGTCTTTACTGCCTGTGTGTGGTGCACCACTCTGAGTGGGGACCTCCCAGTACCAAAGACTGCTGTGCCTGTCTCAGATTTTGCTCCTTTCCTCAGACCTACGGGTCCTGAGAGTTCCTCTATAAATGCCTTTGTGCAGATGAGGAAGGACATCCCTCGAAACCTTCGGGTATATGAGGCTCTGTCCATTTTGGCTGGAATGACGTCTCGATGGTTCGGAGGTTTTATAGCGAATATGAGTACACATGAGGGCAAGTTCGGGCACAATGGGCTAATCACCTGTTTGCCAAGTCACTTCGATTACATGCCCCGCCCTTGGGCCTTGTGCACTTGGGTCCCCTCTACACCTCGTTTCACGGGGTAGAAGAGGTTCCGATTATGAGATGAGATGAGTAATTTGTAATATGACATGTAATTATTTATTTCAAACAAAACATTTGTGTGTTATTTCATTGTGAAGAGTGTGGCTTATCAAAACTTTTCACCAGTGATTTGAAGAGTACTTCCATTTGTGACGTAGCAATTCTGATAACATGGGATAATACAGAGTCAGTTAATCTGTTTCTGGTCTTGGATTTGATAAGCTTCATGGCAGAAAATGTTGTCTCACAAAGATATGTGCTACCAAATATAGAGCACACATTTAGGGCCCATTTTCTCAGAAGTGGGTAACGTTCCACTGGTAGTAATTTCCACAAATCAGCTCCAGTTGCTTCTGTTGTGTTGATGAATGGGTCACACTGGCGTTCACATAACTGTAATTGTAGTTCTGCTGGCTGAGACTCCACTGTGCACTTGAATGGGTTGTTAAAAAGTTCCATTTGTGGACGAAACATCTCAACATCTTGAAATCGACGATCAAACTCAGAAATCAGCTGTTCAATGTAATCTGTGTACCTCCTGAAGTTAACACTCTCTTTCTCAGACAGCTGTTATACTTAACACACTTCACAAGACCAACTGTGCACCTCAACTCCTTCCTATAGAAATGTACCTACCATCCACCCCCACTCCCACGATCACTTTCCCATACCGATGGATCTCAGAGACTTCCGACCGCAGAAAAGATGTCATTGCTTTCAGTTTCTCATTATCAAAGTAGGTACCGACACTGTCTTCGCCTGTCCACGTGCACGATCAGAGATTTGACGTTATCATTTCCGTTTTGTCGGCACTGTCTAGTAGAGCTCAATTGGTATGATAGAGAGAGAGAGAGAGAGAGAGAGAGAGAGAGAGAGAGAGAGAGAGAGAGAGAGAGAGAGAGAGAGAGAGAGAGAGAGAGAGAGAGAGAGAGTTGGCGGTTTTGTGGGAGGTGGGGAGATGTTAATCGTACATTTTGGGTCTTTTTGGTTTTGTTTCTAGTGCCTGTGCGTGCTATTTTGTAATATTTTTTTAGCACAGTGGTCGGAGTATACAGTAATTTTCAATCAACAATAAGAGGCCGGCCAAAACAGGTTGGCGGGCTGGTCAAAACTGGTTGGCGGGCCGGATCTGGCCCGCGGGCCGTGGTTTGGCCACCTCTGCGTTAATGCGTCTTTTTTTTTTTCAATGCGTTATTTGTATTTCCTCCGTCATTCAGAGATCTACCAAATCTTCTCATGTTATATACCGGAAGTAGCGCTTGCCGATCCCTGCAGTAGGGCATGTCCTCCAAGAATGTCAGCTCCGCGGGAGAGGCAGACTGACAGCATGACATTTAGCAACCTTTGTGAATCAATCAATCAATACCCTTTAGCTCCCCAAGGAGCATAGGCCTTCAACAAAAACATGCCAAGTCTTCCTGTCCTATGCCATCCTCTCAAGTTCTTTCCATGTTTAACCTTTGTGAATAAGAAAGTGTAAATGGCGATAGAAACAGCCAACGTTATTAGAGAAATAGATGTAGTTATATGCAGGGTTGGAGCCGCGGTAGCATAGTGGTTAGTGCACTGGCTTCCTAGCGCAGTGGTCTATGGTTCGATCCCCAGATGAGGTGGGATTTTTTTAGGCCACAAACGGCTCCTGGGTCGACCCAGCCCCAAATGGGTACCAGAGCAACTTCTGGGAAGGTTAAGGCGGCCGGCGTGATGCTGACCACATCACCCGTAGTGTGCCGACGGTCAAGAAAATATGGGCCTAACACCTTATTCTCAATATGCCTCAATGGGCGTGTAACGGGATCCTTTACCTTTTTTTTTATATGCAGTGTTGTAGAGTCGGCCAAAAAAATTTCGGACTCCTGCAATTGTAGATGTCTGACTTCCAACTCGGACAACAGTTTTTACTCCTCATATGGCGTAAAATTCGGAACTCCTGAGTCCGGACATGTTTGACCGACTCCACCAAAAAAATGACCGTTTTGACTCCCGACTCTGATTCCACAGCCCTGGTTATATGAGAGCAAACTAAAATGAAGATTCTTGTTACATCAGTGTTCAGTCATCGAAGACAGCGTCGTGTTTCAGCTTCAAAGACACGGAAAGCGAGTATAACGTTGTAATCATCGACTTTAATGAAGTCATTTACGGAATCACCTCAAGCAGTAGCAGCACAAACGAATGCACATATTCGCAGAAACGTCGGCGGATCAAAGATCCGAGCTGAACGTGTTTGCCAGTTAGGTTGGTTATGTGTGTGTGTGGACAGTTGTGAGTCCGGAATAAGGATCACAGGGATTCATTTAAATATCGTCTTATGTCACGTTTTATGTTCGGAAATACCCGAGGCAGTTATATCTACGTCTACTTTTCTTCAGTTTCTGACTGTCTACTTTCTTTCATTCTTTCGTTCATTCAAAGCCTGTTTTATTTGTTTTCTGCCTGTCTGTATGTCTGCCTGTCCGTCCGTATATCCTGTCCTGCCTGCCTGCTTGCTTATCTCTGTGTCTGTCTGTCTGTCTGTCGCTGTCTTTGTCGTCATGTTTTGTTTTTCTTCTATCCAACTTTCTCATGTTATCTCCTGCTCTTCTTCTTCTTTCTCATTTTTATTCTTCTACAGTGGTTAGAACGCTTGCTTCTCGATGCAGCGGGACCGCGTTCGAAACCACGTCACGTCATTTCCACGCTCCAGTTTGCCCAGCTGTAAAAATGGTTATAATAGTCTGAGTTTAAGGACAGAAAAGGCAGCGAGGAAGAAAACTAGTCGACCCATGTTAAAGCAGTGAGACTTGATATATGTAAAGACTTATAATTCATTTCCAGTGTTCACTTCCAATGTTCACTTCCAGTGTTCACTTCCAATGTTCACTTCCAATGTTCACTTCCAAGTTACAATGCTCGGTCACTGCGCCAAATATGAATCCTGTCCACATTTTAAAATTGCTATATTTAAAAGTATATTTCCTTTAAAATGTTTAAGAATAACATCAGACGGTGAGCATTCTCATGGGAAAATAACTATCTGGTTTCAGTTATTTGTTTTTGCTTCTTATATTTGCACAGTGGTTAGTGCACTGGATTCCTATCTCAGTGGTCCATGGTTCAATCCCCAGTTGAGGTGGGATATTTTTAACCGCAAACGGCTCTGGGGTCGACCCAGCCTCAAGAATTGGGTACCAGAGCAACTTTGGGAAGGTTAAGGCGGCCGGCGTTATGCTGACCACATCACCCTTAGTGTGCCGATGGTCGAGAAAATATAGGCCTAACACCATATTCCCAATATGCCTCAATGGGCGTGTAAACGGGATCCTCTACGTTTTTTTTAAAAATGGAAAACGTACTTAAAGGAAGACTGGAAGGGAAAATCAAACCAACAGTTATAATATCTGTTACACTCTGACGTTGTAATCTATTAAATGGCATTGTTACAGATAATAATTGGCGTGACGCGTGAATTTTGTGGTTTAAAATACAAGATTCATATTTATCGTGTGCAATCAAACCTGCAAGTCTGGAAGGAAGAGCTAGAGAAGAAAGGGATGGTCATCAGCAGCTCCAAAACGAAAACCATGGTGATATCACGAGGGCGAAAAAGTATCAGATTATGCTGGGTGAACAGGTCCTGGAGCAGGTCAGCATCTTTAAATACCTTGGAGCGGTCTTAGACTGGAAGGGAGACATAAAAGAAGAGTTGGCTACCTGAAGAACAGCAGCCGGAAGACTTTTTCAGGCCACATATCGAGGATTCCTCAGCAAATGAGAAATTGGCAAGAAGACGAAGATGGTTGTATACCGCTCCCCCATATGTTCCAGTCTTGACTTATGGATGCTATGCTAGTCATGGGCATTAACAACCCACAAAAACCAGCTCCAAATCTCAGAAATGAGGTATCTGAGGAAGGTGGTTGAAGTAACAAGAAGAGACATGGTCCGCAACCAAACGATACGTCATGACCTCGAAACCCAGCTCCTGCAGACTCAAGTAGAACAGTCCCATTTATTTTCTAAGTATTCTTTACCCCATTTCATATCTGTCACAAGGTCTCTTATCCTTGCTTTTGTTTTTTGGGTCTCTTTCTCTTTATCTTGCTTAAACAAATTACAGGTACCCAAGCCCAGGCTAGACCTATTTAAGACTAGTTTGGCTTACTCAGCTGCTCATCTTTGGAACACTCTTCCCAATGACCTGAAAAACACGCACAGTCCTTACTCATACAATCGTATACAGTTCAAATACTTTATGAGTGCTGATTATATGCCACCCTAACTGATTGTGTTGTACTTTTATCTAATATACTGTATGGAGGCTCTGATGATCTAGTTTTCATTACAATATACTTATTCTTAATATTATATTCTTAATAACTTATATTCTTAATTTTATGATCAGGTACTGTTAATGTATGCTGTTATACTTCCTTGTAATGTTGCACTGCCCTTACATTAATACTTTCAGTACGCTGGAGAATGTTTGGGTAACAGTAATAAAAGATGAGCAAGAGGAAGGAAGAATGCAAGAGGGGACTGTGCCCGATTTTCAACCCTTCGCAAATTAATTGCTTTCGTATATGTCTATCTAGCTATCTACCTAGTCTGATTCTGGTCTTGAGTTTGGGACGCAAAGACAACGAGGAAAGTAACTGTTTACCCCACCTCATCTTGATGAACCTAAAAAAAAAAAAAAAGTCCCTGAGTCATTCAGTTGCACACCATTTGAAAATTTCACGAGTTCTTATAACATACTTCTGGAATGTCTCAAATCACTAATTTACTGTACGAAGAATTCGATTTTTATGTCTTGTTGTTGTTTTTTTTTTTTTATGTTTGTTTTTATTTACTTTATTTTTAAATTCATTATTATTATTATTTTTTTATATTTTATTTTATTTTTAAATTCTATTTTAAAAACGTACTTTAATTATGATGATTATTGCAAATGTAATATTACTTTTATAATGATAAATGCCTTAATTATGCTTAAAGTAAATGTGAGGATGAAAGGATATAGTATATATGACGAGAGAGAGAGAGGAAGGGCAGAATGTCAGACGGGCCTGCGTGCCCAATTCTTAACCCTTTGAAAATAAAGTTCGTTCCTTCGTTCGTTCGTTATCTTACCCTGCCTTGTGGTTCTATCAACTAGTTTTCTTAAAGTATGTCCTATCCAACGAAAGTGTTTTTATTTCACATCTTATTCCACTGATGATGGTCTGCTTCTTTCCTTCGGTCCGTCACTAGTGATCTTGTCATATCATTTCAATCCTTCTATTTCGTTTATGAATGTTCGTATCTTTTTTGTTCTCACTTTCGCCATTCTCCATGTTTCAGAGTCATACTGACTTCATATTTGAGTTGCAGATTCTTATTTTGTGTGTGTTTTGGACCTTAGTTCTTTTGATCTACATAAAAAACTCTCTTTCGTCTGGCAATTTTTTCTAGCTATAACGTCTTCCCAATCCTTCATCTGTTTATTGTCCTAGGCTTTAGAAACCTCATCAGAACCACGCATCTTGACATCGTGATTGCGTCCTGTACTTCCAAACCACTTTTTCATTGGTCGTTACAACGGTCATCCTCCCTAGAGACCTCAAGACGGAGTCGATACCGATAGACAGGACTACGTGGAACTGTCAGATTAATTATTTTGTCAGACGAGAGACCAGAACGCTTTTCTTGTGGGATCGGTAATCATTTGAAAAGTAAAGGTCGCGAGTAATTGTTCTGGCGAAGTTTTTCGTGCTTTACCGGGGCCCGAAAGGGGAGCAGAGAATAGTTACCCTTTACCCTCCCTACCACTCAGTTCGAAATAGGCCACTAAAGAGAGCTGGGCATGGGACCGGATTTCCCATCCTATAGAAACCGTAAGCTTAAAAAATAAGTTTTGAACTACAATAACATGGTCAAGTCATATAGAGGTCATGATTTAAATAATTGGACTCAAAAATTCCAAGGCAGAAGAAGGTCCTGTGCTAAGGAGGTAATGAACTGTTGACAAGACACGAATGGAATGATAGGAAACTCTATACAGAGCGATATAACAGGAGGCAGTCTGATCATCAGACCAACTCCTCCGTCGATCAAGTGCTTCGGCCCCTTAATCTCCTTTACACTCTAAGTGGGGCAGGTCCACTTGGGTCATGGACTCCCAAGTGTCAGACTCCTGTTGGCATGTGCATATAATTGAACCAACTTCACCTTGGTTGCAGCTTTCAACTTGACGCCTGCTATTCTGCCAGTTGAAGGCAGTTGAGAAAGTAAAACTGGCAGTTGTGAAAGTAAAACTGGCAGTTGTGAAAGTAAAACTTGTGGTGAATTGATTGTTATTATTGGTTTCAATATTATATTAATGGTATCTGGTGTGAGGTCAGCTATGCAAATCCCTGAGGTTTATTAAATACAAATAAGTTTACAGGGTACTTGTCTGCTTCCACCACGACCTCACCCGATTATATCTTCCCCTACTGAAGTGTATTGGTGTGTGTATGTTGTCTAGCAAGTGTCTAGGGTATATGCAATGTGATGAAATGTATGAACAAGACAACAACTACACCTATTACTAATAAACAATGATTAAACAAGTCACTGAGTAAAGTTTTGAATGTAACTTATTATTTTTCAATTTATTTTCCTGTATCTAGTTATTCTTCTGACACAGGAATAATCAACTCAACATGATAATGAAATTATTTACAACCAATTATTTTACAACTGTCATTGAGTCGGTGTTATCCCACAATTATTTATATGTCTCAAGCTGGTAAAATGTCAAGTATCTCTTGCTCCTAGAAAAGGGTACAAGTTTATTGAACGTTTTTGTTCCTCACTGTCTGATACACTATCTTTTGTGAAAACTGAGAGAGTGGAGTGTTTGTGATATCAATTTCCCAGACAATTCTTATCTGAGGTCTCTGGAACCAGGCTGGTTGAAGTATGTATAAAACGCCAGCATCCACTGCCAAGACACGATTCTGCTTCTATAGGTCAATCACTGTGTAGGCACTCAGTAGTTAGGCCTCACTGCAGAACTTAGGGACAGGTGATAGATCACCTGGGCTCACTTTCACTCGTAGATGAAACTCTGGAACAATACAAATGTGTCCCACTTGTCGTGAAATATTCCAATCCACATATATAAATTATCAGGTAAATATAAAGCCTAACAAATAAATTTAATAAAAGGAAGAAGAATGGTAAAGAACAGTGCTGTCACAATGACTGTACTCGAAATCCCCCTTGTTTTCTACTTCGTCGGCAAATTGTAACGCCTTCACGTTGATAGTAAAAGCCCACTGTATTATTACCCGCTTTCTTCAATGAAACGTGTGCTGTATTTCTTGGAAAAACAGCGAGATACGCAAGCTGAACAATGACCTAATTTTAATATTTCATTCATTCCATTTTATACACGGCGTAACTAAAGACAGATGGACTAAAGGATAGAGAGAAGGGAGAGGCATAAAGCCGAACACGTGCAACACTAAACACGCGTCGCGCGATACACAATTACTACTATCACGCGTGTAAGGCCACATGCACTAACTTTTTCGGACGGACAGTGATAAAAACACTAACCTTCCCAGAGTTAGGTTTTTAAATCCTGAAAAACTCTTATTAGGAAAGATGACAATAGATGGGTTTACGTTTGAAAACATTACAGTACCCAGACAGCACATCTTCGAAACAGGAGGTAGAAGAAATTGCATATTTTGAACGCAGCCACTTAGCTCTTTTAAAATTGTATAATTGGGTTCCTTAGGGCTTGATGACAAAGAATATGTTAAGTGTTATGCAAATAGTCTAGGAATTAACAAGTTATAGCCAAAATAAAATGATGGTGCTGTCAGACAACACCCAAAATCAGAATCGCTCAGTGGTAGATTTTTCAAACCACCATTGTACGGGAAATGGGCCACAAGTTACATTTGAACTGATTGGCTGGAATGATATGTAAGGCTAAACACGATTAGTCGGACTATAAATGCTATCCTTGGTTGTTAGGGGAGACGTAGGAAGTTAAAATTTTTTCAAACACTTGTCGAAACGTGGCTCCATTGGCCAGACTCGCTGATATACTCACTTAGGAGCGTTAGTTCGAGACCACTAGTTCAAATAAGCTTGATGAAGCAACAGTGCGTTGAAGCCAGCTCATATTTTTGCTAAATAAAAGCCTGGAACATAAGCAGATGGGAATTTGTGCCAGTATTTGTGCCAGAATTCATTGCTAGTCAACGTATCTGTGTTTATTTCCATGAATTGTGGTAAGCTTGAAACATTCAGTATCTTTTAATGAAAATTGAATGTGAATTGTTAATTTATGCCTGTATATATGTGTAGTTCAGTAGCAAACATGATGTAAAGCCTATAATGCTCCAGCCTGAACAGAAGGTGTCGGAGGAAAGTAAAACAGCATGGAATGGCCAAACAGTACACTGACACCTAGATGATTGACTAGAAAGAAATAATGCTGGAAGTGCAGAGGCGTAGTAACCATTAAGGAGGTTAATACTGGTATAAAGTATTTCAGATGAAGCTGACAGTTGGCCTAACGCTCTGAACTCAATGTTTGTGATGTATTGTGCTCAGTGTAGAACTAGAGTATCAATTAGTTATGAAGTAGAAGGTACATCCTTCTTGTTTTCATGGACCGTGGTCTTGACGTTATTGAGCAGCACCTGGTCAGAGCTTTGCTGAATCCAGAGTCGGACAGCATACTCCTTGGTCCATTTAGCTATCAGTGAGGTGTCTCCAGAGCCCAGGGGAGAAATCGAGCAGAGGAGTCTCTTCCTGCCGCCATCACGCAAGATAAGCTGATGTGGACAGCTGAGCTCAACATTATATACCCCCATCTTAAAATGACATTGTAAAAATAACATTAAGAGGGGAATTAAATTGTTTTAATATCAGGAACTGAGAACATCTCCAATACTAGTTCCAATAAAGACAAACTATTGAAGTCATGATGACAAATACCAACAGAGCTTGAACAAAACAAAACCAGTATTACCTCATATTACTACTACACAACTAACACACATAGGATACTATTGAAAATAGATGTCACTACAAGATTCATATTAATAAATTCTGTACATATAACTTGTAATTAAAATTGATTGTGATTCCTGGTTCCTTTGTATTTGAATCAGGACACATATTCATTCATGACAGCAATGAATACATATTGTTATTTGAAAAGTTATCAGTGACTCCTTTAAGATATCCTTGTAGAGTGTTTTATGTATGTGAGTGTCACAGTGTTGTCAAGTGTAGTGGAATAAATTAAATTGTTTATCTGTCTGTTGTTGTTATGACTTACACTTCATCATACACATACCCTAGACATATAACGTAGTCATCACACTATTCCAGAATAATTCTGACTGAGGTATACATATATGTGGCAGCAAGTAAGGTTATCTATAATACACTACTCTTATTAGATATGGATACCTTCACAGCTGATCTCAGTCAGTACACTAAGTCCCCTATAAATATTTATAACATCCCACTTCACCACACCACTCAGCATCTAATAATCTCTCTCTTTCATTATTCTAACATGGCAATATCATCAGACCTCAGTATGGTAACTAAACAATTAGTTAACGTTCTCAATTTGGTTGGTACCCCCTTCTGGATAAATAACTTTCAAACCCCGTTTGACATTTTCCTTGATAAAGGAAACATTTTACATTAATACTATCAAGTCATGTACAATCACGGTGACTTGCTGAAGAAGACGGCCAGTGATCTTCCTGGTCTTATGTCATAACACAACTTTTTCTTTTCATCATAAATATTTAATTTTCTTTTCTCCCCATATGGCCGAAAGCCTGTCTGGCTTTTCTATACCAGGTTAATACAGTTCCTAACAACGCTGTGAAACAACACAGAGTGATGTTGCCTTCCTTCCAGATAAATGTTTCCCCTTTAAGGTTCATACAAATTCAATAATGCATACATAATAATGATAAAAAATGACAATATAAATGTTAATATAAAGGTTTCAATTCTTACCGCATCAAAGAAATCTACACACTAAACAGTTGAATATTGCGGTATATGGCATAATTCAAATCGCTGCTAGTGCAGAAAATAGCAAACAAGTAAGTACTCCTTCCTTGTTTTTCTTAGCCAAAACAACTTCTTTAGTGTATAAATTTTAGTTAACAAGTGGCCCCGAATACCAACTACTAATTGGTTTTATACAACCGTTTGTCTATTATACTACAGCCAATCAGAGACTGTTTAGTGAATAGCGTTCCTTTTCAAATAAAACTGACCTCAAATATTCAAAAATAAGGGGACTCCTTCCCCTTTAAACCCCACCTCCTAACTATCTCTCCTATTCAAATTAAATTGTTAAACACGAACTAAGGTCACGCCGTCTCACCCCTATTTAGGCATGCAGGCCGAACGGCGCCCAAAGCTTGCAAAGCTTTAGTATTGAAGTCGAGATCGTGTATAAGCCTGACTACTGCATACGTTAGATTCCCCGACCGGCATAGTCGAAGTATTCTAAGCCTAACACACGGGCTGGTTCTATATATTAGCATTGGGAGTACAATTCTATGGAATTTAGCGTTTGTTCTCACAGATTTTACTACACACCTCCTTTCCTAAAACATGCATTCACTGCAAGTTATTATCTGTGAGACAATTAGCGTAACCAAAGTACTATTCCCTAGGCTTTTCCTGCCCTTGTGTTTTCATGGATTTCTGCAGTGGGGTCATTCAAAGTAAGCACAACTCAAGAAAGCTGCCTCAGACCTCTGCAATCCAAGAATCTATTTCAGTTTTGTTACTGAACAGCTGCAAGTGTTACTGCTTGTCTTAATGCTGCTTAGCAATCAGTATTCACCATTTCTCTTCTCTGAGTCTGCTCAACGACATGTCCCGAGAATATTAGATGTTCCTCAAATTGTACGTTATGAGGAGTTGATCTATATGGTGATATCTGAGTTGTGTGGGGGATCCAATAATTTCCTGATCAGCCTTAATAAACACTCGGACTATCCTCAATTCAAAAAGGCAACAATGGAGGCACTCTGCTCCTCCGAAATGTTCACAGCCAACAATTGGTCTGATCTCAGGCTTGATTGAATGTGGAAACACCCTTCTAATAATATTCTATATTGTGCCACTCAAATGGAGGCCATATTCACCAACTATATTCTCCGCCTACCGACAATTTGGTGAAATAAGATAATATGTGGGGAAATGAGTTTCTGCATCAGAAATCAATTCTCCCTTATCTTTGCTATAATATGTGTGGGTGATCTCCATCCAGGGTCCGATCAATACTTCCCCTTGGACGGTGTAGGGTTGGGTGACTACCAATGTCACCAGTGCCCTTTTAATGCTAAATTAATAGCCATATTGTGAAGCGCTGTGAGCATTTTCCGAATTGCTCACTCGTCCACTCCCCACTTTCCTTCTAACATTTTGTTTCGGGTTCAAATCTGGCGGATTATCTTCAATATTAATTTCAGCCAGTTCCCTAACTGCGGCTTCAAACTGAGCCGGGGTTGACTGATCTGAGTTTCTATTTTCTCTGGATGTCCTTCTCAGAGTTGCGAATTCAAATATTTTTGGTGAAAACTGTTGGTGGGAAGGTGGATACCTATCCTCTATGTCAACCTTATTATTTTTATTTTCCTTGTTATGTTTAGGCCCATATGTTTCAGAATGCTTGGCTGGCATCTGATTATGATTTTTTCCAACTTGGGGAATGTACCTTGCTACATTTTTCACAGGCCCCCACAAATTGTGCAACATCAGCAGCTACTTGGGGCCAGTAATATTTTTCAGATGTCCTTTGACGTGTTGTTCCACTCCTCTGGTGTCCACCGTCAGGTACAACATGAGCTTGTGCCATCACTTTTTCCATGTAGGGAGTTGGCAATACCAACTGTCCCTGTTCTTTGGATCCTGCTCTAGCTTTCCTGAAGAGCAGTCCCTCCTTCAAATAAAATTGTCCTTTCTTAGGGTGTGCATGGCTTGTTGGCAATTTTCCAAAGCAAGGTTTTAATGTTTTATCCTTTGCCTGGGCCTTTCTCATCTGCTTATGAGAATAAACTAGTGGTGGTTCCTCCTCCGTTCTACTAGGGGTCGACCTAACCTGAAGCGTGGCCATTACCACAGGTTTTACCGGGCTTCCTAGAAAAACATATTTACTTCCTAACACCAGCGGGTAATTAGGGTCGTCACACACGGCTGCTCTGATCACTCCTTCCACGTACCTTGTCTCTACATTGATCTTGGCAACTGGAAGTGTCATGGTGTCTATTCCCTTTACGGCCCCTTGTATCTTTACTTTCTCTGTGGTATACTGTTCAGGGTGCACTAGGGTTGCACTCACAATGGAGTCATTTTCTAAACCTGAATCGTAAAGGCACCTAACCTTGGCACCATTACATGTCACTTCTTCACAGATGGGGGGATGTTGAAGATTAATATGATTCTCTGTCAGTTTCTTCTTCCCCTTGTCCACTGTTATCATGCAGGCCGCGTGATATATAGGAACTTTCCTACCTCAGTCAACAGTATTATGATTATTCATCCTACAAACTTTACAATATTTCCCTTCTGGTTTGTAGGGTCTCCTTTCTCTGAAATGCGAGTTTCTATCTCGTTGGTCAAAACTTGGCTTATCATAATAGGCTTTACCCTTATTAAATTTATCTCTGTGTTCATAGTTAGGTTGGTTTTGGTTTGGTGGAGCTTTATCATGGTCTATAGGCTTCTTCTTTAAACTTGCTATCTCAGACTGGGCTGCCTGATATCTCTCAGCCACATTTAAGATCTCCCCCAGCCGCTCAGCACCCTGTTCCGTGAGAAATTTTCTCAGGTCTGGAGCCATGGACTCTCTTAACTGCTCAGTCATAATCATTTCCTTTAAATCTTGGGTTTTCCCCAGAGCAGTCCATTTCTCCAGGTATGTCTCCAGGCGTGCAGAGAACTGGTGGTAAGTCTCTCCAGTCAACAGTTTGGCATCCCTAAATTTCTTTCTGTAAAATTCACTGTTTTTCTCATATCTAACTAGAAGAGCTTGCTTAAGAATGTCGTAGTCATCTTGATCATCCTTGCTCAGTTTGGCGAAGACCTCATAAGAGGTTCCCCTAAGCCCCTGAGATACCTTCATACTCCATCTCTCTTTCTCTAGCCCATACATAGTAGCTAACCTTTCAAATCTAGATAAAAATGACTCAATATCATCATCTCTTTCTACAAATGGGTCCAACTGGAACCCCATGGCTGAGGTTGAGGCAACCTGGCCTGCAGCAGAGTCGGAGGTGGATGAGCTACTTCCATTATCAGGAGCATGGCCTTGTAACTCCAACTCCCTTAGTCGTAGTTCATGTTCCCTTTGGAGTCTTTTATCTTCTCTCTCAGCCTCAAGTCTCCTTTCTTCTTTCTTGGCCTCAGCCTCAAGTTTCCTCTCCTCTAACTGCAGCCTCTTGATCTCAGCCTCCCTATCAGCCTCTAATTTCTTAAGCTCCCTAGCATCCTCTAACATAATTCTCTTCTCCTCAGCTAATCTCTTATCTTCCCTTTCCATATACTTATCGCACTCTGAGGTCACATACTGAATCAGAGCTTGCCCATCTAAATTCATTTCCTTTGCAGTCTGCACAGCAGCAGATCTGTATTTAGCCATATCCGCCATGTTATAGTTAACAATATGAAATACTATCCACTACCTTAACTAATTAACCAACTCTAAACACAAGACAAAGGGCAATGATATCTCAAACCACTCTCAGATTATTTTTACTATAAGATTTTACAAATACTGGGACTAGTGACTCACTTAATGTAGGGTACTAAGAAACTATAAAATCCCGGACGAGCCCCCAATTAATGTGGTGAATTGATTGTTATTATTGGTTTCAATATTATATTAATGGTATCTGGTGTGAGGTCAGCTATGCAAGTCCCTGAGGTTTATTAAATACAAATAAGTTTACAGGGTACTTGTCTGCTTCCACCACGACCTCACCCGATTATATCTTCCCCTACTGAAGTGTATTGGTGTGTGTATGTTGTCTAGCAAGTGTCTAGGGTATATGCAATGTGATGAAATGTATGAACAAGACAACAACTACACCTATTACTAATAAACAATGATTAAACAAGTCACTGAGTAAAGTTTTGAATGTAACTTATTATTTTTCAATTTATTTTCCTGTATCTAGTTATTCTTCTGACACAGGAATAATCAACTCAACATGATAATGAAATTATTTACAACCAATTATTTTACAACTGTCATTGAGTCGGTGTTATCCCACAATTATTTATATGTCTCAAGCTGGTAAAATGTCAAGTATCTCTTGCTCCTAAAAAAGGGTACAAGTTTATTGAACGTTTTTGTTCCTCACTGTCTGATACACTATCTTTTGTGAAAACTGAGAGAGTGGAGTGTTTGTGATATCAATTTCCCAGACAATTCTTATCTGAGGTCTCTGGAACCAGGCTGGTTGAAGTATGTATAAAACGCCAGCATCCACTGCCAAGACACGATTCTGCTTCTATAGGTCAATCACTGTGTAGGCACTCAGTAGTTAGGCCTCACTGCAGAACTTAGGGACAGGTGTTAGATCACCTGGGCTCACTTTCACTCGTAGATGAAACTCTGGAACAATACAAATGTGTCCCACTCAGCATCTAATAATCTCTCTCTTTCATTATTCTAACATGGCAATATCATCAGACCTCAGTATGGTAACTAAACAATTAGTTAACGTTCTCAATTTGGTTGGTACCCCCTTCTGGATAAATAACTTTCAAACCCCGTTTGACATTTTCCTTGATAAAGGAAACATTTTACATTAATACTATCAAGTCATGTACAATCACGGTGACTTGCTGAAGAAGACGGCCAGTGATCTTCCTGGTCTTATGTCATAACACAACTTTTTCTTTTCATCATAAATATTTAATTTTCTTTTCTCCCCATATGGCCGAAAGCCTGTCTGGCTTTTCTATACCAGGTTAATACAGTTCCTAACAACGCTGTGAAACAACACAAAGTGATGTTGCCTTCCCTCCAGATAAATGTTTCCCCTTTAAGGTTCATACAAATTCAATAATGCATACATAATAATGATAAAAATGACAATATAAATGTTAATATAAAGGTTTCAATTCTTACCGCACCAAAGAAATCTACACACTAAACAGTTGAATATTGCGGTATATGGCATAATTCAAATCGCTGCTAGTGCAGAAATAGCAAACAAGTAAGTACTCCTTCCTTGTTTTAAAACAACTTCTTTAGTGTATAAATTTTAGTTAACAAGTGGCCCCGAATACCAACTACTAATTGGTTTTATACAACCGTTTGTCTATTATACTACAGCCAATCAGAGACTGTTTAGTGAATAGCGTTCCTTTTCAAATAAAACTGACCTCAAATATTCAAAAATAAGGACTCCTTCCCCTTTAACCCCACCTCCTATCTCTCCTATTCAAATTAAATTGTTAAACACGAACTAAGGTCACGCCGTCTCACCCCTATTTAGGCATGCAGACCGAACGGCGCCCAAAGCTTGCAAAGCTTTAGTATTGAAGTCGAGATCGTGTATAAGCCTGACTACTGCATACGTTAGATTCCCCGACTGGCATAGTCGAAGTATTCTAAGCCTAACACACGGGCTGGTTCTATATATTAGCATTGGGAGTACAATTCTATGGAATTTAGCGTTTGTTCTCACAGATTTTACTACAAAACTTACGTTGAAAATAAATTACTTTCCTGAATTCCATTGCCCGTTCCTAACAGCCAGCACGATGCCTTTTCCTCAGTTTCACCGAGTCTCTTAAGTACACTTGATCTTCCCTGTCCTTGATCTTGACTGTCCTGTCAAACCCAACAGTTTCAGTAGATGATACATTGAGGCAGCCACTAGACATATAGTAAAGAAGTCATAGGCTCTCCAAGCTTGTTTAAGTAGGTACCTGATTCTGCTCTTGAGTCAAAGAATGCAGAAGCAGCGAGGACAGGAGCTGGGTACCCCACCATGATTATGGACCTAGTCTATTGCGTAGAGTAGAAGGATTAAAATGGTATGACAAGGTCACCAATGTGGAACTGATGACAAGAGCCAGACAAGAGCCAGACAAACAAGAGATTAGAAGTCGACACTGACGATAATTAGGACACACATAGAGGAGACCTGTGGATAGCATTACAAGGCAGGCTTTGTTCTGGAGCCTCCAGGGTAAGACAGGCAGAGGTAAACCAAGAAACGCGTGGAATAGAGAATTGGAGACAGAAGTAAAAATGATGAGGAAAACTTGGAAAGGCCCTGAGGTTGTGGCACGTTGCAGGAGGACTTAGCGTGTGTTTGTTGAAGGCCTGTCTTCCTTGGGGAGCTAAAAGGTATTTTTTGATTGATTGATATTGAGAAAACCTGTTGATAGCATTACCAGGCAACCTGTCTTCTGGTATCCCCATAGGTAAGGACACCAAGGAACACATAGATAACAGAACTTGAGACAGACATGAGAGGGGTGAGGAAGAAATGGAAAGACCATGAGCGCATGACGCGGGAAAGAAAGACTTGGCATAAGTTTGTTAAAGGCCTATGCTCAGTGGGGAGCTAAAGGGTGATAAATGAATATTGATGTTTCTAACATTTTACCCCTACGGCAGTATCTGCTATGGAACTACATTTTACATTGACCGAGTTTGTTTTTAAATCTTTCTGCATATTTTTTTTTTTTTGCTTACGCAGTTCATAATTTACAATTTATACGTCAGCATCAACAGACGGTGAAGAGCACTGATTTTAAGGAAACCATTTAAGACAAGGCCATAGGATGAACGAGTTAAAAGCAGATACGATGACGTAAGAGAATCTGTGCCAGCCGCCCACCATTTTGATTGTTATTTTGCCAAGGTCACTATTCGTACTCAACCGAAGTTTCGCTTGTCTTGTCGGATTATTTCCTAATCGGCTGAGGGGTAAAATAGGTTACTTTTTATTACGCAGTTGAACACAATTAGGAAACGAACCGTTAAGTTTTTTGTTTGTTTGTGTGTTTGTTTTGTTCCTGCAACCACGGCAAACCTATGCTGAGATTATGCAATAAGTCCGATGTAAACGTATCTCTGTTTCTGGGTCTAGAGTTCAAACACATGTTATCTGAATCTAAGCACCGGGTGTGATCAGATGAGATCAAATGCCCTCCGTATTCAAAATTGGCAGTAATAGGTCTGCAACATTGTCTCTCTCCGATCTTGGTGGCATTGTCCGACTGATATTTCCCTTGATTAAAACTCCTACAGATTACTTTCCTTGGTGTATTAACCCCCCAGCCAGTTTGCAACGAGTTTACATACCGTAATGTTACAAGATATTTCAGCACATGTATTTAATATTTACTCCTTGTTTTAAAATATCACCTTTGAAATAAAAAGTGTAGGAATGCATCTTGGTTTCTGAGTATTTTTCACAGGCTGGATAGAACAGAAAGAGTTAATGGGATATTACATGTATACAAAGGCGCATCGCGTGGCTTTTATTAATAGAAGTGTTTGAGACAAGTCCTACTTAAGTTAGCTTCTTAATATTAGTTAAACAGAATGTCATCATCGTCTTTATTAACCTTCATCTAGTTTCTTATGGAACAAATGCCTTCAGGAAGTCGGCGCCAAGCTTTACATCCTGTCTGTTGCCTTCCGTTCAGGATCCGTCCATGAAGCACTAGAATAAAAAGTGACATATAACGGCTAAAATAGCTGTACTATGATAGCAGAAAATACCAAACAATAATAAAAAATGGTATTGAGTCATTTTTGCAGTTGAACGATACACTAAAACCACGGGACGTTTCGTGTTTAACACTTAATCAACCACAGTAATAAACAGGAGAAAAAGATAGGAAATATAGGTAGGTTAAAGGGGAAAAAAGACAGTCTTGCTAAGGAAAATTCTTCGAATTTTCAGGTCGAACACCATCACCAACCAAGAACTGCTAACTTGTAGCCACCAAGAAGACATGCGCACCACCACAGCGGGTAGACGCTGGAATTGGGTTGGCCATAACCTCAGAAGAGACCTTGACACCATCACCAGAACTGCCATGCTATGCACTCCAGAAGGAAAGCGAAAGCAAGGCCTGCCAAAAGCTACCTGGCGGAGAACTGTGAAGGCAGAGATGCTAACCATGAACCAGAGCTGGCGCACCACACGAAGAATGGCTGCCAACGGAACAAAGTGGAGACAGTTTGTTGCTGACCCTACAAGACGCTACCAGGCGTGATGGTCACTGATTGCTTTGTCAGTCAGCGGCCAAGGACCAAAGAAGAGAAAGAAAAAAAAACAAGAACACTGCTATCACGTAGGAAAATACAACCAAAAAAGATAAGATGAGCGACACAGAAATATAAAAGAACTAAAATAACACACACACACGCTCGCCCGCCCACCCACACACACGCCCACACACACGCACACCCGCACACCACACACCCGCACACCACACACGCACACCACACACACGCACAACACACACCACACCAAACACCAACAACAACAACAGGAGGAAATTGTTGCACTTAATAAGGCAGTAAAAATATAGCGCAAGAAAGAAGGAAATGTCAACGCAGACAATCCAACAAGCAACACAAATATACAATTGAAAATGAATCAACAGGACTGGCCTAATAAGAAAGAGATCAAAAATTGCACGTCAGGTTGACTCAATCGCTAGCTAGAAGTGACCAAATCAGATAGTAACTTGGGGAAATAAAAATAACGAATTAAAAAAAAATGAGATACAAGAATAAACCCTGAAAAAAAAACAACAACCTAGGAATGAGCAAATAAGAGATAGTGAAATAGTGAGTAGCCACCACTTAAAAAAAAAAAAAAAAAATTTTTAAAGCTTTTTCTTTCAGTTTTACAGCAACCCCCCATTATCACTTACATATATTATATTAGAAAATAAATCCGTAATGAAAAAAGCATGGGAGTAAGTAATTTTAGCTGTTTGTCCTTATTAATCAACACTTCCTTATACGGAAATAATTATGAAAATCAATAGAAAAGGTGTTTTAAACATATTAAATTGCATCCACATTGTGACGTATAATGGAAATATAGAACAGTATCTTCTTCTTCTTCGATCCTTAACCACCGACCGTCAAAGCAGTCAGTGGCCATCACGCCTGGTGGCGTCTTGTAGGGCAACAACAAATTGATTCCACTTTGCACGGTCGGTGGCCATCCTTCGTACAGTGCCCCAACTCTGGTTCATTATTTGCATCTCAGCCTCCACAGTCCTCCGCCAAGTTGTTTTTGGTCGGCCTCTCTTCGCTTTCCTTCAGGGGTCCAAAACATAGCTGTTCTTGTGATGGCATCGGGGTCTCTTCTGAGGACATGACCAACCCAGCTCCAGCGTCTGCCAGCTATGATGGTGTGCATGTCCTCTTGCTTGCTACGAGTAAGCAGATCTTGGTTGGTGATGGTATTCGGCCAAAAGATGCGGTGAATTTTTCTTAGGCATGTTGTGTGAAAAGAGGACAATTTTGACATTTCCTTCTCTGTGACTGTCCAGCATTCCGCACCATAGAGAAGCACAGAAAGCACGCAACTCTGGTATAATCTTAATTTTGTGCGTGTGCTGTATTGGGAGGACTTCCAGATGTTATTTAGGCTAAAGAAGGCTGTTCTTGCCTTATTCATTCTGATGTTGATGTCTTTGCCTGCCCCACCGTCTGGTGTTACTATGCTTCCTAGGTATGTGAAGGTATCTGTCTGTACCAGTTGCTGATTCCTTACTGATATGGGCTCAGGGTTGCTCACATTGAGCGTCATGACCTCAGACTTCTTTAAATTGATGTTCAAGCCCACCTGCTGGCTAATTTTATTAAGTCTATCCGTTTTTTTCCTGGATGTGTTGATGTGAATGTGCCAGCAGTGCAATGTCATCTGCATATTCCAGATCTTCCAATGTAGAAAATGTAGTCCATCTTATTCCTCTTGGACTGCCCTCTGTTGTCTGGCGCATCACCCAGTCTATGACTGTTAAAAATAGAGTGGTTGATAAGGGGCATCCCTGTCGTACTCCTGTCTTCACCTCGAAGGTTAGGTTGCTCTGCCCAACACTACACGTAAAGTTGGCATAGAGGCTTTTTATGATTGACACTATGCAGCTTGGAATTCCATAAGCCCTCAGTATTTTCCATAAACTGTCCCTATGTATGCTGTCAAAAGCCTTTTCAAAATCAACAAAATTTATGTAAAGCTGTCTTTGCCATTCTGAGCACTGCTCTATAATGTTCCTGAGAGTGAATATATGGTCTACACATCTTCTGTTCTTTCTAAATCCTGCTTGTTCTTTCCTCAGTTTGTAGTCTACTGCCTTTGAAATTCTCTGTATAATTATCCTGCCTAGTATTTTGCTGGGAACTGAGAGAAGAGTGATTCCTCTCCAATTATTGCAATCTGCAAGATCTCCCTTCTTGGGCAATTTGACAATTATTCCTTTCTTCCACTCTGATGGTGTTGTCCCCGTTTTCCACACTTGTGCAAATAGTGGTTCTAATAGTTCTGCTGCTAGCTCAGGGTCTGTCTTAAATAGCTCTGCATTTAAGTTATCATGGCCCGGAGCTTTACCGTTCTTTAACCCTTTGATTGCTGTGATGATTTCTTCTTTTCGTGGAATGTCTGTATTTACATCTAGATCGTTTTCAGCCTCAGGAACATTCAATTGTGTCTCTGGTATTTCCTTGTTCAGCGTTTCTCTGAAGTGCTCTGCCCATCTTGTTTCCTGTCCCTCTGCTGTCTTGATGAGATTTCCTTGCTTATCTCTTACTAATGTAATATTGTTTGCACCTTGTTTTCCGCTGATGAATTTAGTTATTTTGTATACTGTGCTTTGTTCATTTCTCAGTGCTGCCTCTTCTGCCTGTTTTGCAAGATCGTCTAGGAAATTCCTTTTGTTGGTTTCATTTCCTTTCTCATCTTTATGGTGTTTAGTGTTTCTGGTGTTATCCAGTCTTGCTTCTTCCTTTCCTGGAATCCTAAGCATGATTTGCTACTTTCCTTATATATTGTTGAAATGGTGCTGAAATTCTGGTCTATATCATCAGTCAATGTCTTTTCCTGGCTTTTGGCAAATTGATATCGTTTCTTAATGTCGGCCGCAAAAGCTTTTCTGGTAAGGGGGTCCTTCAATTTGCTGATGTCAAACCTTTTCTGTGTAGTTACAGTTGGTCCAGCCCTTCTTAGTTTCACTTTCAGTTTTGCTGCTACTAAATGGTGATCACTTCCCACATCTGCACCTCTTCTTACCTTCACATCTTGTAATGCATGTCTCCATCTGCCGTTAACCATGATGTGGTCTATCTGGTTTCTGTCCCGACCATTTGGTGATTCCCATGTTAACTTGTGAATTTCCTTATGTGGGAAAAGTGTTCCTCCAATGACCAGGTTGTTAATGCTACAGAAACTTATTAGCTTATCCCCATTTTCGTTTGCTGTTCCGCTGCCGCATTTCCCCATTGTTCTTTCATTATATGTATTGTGTGTGCCAACTTTCGCATTGAGGTCTCCCATTACTATAACAAGATCATATCTAGGTGTGTCTTCCATTTCTTTCTGCAGTTGTTGATAGAATTCATCCTTGACCTCCTCATCGCTATCATTCGTTGGTGCGTAGCATTGTATGATAGGAAACTCTTTACAGAGCGATACAACAGGAAGCAATCTGATCATCAGAAGAAGTCCCCCCGTCCGACAAGTGTTTCGGCCCTATATACTCCTTTACACTCTAAGGGGGGCGGGCCCACTTGGGTCATGACTCCCAAGCGTCTCAGCTTCCTGTTGTCTTGTATCGAAAATGAACCCATTTCACTTATGGTAGCAACTTTAAATTCCACAACTCCGCCAGCCGTGGAGGCAATTGTGAAAGTAACAAGGAGAAGACAAATTATTCCGTTCGTTCCGTCGCACACACTGAGACACCAGCGCGAAGTCAACGAGTCGCCACTGCGCGTTCCCCACTGGACTTTTGATACTGACACCCCTTATAGTATACACCGCTTGTCGCCCCTGAGTCGCAGCCCGTTCACTAGTCCACCACAAACCTCAGCGTATTGTGGACTTAGAAAAATTCCTGGTGTTTTCTGTACCGCAGCGTTTATTGTTACGATCTCCATTCCCCATTGCGGTTGTTCCACAGCCAGCCTGATGCCTTTTCGGCAGTTTCACTAAGCCTCTTCAGGGCCCTTGTTCTCGACTGTCCCCTCAGCCCCAACAGTTTCAATAGATCATACACTGATGCAGCCACAAGCCCTCTTGCGCCCACTTCAACAGCCATGACCCTTGCAGTGAACCCATCGTGTCTCAGATCCGCGGCCAGATCACTATACTTGGCCGCTTTGAACGAATGTTGCTCATCTAATCTGGATTCAAATGGCACTGTCAGTTCAATCAGTATGACCTGAAGCGTTGCTGCAGAATGAAGCACTATATCCGGCCGTCTCCGCGATTTTCTGATACTCTCTGGATATGCCCCTCGTCCAGGTAGGTCTACCGCCATCTCCCAATCATTTGCACAATCAAGAAGAGATGGTAAACTGCTACCAGGTTTATTCGGTTTGGGGTGTGCTGACTTTCCTGCCCTCAGAAAGTATGTGTTTGCGGTGTCTGGCCGGACTTTGCTATTTGCCTTCATTCTTGCCAGATCTATTGTCGCAGCAAGCTCATTTAGCACTTTGTTATGGCGCCAAGTGTATCGCCCTTGCCCTAATGACACCTTACACGCTGCTCTCAATCTCAATCGTATCAGTCTGTTGTTGATGGGTTTCCATTCCAGTAATGTCCTTTCTATCCCTTTCTGTAGAATAATGGCTACGCCTTCACTGTGCTGTCCATCCTCTCTTCCAGAGTAAAGTACTGTTTCTCCTGTTGCTGTTTTAACTTTTCCTGCCCATGTCCATCTGCTCTCGCTTATCCCCAGGATGTGTAACCTATAGTTTCTCATTTCTGCCGTGACCTGTCTTAGTTTACCTGTCTCGTACATTGTCCTGACATTCCAAAATCCTATTCTTGTATCCTGTTTTGCGGTCAGGACATCCGTTTTCATGTCAGTGGCTTCCTTTCGGCTTTCACCACTGACAGTCATACGAGCCACAGACTCCGAATGTCCATCCCGCAGCAAAGTTTGGTCATTTGATGTTGTTTCCGTAACTTCATTATTTTTTTTACATAGACAGGGGTGTCAGCCCTATGCTAAAACCCCCAACCTGGAGGACCAGGGTACCAGCTTTTGTCTGACCCCTACCCACGCAGACCAGTCCAGCTTGGTTGAACCTACCAGGAGTAAAACTCCCACTGGCATAGCTCTGGGGATTGTCAGGGTACGCAAGCTGCCATACCGCTACAAGGTATAGGTACCATTGATGGCAGAGAACAGTATCTGACAGCCCTGAAATCCCGTTAGCGTTCTAAGATTCGCTAGTAAAGTCAAACATTTTTCTGCTTACGCTTACTCATTTTAAATCCACGCCTCTTTTACTTGAGACGTATACAAACTGAAAGTTTACTAATTTCCGCGACCTGCCAGTCATAACAGGGAGCGAACCTGGTTTGTTTACCTGAGTTTCTCACACAAGCTGATCTGTCAATCATCAGATATCAGATAGATGCACGTGGAAACACCGGACCTTTTTAAAGTAGTCGCACGGGCAAAAACATTTTCCCGAGGGACCCTTTGATGTTCGTACATACAGGGGAGAACAAATCTTTGATCTCCAGAAACGGGGAAAATCTACGCGGAAACCCGTTACACGGTTCCAAATCTCTGTTGTCGATTAGCAGCGCCGACAGAAGAGACCGTGAAAACCTTTAACAGGGGAAAACGTAGTCTCCCGATTTCTGCTATGCGCTATAGTGTGAAAAGTAACGTCATCTATAGATCAGAGAGACAATAATGTATATAAACTGTGGCTTCCCAAACCAGTTATCAGTTGTTGCTCAGAATTTTCGGATAGTCTAAACACGCAGTCTAGAACCATTGTGGAAGATGTGTTAATAGCTTCGTGGGGATTTCATTCTGATTTGTGGTAATAGAAATTTGTGCTTAAGCGTGATTTAATGTGTTAAGTTTTACCATTATAATTCACTGCTGATTTCCTAGCGTTAAAACTAGTGAAATAAAATAACGCGTAGCTATTTGTTTACCAGTTGTTCAGTTTAATGTAATTCCATCACCCGCTCTCTCACATAAGAAGATCGTTTAGCTGACGGAAATTAATACGCTAGGCGCGACTGATAGTGGACCATATAATTCACATTATATTTCATTCTGTGTAATTTAGTAAGTGACCGTTATAACACACTATACGACTAAACAAACAGGCACCGACAATCTAATCGCTATTAATGACAAGCGATATTTGTTAAGTGCGCGTACGGATAATTAAATAATAATTGACATTGTGCGCTGATCGTTGACCGGGCCAGGAGGGGAAAGGCTGCATGCCTCAACCAAACCTGCACTCGCTAAGCGACGGGCGATAGGATAGGCTAGAGACACAGTGTGCCTTTTAAGTGTAATCAGGACTGACGGAGAGGATAAGAGATCGTCTTGTCCCCTTTCGCGTACATATATGTAGAGATATAATAGTAGCATTTTTTCATAATGTTTCTCTATTATTAAGCAGACCTGATCCAGGGCGACCAGTGGTCTATTTTGGTCCTTTTTCTTCATTTACTGATTGGATTAAGGTTGTCTTTTTATTGGCTTGCACGTCCCCAAGTTCCTTTGTGAACAGGATTGGCCAAAGAGACTAATTGACATTTTAAATGGTAAATTTAACTGGATTTTTTTATAAACCAGAATTCATTTGTTAAATTGTATCAGCCCACTGGGTTGTGAAAGATATAACAGTTCTCCCGACTTTTGACAGTCGTATCAGCGGATTTATCCAGCAAGCTACGCTGTTTCAAAATCGGCACTCACCACAGAGACAGCCGATAGGATTTACCATCATCATTTATAAATTGTAACAGTTTTTTTAGCAACCAGATGTTTCCAAATACTGGAAGTATTTTCTACTGTTTACTGTGAACACAGATCGCGGTTTTTTTCTACACTAACTATTCGATTTGACATTTGTCCATCCAGGAATCAACTACCAAATTTGGCGTCCCCCTCATAAAATCTTATTTGTTATAGAGGAAGGACTGGGGCCAGTTTGGAAGACAAAAACACTGGAAGTTTATATTCAGGATACTTGTATGTCCAAGGGATATATCACCCAGATTAGGTAAGCGTGATTGAGTGGCCACTGTATGTCAGACAGAGAGAGTGAATATTTTCGTAGTTACAGAAACTGTATCATCTTTGGGTTTGCTTAAATATTGTTTACTTTACTGGATAACATTTAGTAGGAACTTTGTTCTTTTCTTTACTGTCTATTCTGTAACATAGTGCTAACCTTTGACCTTTGGGGTTATTAACTTGTTGGGTTCTTTTTTCTCTCAATAAGGAGGAGGGCACATGTATTCTGGTATTTTTATATGTATGACATTCTGATTTTATTTGATGTTTCTTAGATATTCGATGTTGTAAAGTTTAAATGATAATAAACAACAAACGAACTTACCTTTGTGGGTTGGTCAGACCCATACCCAATTAACCATAGTTTTTCACGTTTGTGTGTCTTATTGGCACATAGCTGTGCGTGTGTATGTAGTTAAACTTATATTTACATGTATATATTTTTTTTCTAACCAGCGGCACTCGAGCTTTCCAGCTCTTTTGGCCCAATGACATGTCATTGCGAGGCTGGAGGGTCAGTGGACTTTCTTTCCAACCCGGTCAGGAGCATCGCTCCTTCCCATCCACACGGGATTTAATTTACATATACCGGTATATAGGGAGGTGTAAGATTGTCTTGTACTAAATTATAGTCGTATAGATAGGCTGGACTAGGGAAACTAACCATTCCAGGGACAGATCTTCTCCTTAAACTATTCATTCGTGAAATCTATTCTCACACCTTTATTTCTCACGTACTCATATCACCATCCACTCTACTCAGGCGGGACCATAAATAACTTTCAAACCTATCTAAATTTACGACACACATATACACAGACACCGCTGAATATTTCTTGTGCAGGGTCCCAAAAAGTCTGTAACAAGCTTATGGTGAGATAACAATCGAGAAGATTCCACCAAATCCCTGGTGTGGTGCCCGGGACGTGAATTTCTGTTGGATTACGATAGCCTCGAGATAGAAAAAGCCAAACCGAAGCTATTTAAACAGCATGGAAGCCATGATAATTCCTGGTGTAAACCATGTTTTGTGAGGAGGGGACACATAGAGGAAGAAAAATGAAAGCTTTATGTGTGCAAACAGGAGACTGGGCAGACGTGTACACCATTAGTTTTGTATGTTCCACAGTTTGGAACTTCTTTGCTTACACTTTTCAAACAAGGGGGGAGGGGGGCAATTCTTGGTTTCCATATATTTTTAAGCATCGGTCCAGTTATCTTAATCTCTCTCTATCTCTCTCTCTCTCTGTCTCTCTCCCTATATATATATATATATATATATATATATATATATATATATATATATATATATATATATATATGTCAATGGTTAAATTAAAATCCACAAAGGGGAAACAATTTGGGATACAGTATAATGGATCTGTTGCAGAAATTTATTAGTTTGGGAACTTCACGGATAACCTAGCATTGCTTTCATATCGTCACACTAAAATAAATAAATACTGTAGATACATTTAAAAAAATAACAGTTTTAATCAAAACATGTCACATTTTGACCTGGAGTTGGAATAAGGTAGATCCAGACTTGCTGTTAGATCACAGGAGATAATTTGGAAGACCCCATGTGACTGAGGGGGGAGAAGAGAAAACATTTTAAACCGAGAGAAATTTCAGAATAATTTTCTGACCCCGGCATCTGAAGCGCGGTATGAGCTGGCCGTACACAACTTTACTTTAATCGGGACTACATGCGATAGGAACACGATGTTTCGTGAAATAAAGTTAACATTCCGTGTCATAAAGTTAACATTCTGTGACATAAAGTTAACAATATGTGAAATAAAGTTAACATTCTGTAAACAATAAAGTTAACATTCTGTGAAATAAAGTTAACATTCTGTGAAATAAAGTTAACATTCAGCAAAATAGTAATTTAGTTTGAATGTTCCATCGCTGTGTTGGGCGCGTTATGAGAAGATGAAAGCTGGAGTATACCATAACAACAGGTAAGATTGAAGGAACAAGAGTCAGAGGAAGACAAAGAGAGCAAATACTGGACAGTTTGACATCGTGGCATGGAAAGACGTCAACAACAGCATTGATAAATTGTACTGGAGACAGGAAGTTGTGGAGAGACATGATCTCCTACACCACTAGGCATGGTACTTGAAGAAGATGAAGAAGAATTGTAGGAAGCAGGTCGTCTACCTGAGATAACTGTTACATTTAGGCCACACACTTTCCAGATTCTAAATACTCTGACATGATCAAGGTAGATGTTTTGAAAGGTCAGTGTTTCTAAAGTAATTAGCCACAGCTCCTGGTTCCTCTGATTTAAAACTACAGCAAACCCCCGGTCTTACGCTGTTCGATTAGCGTTTTTTCGATATAACACTGTTTCTAGTTTATGCCATATGTCCGTTATACGATTAAAATTCGATCTTACGCTGTGCGCAAAATTTCGTTGGAGGCAGGAATATAACTCAATTCACCTTTGTTGTATGACCAAGAAGCCAAGTAATTGCTAGCGTAATGAAGCATGGCCCCATAATTAAATGCAGTTCTATAGTAATCCGTAACATAGAACAAGATTTTAATTGCTACAACGTGAGTCTTGAAGAGAAAAAGGTGGCAAAGCAAAGAAGCCCGATTTTTTTTTTTTTTTTTTTAAAGTCTTCTCCAGTACCTTCTGCCCCCAATGACCAAGTAACTTTGTCAATACCTGCAATATCTTCTGCTATCCAGTCGTCTGATGATGAAGACAGCTCCGCCGTGACAACTGTGGCGCCGAAAGTAGTAGCGATTGAAGTCCTATAATATTTTTAAAAATATTTTTGTAAGTACAGCACATATATAATATTTCGTTTGTGTTCAATATGTTTGATAACTGTGTGTAGTTCATAAATGTTAACTATTTAGTTTTTGTTTCGTATAACTGTTTACTTCATTTTTTTACAGCTTTCTGGACCTTGTCGAACTTATTAATTTGATATCTATTAATTCGTATCATCATCATCATGTGACGTATTCTTTCCACAACGTTGTCTCCATTACAGCTGCTTTGAACGCATCATGATTCTGGGCAAGTCGACCTGCATCAGCCAAAGAGATGTTCAGACTCTCTGTGATGTCCTGGGTGCACCGTCGTCTAGGTCGACCCCTCCCCTTTTTCCAAGGACCATGCCTTCCATCACCATTTTTTCCAGACTATTATGTCTTTTTATATGACCGAAAATTTTCAGCTTCCTTATTGCGATGGTATTTAGGAGCCGATTTTCCTTTACGTTTTTTGAGTGCAGTACTTCTCTGTTGGTCTTTTTTTTTTCTGTCCAGGGTATTCTCTACATCCTTCTGGAGCATTTCATTTCGAATGATGTAACCTTTTTTGCAACTGTTTTATTGAGTGTCCAAGTCTCGCAGCCGTATGTTGCTACTGGGAATATACATGCTCTGATCAGTTGTAACTTTGTTTCTTTGCTTGTGCCTTGCCATAGGTTTTTCATCTGTATTAATTCTTATGGGACGTCAATTTTCGTTTACTGCTTTTTCAATAAACACTCGATTTTTCAAGAACGAATTAACAGCGCTAAGCGGGGGATCGCTGTATACGTACACTGCACCGTAAAAATCTCCTACTTGTTTTAACACGTAGTTTATTGTTGGCTTGCGTCGTTGAGATATTTCACTCAATGTCTGCTTCTTGTCGTCAAAGGAAAAGTCCCGTACTTTGGGCTCGTAGAACAGCTGTCAAAGTACACACAACACGAGTGGCACAAAGTACCAAAATATTTATTTATTAAAATGAAGACATACGATCTTTACTTCCTCTGACGCAGTCATTTTTTTAAACAAGATCTGGTTTCTTAAATGAAATTTGAAAGCCTGGACCGGAAATCAGCCTCTTAAACTCATGGTTTTCTTTCTTTATTTCATGCATGTTTGCTTGATTTCTTTCTGTCTTTTCTTTTCTTTCTGTCTGTCTATCTGTCTGTCTTTCTTTATTTCTGTCTTTTCTTTCTTTCTTGGCGAATATGCTCACTTTCTTCTACTTTTATCATCATCCTCCTCTTAATCCTCTCTTCTCGGTCTTTAGCAGATCTGAATTTCCTTTAACCGCCCCCCCCCCCTTTCCCCACGCGCTCTCTCTCTCCCGGTCGGTATTGCTTCATGTCAGGTTCTTCTAGTAAGAGAATTTTCGATTCTTTCCACCGGCATGATATTTGTCTTTTGTCTACCTACATTTATTTTATTTTTGACAAGAAATATTTATAGTTTGTCCAGCGCTTAGGACAGGGAACTGATCACACCCCACCTCATAAAAATCTGGCCTTAATATTGTGTGAAGTCTCTAACACTTTACTACCCTACGGCAATTTCTGCTATGTGGCAACCTTTTGCTTCTTACGTATACGTTTTGAAGACCTCATTGGATAAACCAGACATGTCACAAAATAATGAAATGCGAGAAAATGGAATATTAAAATTTGAAACGCTATGACACAAAAAAGAATGGCCTCTTTTTATGCTTCATTTACTTGGAGAGGAATTCGTTTTCAAATATAATTTTAGTTTCTATACCTTCTCTGGAATATGCTTAATGTGCTGAGGTCAGTAACTCTGTTTTTATAAGAAATGTAGAATGTCTGGTGTTTCCAATAATGTCTTCATTTATTTCTACCTTTGTGCTTGCTCTGTGTGGTTTGAACAATTCTCTTCCCATACGCATTCTTTATACGTTGTGCTTGTCTTGATTGTTGCATATTATGTATAGTCTTTTGCAGTACTAGGAATACTTGTTTTCAGTATACTCTGTTCTGTATACTCCTCTGCCTATATTTATCCTCATTAGTTTTCAGAATTCTTTATCTTTGCTTGTTACTGACAGTGTGAACAATTCTTTCTTTCTGCGTTTTTCTCTTATTCTCTTCTGCCGAGTTACAAATACATAAATGTCGTCCTAGGTATATTACAACTTTCAGTCATGATATGGGCAGCATATCCGATATTTTAACATTTTATTTTCATGACTGATGGTGAACTTTGAACCGTTGTGCTGAATAGAAAGAGTAGAACAGTAAACAAAAAAATTAGGTGCTTGCTACTTCAATTATTTTAATTAACAAAATATATAATTAACAAGCCATTATATTAAAGGTAAAGATGAATAATAGAAGCTGTGTGTTGGTAATGTTTTCAGCACTTAGTGGCACCCTTTACCTTCTCTCCCCCAGGAGCATAGACCAACAAACACGTGGCACGCTCTCCTGTCGCGTGCCATAAGCTCAAGGTCTTTCCGTGTCTTTGTCATCATTTTTGATGTCTCAAGTCCTCTTCTCCCTGTGTTCTTCTGTCTGCCTCTACATCTCTTGCCTATTCCAGAACAAAGACTACCTTGTAATACTATCAACAGGCTTTCTGTAAGTATGTCCAATTCATCGCCAGCGTCATTTTCTCATTTCTTCACTGCCGCGGTGCCGAAGTGGTTAGTACACTGGCTTACGAGCTCGGTGGTCCATGGTTCGATCCCCAGTTGAGGTGGGATTTTCCGGGGTCGACGCTGCCTCATGGATTGGGCACCAGAGCAACTCTAAGGCGGCCGGCGTGATGCTGACAACATCACCCTTAGTGTGCCACATGGTCATGAAAATATGGGCCTAACACCATATTCCCAATATGCCTCAATGGGCGTGTAACGGGATCCTTGACCTTTTACCTTGTCTCACTGGTACTTGTCAGCAGTTTCACGTTGATGACCTTGTTGTACTATTTGAATTCTTTTCTACACAAGCACCAATCTATGAAAGTCTATACTTCTTGTCTGTAGTTTTTGTTGTTATCCCAGTTTCAGACATACAATAGGACTGACTTGACATTTGAGTTGAAGATAGTGGCACGTGGTACATGTTTTTGTTATAATTGTGCTACCCAAAGGATGATGTATTAAATAAACATTCAGTAAAATAAAAATAAAAAACATATTGTATGTAACAAGTCTTTGTCAAACAAATTAAGACAGAAAATCCTTCAGTGTAATATAATATCAGTCCTGACAAACGGAAGAAACTAATGGACAACTAGTAAGTAAGCAAGAAAATCCCTTGAGGCCAGAGATGTGGTTTTGCGGAAGAATGTTAAGAAAACATGAACAGCTAGACAGAGTAATGAGGATGTTTTGAAAGAAGCCAGGGAGAAATGTAAGGTTATTACTTATATTAGATGGAAGTAGTTCAGTTTATTTTGACGCGGAGTGAGAAGAGGATAGCTGCAATATATTGTGACAGCAACACAGATTGACAGAAAAAGGAGGCAGAGGACGACAAAGAGAGAAGATACTGGACAATTTAACATCATGACGTGGCATAAAGTCGTATGTAGTTGTAGTAGTAGTGGTGGTAGTAGTAGTAGTTGTTGTAGCCCATTCAGTCATGACTGATTATGGGAATGCGGCCCTGAGGTGATAATTCTCAGCTGTTTTTTTGCCCTGGCGTTCCTTTCGGTAGTGATCTTCTCTCTTCTGCTTGTTTTAAGAGCTTCAATTCCGACTCCACAACCCTGATATAAACTGGGCACGGAAACAACGAGAGGAGTGTTCAGGAAATGTGAATCAAGCCATTGACAGACAGCTTCAGCACGACAACACAGCAGGTTTCTTTCATAATCTTCACCACTTCCTATCTTCTTTATCCTGGCGACTTTCACTTCACACTGTTTTAATTATTTCCCCTCGCTGGCTGTACGACTTGTGGACAGATGTCATGTTATAAATATAAGGTTCCCAGAATACGACCACTGCAGATGAGATGTCATGTGAATTTTTTTTTTTGAGACGAATGCGTTTTTTTTTTTTTTTTTTAAATCTAGTCCGGCTTCCATTCTTTCCCAGATTGGTTTTGTTTTGTTTTAAGGATTATTTTCATTGCACACGGACAACTCCATCAGTGCTCCGATCTCCTCCCTTAGATCACACAAGGAGGATCTGAGCACAGTGCACGAACTCCGTAGCTCCGACGACAATCCCAATGTATGTATATAGGAATCACACAGTCTATAAATATGTTTGTGGTGGGTAGGTTTCTAATTTTTAGATTTTGCCAGGGCAGCGGCCTTATGGCCTACGCTTTACGATTTCCAACTGCCGAGGGATTTTTAACGTGTACATTTGCACACGGGGCCTCCTATTTTTTCGCCCTTATCCGAGAAGGCTACACATCCGATCTCACTAGTCTGGAGACCAAGGGGGAGTACGACATCATTAGGACCACGCAGCTACATCTCCCAGATTTATGTGCTGCTTGCCAGATATATGTGACATGTCAGCTAACAAACGTTCCTGGAGCTATTCTTCTTGATTCTTGAGACCGTAGGCAGACGCTCTTTATCTGCAGCTGATTCGTTTCACTTTCTTCAAAACGTCGCTTCGGCTGTTTCCCAGTGAAAAATGCACTGGCGACTGTTATTTTATGCATTAGAGCATATGAAAAATGTATTTTCTATTTTTCAGTGAATGTGGCAACAAATGTTACTGTAGATCCTTAAAGCTTTGTTTTTATTTCTCTTGTTGATATCGTAGTTGTTGTCATTGTAAGTATTTGGTTATTGCCACTTTTTTAAAATTTGCTTGGGGCCAATCACAAATTACGTAACGCAATTTTTGACATTTTCACATTAACTTGTGAGTAACAAAAACCCACAACATTTCAGAACTCCCTGTATCAAAGCGTAATTTCCCCACCCCCCTCCCCTTTTTTTCGTTACGTAATTTGTGCTTATTAGTCATATATTTTTTTCTTCATAGGATTTCTTTTTAGAGGTCTTGTTTTTAATTTGCGTCTGGTTATTTATTTTAGTTCAGTTTTTTTTTATTTCTAGGTTATGTATACACACTTTGAATACAGATAACTCAATTATCATTGAGATAGAATTATGACATTTTCATTTTTAAAGTTAAAATGTTCAAAGTATCGACGACCTGCAACAATACATTGTTCACAGCGATGAACAACTGACTGTCATTTGTTACTAAATGAATAGTGAAGCATGTAGTTTTTATTTGATGTCTCAGGTCCTTCACTGTGTGCATTTTGAGAGAGCACAACCTTTTATTTAAAAACAAACAAACAAACAAACTTCACGAGTAATAGTCTAATGGCATTATTCATTTGTATCTTCCATTATTCCGCTCTATTCTTGCAAAATAGCAAAATTGTATATTAATTTATGTATGAGTTATATGCATTCGAAGTATGTTTACATCATTTTGAAACACCTTGTATATACACCTTGTATAATAAAGAAAGACAGACAGATAGAGACAGATAGACAGAAAGAAAAGAAAAGACAGAAAGGATGCAATTCCTACAATTTGTCTAAAGTCTTACTTATTCTTTCTATCTCTCCTAATAACGTTTTCTATTATTTCTTTTTATTTTTGCGTACGCCCGCTATTACTCGAGGCGAAATCTCAGGTTAGTATGTCTAACCTGAGACTGATTTTTACATGAGTATCCCTTTTTTTCTTGTACAGAGACAGGTGTCCCTCGCCATTCAGGCAGATATTAGCTGATTTCGGAGGTACCCATTAGAGCTGGGTCGGCTCAGGAGCCACCGGTCCCTGGTCGACGACACTACTTCAAATGTACTCGCCAGGGCTCGAGTTAATCCAGTCCAAATCCCGGTCAACGAAAATCTTCAAATGTCTCGCCCGGGTTTGATCCTGGGTCACCCGGTCGCCAGCGCAGTTTGGTAACCACTACACCAGTGCGGCTCCCCTAATAACGTTTAAAACCCTTCTCATTCACTTCATCTCGAACTATGTGATTTTCTTCTCCTGTGCGTGGGACAAGGATCATCTTTGACACAAAGAATTTACTAAGAATTATCAGCAAGCACTGCAAGTTTTGTTTTCATTTCTTTATTTTAATTTTAAAATGTTGTCTTAACCGGAGACCAACAAAATGTCAGACAGTGCATTTGACACAATTTCTAATGTCAATGTTCATGTGAGAGAACTACTGGAGGACAATTCTTAAATCAGGCATAGGCTTTCCGCTGTCTATGCTCAAGTCAGCCTCTAATGGATATAATCTAAGCTGGCTGAATTATTTTCACAGTGGATTGATGTTTTGTGGTCCACCAGGAAAATGCTAGTTTTTATCCAAATGGACTTCTTGAGTCAGATTCGTAGATTTGGATTTTGTTGTGACGTAATAAGTCTCTTGACATTTCTTAACGATCGTTGGAAATAGCGCTGCTCCTTAGGTTAGTGTGCTTGTCTTGAAGCCATGAACAGGGTTGGTAACTAGCCGTTTTATGTGGTTTTATTTCTTTCTTGCGTCCTAGCTTTCCCGTTATCCGATCTTACATTGCCCTTGACATTGTTTAGTTAAAAAAAAAAAAAAAAATCTAACACAATTTCCTAATTGTGAAAAACCAATGTGTTAAGTAACATTTTCTCCATTCGCCCCTTTTTTCCCTTTTCTTTCTGTCATTCTTTTTGCTTGTTAGTGTCTTAGTTTTTTCTGTCCTCTGTGGCTTTTGTGTTTTTCCTTCTTTCTTTCATTTTGTTTTCCTTAGTCATTTATTAATTTTCTTATTCAGTGAATCAGTCATTCAATTAGCCAGTCTGGCCTTCTTTCGCCTTTGTCTCCTCCTTCTATTAATGCTGCTGCTACTACACCCGCCACCACCACCACCACTATACTGCTACTGATAGAGCCGTTGATACATTGATACTATTATTACTGCTCTGGTTTTTTGAACTTCGTGAAACTTCTTTTTTTAATTTTAAAGACATCCTACACACTTCCCTTTCTTAACTTTATGAAAATGCTTTTCATTTGTATTTTTTTTAGTGATTGCAACTTTTCTTCATAGCACGCCCCTTTCAACCATTCACCATATACATGGGACTGTTGGTAATATCAGTTTTCAGTTGTTTTTTACTGTCGTAGATTTTGATAGGTATTTATGATCGATTTTGGTCCCGTCTGAATAGAACTAGAACAGGTGGTAACTCAGTGAGAGATAAGGTAAAGAAAATAGATCTCACTAGTGAAATGGTGAAAGGTAGAGTCTGTCCCTGGATTTGAGAAGATACTCTAGTCCAGCCTATCTCTACAACATAAATTTGTTGATCAGACAGTCTACTTTCTACATATATTAATATATATATCAACCACTCACATACACCCACACACAGATAAGTGACGACAATTAGACGCACACACATGAAACTATATTAAATGGAGTAGGGATATTGGGACAAGCTGATTGACACGTTTAATAAGTTTTATGTTAATTTTATTTATCTTAAAGAACTTCACAACATTTATCAAAATATCAAAACATAAAAATCATAGGTTACAGAATTTATAAGGAATAGACCCATAAGTGTAATTCCCCCCTCCCTCTGTTGAGACAAGATCCCGTTAGAAGAAGTTATTAAAGGTCAAAAAGATTTGCGTTATGGTCTAGAAGTTGCCTATGCTGTAAAGAACAGAGTTTCTCAGTTAATCTATTCTGAAATGAACAGTATTAGCAAAACATAAGAGAGGCACAACAAAGTGAGTATATTAGTTATACAAATTTAAGAATTATTCATTCCTTCTTTCTCTCGCTCTGACAAACATGTGATCACATTTCATTCTCACTTACCAAATGAGTGCTTTCACCACATCTGGAACATATGTCCATGATACATCCACAAATCCAAGGTTGGGTTATTTGGCGAAACCAGCCCTAGTTTCTCCAAGACTGATTAATTCTCTTATTGAGAAACGCTTGCTTCGTTACTGTTACTAGGATTCTGTTTATGACACATCAATGAGTCCAGGTAGGAGATTACTTAAGAGATTTAATGGTCACAGTGTCAGTAGCTGATAAATTTGATACTACAAGGAAATGTCGGGGTATTAAAATCTCTCAGGATCAAGAATCCTCGTCACACCACAAATAATCGATAGTCGGAAAATGTCAATGTTTGATTATTTCGCCACAACGGGCTGAATGTATATAAAAATTGGGAAAAAGAAATCTGGATAGCTCTAGGCCCAGTTACAATTTATTCTTAATATTCCTTGGGTTGGTACTCTGTCTCTTTCTGGGTGTAAACAAGAGGCTGTCGTAGATTTTGGATAGGAGAATTAAGACTTGGGTGGGTCCCTTCTGAATAGCTTGAAATGAGTGAGAGGCCCAGTGTGAATTAGTAAAACAATAGAATTTCCACACAGGTGAGATGATAGACAGTGGTATAGAGGCTGTCGCTGAAAGCGAAAAAGAATTCTTCTCTCTCTCACCTATCCTCTACGACGACGTTTACAGAGTCCGACAGTCTATTCCACATATATTACATATATTTTTATCTACTCACGGGCACGCACATACACGTGACGACAGTTAAACACACAGACTTGGAAAATCTATAACAATGCTTATACAGGTAATTGGGATCGAGCTGACCAACGCACTGGTTTTTTTGTTCAAGAGAGATATTTTAATTATCATATCAAAATTTCTCACAACACCAAAAATACATAAAGGAAAAACATATACAAATAGTCATAGAATTCAAGGAAAATGCTACAAGGATGATAGCCCGTTAGAATCTTACTCTAGGTTTAGCCCACAGCCCCGTTAAGAGAACAGATGATGGCTCAAAGAGTTATAGATACATAGGGTTGAGCCTAAGAGGTTTCTTCTTTTCTCGTAAATGTATGAACAGAGTTGGATAATCTGATTTAGCCTAAGAAAAAAAAACTAGCATTTGTAACAAATTCTGCAGATTTAAACATTTAAGACAGCAAATGGGTGACAATAATACACCGGTAAAATAACACTCAGACCTGTGTACTCTCATTCATCCAGCCATGGCCTTTCTCTCACATATATACTCACAACTTTGCTCGTTGCCTCTGGGAACATAATAATTCTAGGACCTTCGCACAGACCCGAAAAAATGCAGTCAGCGACCAAGAAACCCCCAGTTCCAAAAAACGTACTGAACTCTCTGTCTCAGGGAACCGATTCCTTGGGTGTTCTAATTTTTCTCGAATGTCTGATTTAGTCACATAAAATTTGTCCAGGCACGAAAGTTAGCAGAGCACAATGTCATTAGCTTTGGATTCTAGGATTTAAGGAATGTCAGATCGGTGTCTTCTTTCAGGCAGGTACTATATTTGGTCACCACAATACTAGTCACAATCTCTGTCGGAGTGTTAATGTTTTACTTGTAAAATTTTCGCCGCCAGGCAGCATGTACATTTAAATTTGTGGAGCAATATGAACTGGCTCAAAAGCCCAATATATATTTCTAGTCTTTAGAAACCGTTAGTGGGATTGCTATTACTGTCTCTCTTTGATGGCATATGCACTGTCAGATCCAGTGTTACTTGAAACAAACAAAAAACCCACGTGGTTAAAGATAGGAACTGTCTATGCTTCACACAAATATGTCTCTTTACTAAACGCTGGCAAGTTGGGTACCACAGTTTCACTATATAAAAGAAAGAACACATATCAAATAATTTACATATATGTACTCAATATAACTTACATTTTAATAGCAAGCCTACAGCTTGACTTATCTTTAAAACTTCCCGTAAAATAAGTTATATAAAATCAATCATCAGGAATTAGGAATATTTGCGCATTCCGTCAATATTCACTGATGTCGCATCTAGCATTATAAGTTAGTTTTTTTAGAAAAATAGGATCTCGACTGATTATTTAGCAGTAAATTAACTTCATTATAGCTACATTATGGTTTAATGCTAGAAATATAATTTATTCTGCTTTCCACTGAAACGCGTCACTAGAAAATAATACAGACTATATAGATTAAGCACTCTGTTCAAAAGAACTAGTTTAAAATGAAATCGGCGATTTAACACTTAATCACTTCACAAAATTCTAGAGAACTACTATATAATATTTACCTCAAACACAGCACTACAGGATATCGCACAATTAAGAATTTTACGCTTATATTTATGGAAGTCTAGAAGTTCGACAAATTGTCGCAACAAACTAAGAAACTTCGCTTATACAGCTCTACTCTTCGCGAACCACCTGTCTACTGCGAATTATTGAGACAAGAATGAAAATAAAGTTTCAAACTAGGTTTAATAACTATGAAACGGACAAAGAATCCCACTGTTTCGAAACCACGAAACAGCGCCCGTCTCTCCCCTTCTCTAACACCCTACGTCAGCTTCCCTCATGTCGTAACAGCCATCAGTGACCGAGAAATGCGCGTGACAGTTGCAAATCTCAGACAACCGTCTACAAAGCATGGGCGATTTTCACGCTTCGCCGGAGCTATGTGACGAAACGCTCGCGGTTACTGAAAAATTGCAGACCCTCTGTCTGCCTGCCATGACCGATGGGGTGAATTTTCACACTACCGGCCCAGAACTCCGCCGTAGAAAACACTGTCCCCGGGAAAACTGCAGACAGCTGTCGGCTCTCCGGTCTGACGGAATGCATTATAACACTTCTCGTCTGCCTGACATCTATGTAATAGAATTACGTATCCCAGTATGAGAAAAACACAAGGTAAAGTTTGAGAATACTGAAGAAAATATTATTCGCAAAACAAGTGATGCGAAAAATACAGGAAAAAACCAAGTAAGGAAAGATAATAAAATAAAGGATTTAGGGTGAGAGAATAGGAAGAAGATGTAGGCAATTTAATAATCAAAACCTACGTTACAGGACGTCCCCCCTTAAGATATGGAAGCACTCCATGTCTACGTTATGGAATTAAATTTCCTATAACCGTAGCTTCGGGGTGTCTGTCTTCTTCCCTCTCATCTTCCCCCTCCATCTCCCTCCAATTCCTACTCAAGTGTACTCCCAAAAGTTTTCTTCCTCTGGAATGTCTCCCATGCGCGCTTGAAAGAGCGTCGCCGCTTCTGACATTTTTCAAAGATTTCCTGTGTGTGCAGTGGAGTTTCCCTGCCACTATCGTCATCTTCGTCAGTTTTGGCGATCGTCAGGAGATGGTCGGAGGTCGGCACTGGTCTTTCCAAGTATCCCTTTAAGAGATTTAAATGGAAAACCTTTTCCTTTCCTTGAATAGAGATCTGGTAGTTAGCCTTAGAAATCTTTTTCAGGACGGTAAACGGCCCTTGCCATCCGATCTTCAGTTGGTTGTTCTCGGTAGGGAGTAACACCAAAACTTTCTCTCCTGCTTCCAGTTCTCTCTCTTTCGCGACTTTCCTGTATCGGTTAGCGTGCTTGGTGCGTGCTCGCTTAAAGTTAGTCGTTGCTAGGTCCCACCCTAGTTTCAACCTTTCCTTTAAAACCGACACATATTTACTTGCTGAGACGACTGTCTCATCCGCCTTCTCGTCTGTCAGAGACTGAAGTAAGGCTTCAAGCGGGCCCTTAATAGGTCTGCCGAATAGAAGCGTAGCTGGCGGAAATCCTGTGGAAGTATGAGGAGATTCTCTGTAGCCAAATAACGCTGCAGGAATTCAAAGATCCCAATCTTCAGGTTTCACTTGTGCCAGTTTACTGAGCATCATGTTGAGGTTTCCATTTGCACGTTCCACGAGCCCATTTCCGGCCGGAGTATATGGCGTAGTGTGGATGTGTTGGGTCCTCAAGATCTTACCGATCTCATCCATCAACAGGTTTCGGTATGGAGATCCGTTATCCGTCAACACTTGCTGCGGGAATCCCAACCGAGTGAAAATCTGCACGAGGGCTTCTGCGACATGCTTGGCATCTGCGCATGTTAGCGGTATAGCTTCTGCCCATAAAGTGCATGTATCGACTAAAGTCAGGATGAACCTGTTCCTTCTTTTAGTCCTTTCGAAAGGCCCTAAAATGTCGATCACAACCCGTTCGAATGGTGTTCCCACTATTGGCATTTCACCCATGTGGACTGGAGGTGTCCGTTGCTTGGGTGGTACACGTTGGCACTGGGCACAGGATTTGACGTACCTGATAATATCAGTGTTTACTCCTGGCCACCAATAATGAGTGGTTATACGTTGCTTTGTGGCGTTCTGTCCCATATGTCCGCTGAAGGGAAGAGAGTGCCCCATTTCTAGGATTTGGCTTCTGTACTGTTTCGGTACTAGGAGCTGGTTGTAACCTTGATCAGGCTTGCCCGTTCTGCGATAAAGTACGCCATCCTTAGAAAAAATGTCCCCGTGCTGTCTGGGTTCCTTAGCCATGGGCAGTTTCCTAAAGCAGGGTGCCAAAGTAGGGTCCTTGTATTGCGCTTCTTTAAGTTCCATGGGTAACAAATTCGGCGCAGGCTCCCGTTCCTTCTTGGTTTGCCCTCTTGTAGTTACTGCTGCCACAATCGGCTCTTCCGGTTTCCCAATACACACGTATCTCCCGCCAAGTATGACTGGGTAGATGGGATCATCCATAACAGCCGCTTTGATCACACCTCTGACAAAATCAGAGTGGATCTCCACCAATGCAATGGGAAGCGCTGTAGGTGCATCACTCTTAGAAACTCCACAAAGTTTGACGGTCTCTGCTGTCTCTTGACCGGGTTTGACCAGGTTTCTGGCAACAATGCAATCGTAAGAAAGCCCCGTGTCAAATAAACAAGAAGTTTGAGAACCGTTCAAAATAACAATATCTCGCGTTGAGGGTCTATCCCCAACAGGTTGGGAATCACTGTCAATAATTCCACCTTGCGAGACTGTTAATAAGCATCCGATGCGTTTCGGGTCGGTTTGCTCGGTCTGATCATATGTCCCGTGCTCAGGGGTTCTCCCTTTGCCACCTTGACCTTTCTGGCCACGCTGCCATGTAGGGCGGTCGGGTTGATCAGACTGTTTGGGGTGGTTGGGGTACTTGGTTTTGTAGAACTTGGATTTTTCAGGAGGGGGGTTTTGAGGTCCAGTTTCTCTGTGGTTATTTAGGTTAGAAGCCTGAGAAGATTGCTCTAGGTTATGTTTTCGAAAATGCTCCTCTGTCGGTTTCCGTTTTGCGGCCGGTAGTTCAGCCAGCGCATTTTGATAACGCTCAGACTTCTGTAAGATGTCTTCAAGTTTTTCTGCTCCCTGCTCAGCGAGAAATCTCCGGGTATCTGCAGACAATGTGTTCTTTATTTGTTCTGTTAAAACAAATTCCTCAAGACCTTCATAGGTAGAGGGGAGCTGCGAGAGCTCTAGGCACTTTGTCAGATAACCCTTCAAACGAGACGAGAACTGCTGAAAAGTTTCAGAATTCTCTTTCCGGCTGTTGCGAAACAGTTGCAAAAATTTGCGAGCGTTCATTTCAAAGCGCTCCAGTAACGCTTTCTTCAACAGATCATAGTTGTCTTGTTGGCTGCTTTCCAGTTTGGCGTACACATCATACGCAGAACTTTTCAAAGCCTGGGAAAGCTTCATGTTCCACCGCGACCTCTCTAAACCGTACAGAGTTGCAATTTTCTCAAATTTTTCTAGCCAAGTGTCAATCTTCTCATTTGGACACGGGAAAGATTCAAGCGGAAAAGACATAGCAGTGAGATGGGTAGATTGAGTGTTAGAAGGATCAGTTAAGAAAGAATGAGGAGAAGACTCTCCATTGCTGGAAGCAGAGGCTGCGCCACGACTTTGCACTTCTAGAGCTTTAAGAGCCAACTCATGTTGTCGCTCCTTCTCTCTTTCCTCATGCTGTCTCTCCTTCTCTCTTTCCTCATGCTGTCTCTCCTTCTCTCTTTCCTCTCTGTCCTCCCTCTCCTCATGCTGTCTCTCCTTCTCTCTTTCTCTCTCCCTGCGGATTTCCATTTCTTCGTCCATCTTCTTCTGCTCTTTAGCTTCAGCTGCTTTCCTCTCCGCATCATATCTCTCAAGTTCGTCTCTGACAAATGCTTTTGCTTCCTCTCCTTCCAGTCCCTCCTCTCTCGCTTCGTCCCTGAGGAGTTGTCTAAGCTTTGCCCTCTCGGCCATATTATGTCAGTGACTGAGACTAGTGGAGAAAGAAAATAGGAAAAAGGATACACTGACTCCTACCACTTACGAGAAAAAAAAATACCAAAAATTCAAAAGATGATATCCTTAACCATGGGATACCTCCTCCAAAGTAAAATCTAACTATCGCTGCTATTATCGGCAATAAAGCACTTAATGCAAAACACGACTACGCCAACTAAATGGTAGTTAAGATTACTTCTGAAAAATAAGTTGCTACAGTGGAAAAGCAAAATAATTATTGCAAAAATTAAAGAGAAAAATAATCCCTTAATTATAAAATCCACTATAGTTCACCCCTGAAGACAGTTAGGGTGAGGGAGGCAATTAATCTGGACAAATAGTCCGAAACGCACTCCTTAACTTTAGTTCAAACACCTTCCTGCTTCAGAACCCTTGTGAATGTTATACACTCACAAAACTTTACCAGCGTTTAATATTACAAAATCATTAATTATCATGTATTCCGACAAAATCAACCTGTAAACCAAATGTATAATGCTTCTTAATGCTGTGGAAAAAAAAAACTTATCAGCTTGTGTGGTCAGCACGCCCGTAAACAGATCGTTAGTCTAGGGGATACATTATTTTAAAAGATACAAAACTCATAAGACATCACACTCTTACTCTATATCAGAATAAAAAATCTTAAAGACGAGCTGATATTTGTCGTCTCGTCTTCCTATTCAAAGTTCAAAAACCGGAAACGAGCAACCATTTGTCGTAGATTTTGGATAGGAGAATTAAGACTTGGGTGGGTCCCTTCTGAATAGCTTGAAATGAGTGAGAGTCCCAGTGTGAATTAGTAAAACAATAGAATTTCCACACAGGTGAGATGATAGACAGTGGTATAGAGGCTGTCGCTGAAAGCGAAAAAGAATTCTTCTCTCTCTCTCTCTCTCACCTATCCTCTACGACGACGTTTACAGAGTCCGACAGTCTATTCCACATATATTACATATATTTTTATCTACTCACGGGCACGCACATACACGTGACGACAGTTAAACACACAGACTTGGAAAATCTATAACAATGCTTATACAGGTAATTGGGATCGAGCTGACCAACGCACTGGTTTTTTTGTTCAAGAGAGATATTTTAATTATCATATCAAAATTTCTCACAACACCAAAAATACATAAAGGAAAAACATATACAAATAGTCATAGAATTCAAGGAAAATGCTACAAGGATGATAGCCCGTTAGAATCTTACTCTAGGTTTAGCCCACAGCCCCGTTAAGAGAACAGATGATGGCTCAAAGAGTTATAGATACATAGGGTTGAGTCTAAGAGGTTTCTTCTTTTCTCGTAAATGTATGAACAGAGTTGGATAATCTGATTTAGCCTAAGAAAAAAAAAACTCTAGCATTTGTAACAAATTCTGCAGATTTAAACATTTAAGACAGCAAATGGGTGACAATAATACACCGGTAAAATAACACTCAGACCTGTGTACTCTCATTCATCCAGCCATGGCCTTTCTCTCACATATATACTCACAACTTTGCTCGTTGCCTCTGGGAACATAATAATTCTAGGACCTTCGCACAGACCCGAAAAATGCAGTCAGCGACCAAGAAACCCCCAGTTCCAAAAAACGTACTGAACTCTCTGTCTCAGGGAACCGATTCCTTGGGTGTTCTAATTTTTCTCGAATGTCTGATTTAGTCACATAAAATTTGTCCAGGCACGAAAGTTAGCAGAGCACAATGTCATTAGCTTTGGATTCTAGGATTTAAGGAATGTCAGATCGGTGTCTTCTTTCAGGCAGGTACTATATTTGGTCACCACAATACTAGTCACAATCTCTGTCGGAGTATTAATGTTTTACTTGTAAAATTTTCGCCGCCAGGCAGCATGTACATTTAAATTTGTGGAGCAATATGAACTGGCTCAAAAGCCCAATATATATTTCTAGTCTTTAGAAACCGTTAGTGGGATTGCTATTACTGTCTCTCTTTGATGGCATATGCACTGTCAGATCCAGTGTTACTTGAAACAAACAAAAAAACCCACGTGGTTAAAGATAGGAACTGTCTATGCTTCACACAAATATGTCTCTTTACTAAACGCTGGCAAGTTGGGTACCACAGTTTCACTATATAAAAGAAAGAACACATATCAAATAATTTACATATATGTACTCAATATAACTTACATTTTAATAGCAAGCCTACAGCTTGACTTATCTTTAAAACTTCCCGTAAAATAAGTTATATAAAATCAATCATCAGGAATTAGGAATATTTGCGCATTCCGTCAATATTCACTGATGTCGCATCTAGCATTATAAGTTAGTTTTTTAGAAAAATATGATCTCGACTGATTATTTAGCAGTAAATTAACTTCATTATAGCTACATTATGGTTTAATGCTAGAAATATAATTTATTCTGCTTTCCACTGAAACGCGTCACTAGAAAATAATACAGACTATATAGATTAAGCACTCTGTTCAAAAGAACTAGTTTAAAATGAAATCGGCGATTTAACACTTAATCACTTCACAAAATTCTAGAGAACTACTATATAATATTTACCTTAAACACATCACTACAGGATATCGCACAATTAAGAATTTTACGCTTATATTTATGGAAGTCTAGAAGTTCGACAAATTGTCGCAACAAACTAAGAAACTTCGCTTATACAGCTCTACTCTTCGCGAACCACCTGTCTACTGCGAATTATTGAGACAAGAATGAAAATAAAGTTTCAAACTAGGTTTAATAACTATGAAACGGACAAAGAATCCCACTGTTTCGAAACCACGAAACAGCGCCCGTCTCTCCCCTTCTCTAACACCCTACGTCAGCTTCCCTCATGTCGTAACAGCCATCAGTGACCGAGAAATGCGCGTGACAGTTGCAAATCTCAGACAACCGTCTACAAAGCATGGGCGATTTTCACGCTTCGCCGGAGCTATGTGACGAAACGCTCGCGGTTACTGAAAAATTGCAGACCCTCTGTCTGCCTGCCATGACCGATGGGGTGAATTTTCACACTACCGGCCCAGAACTCCGCCGTAGAAAACACTGTCCCCGGGGAAACTGCAGACAGCTGTCGGCTCTCCGGTCTGACGGAATGCATTATAACACTTCTCGTCTGCCTGACATCTATGTAATAGAATTACGTATCCCAGTATGAGAAAAACACAAGGTAAAGTTTGAGAATACTGAAGAAAATATTATTCGCAAAACAAGTGATGCGAAAAATACAGGAAAAAACCAAGTAAGGAAAGATAATAAAATAAAGGATTTAGGGTGAGAGAATAGGAAGAAGATGTAGGCAATTTAATAATCAAAACCTACGTGACAGAGGCTAGACCGGTCCACCTTGAAGACCCGATAGTTATAAAAGATTGTTCTTTTTGTACTGTAGGACTTAGATCCGTTATTCTCAGATTAGACTTTTTCACAGGTTAAGGCCGCTGGTAGATTTTGGGTTTGTGACCCGTACTGAATATAGGAAGAAAAAAACTACCATATAATCACAATAACCACCACACCACAATTCTATCCTAAAATAAACCCGCGCAGAATTATAAGTTAGTATCCACTCGGTTATTTAACTTTGAATAGAACTACACGTGTATAGCTTATCTTATCGTTAAAAACAACCCCCGTGTATTAAACGCTAGTCATTTACAAAATTACTCAAAATGAATTAGAAATAAATATTTATTTCGTCAGCACTCATAGTGAGTAGTGCATTTGCTAGTTGACCAAGTATCCCTTACTGGTTACTAGCAATTAATTAATCAACGCTACAGCCGGAACAATTTAGCTATAAATTATTTTAATTTCCTAGTCACTTAACACACTGTAAATCTTAGTGAAATATAAATGACGGACTTTAAAAATTAAATTACTTAACACAGAAACACGTAGTATAATATTTACCGCAGCACAGAAATTAAAACAACTCCAACGAAAAACTAAGTAATTCCAATGATATAGTGGATCTAGAAATCGCAGCTAGATGTTCCAAAACTTCTGTGGGTACTGAATAATCTAAGTTTGAAAGCTGGAATATATATATTAAATAGACAAAACGTCGCTGACCAGTGTGAGACATAACACCTTTGGGGATTTCTGCGGTTAGATTTTGAATCAAAGTCTATTTTGTCACTTAAGCCGCCCGTAGACGTGGTCCCACGGGCAAATCGTCTCTTTGATCTCGTCGTTCCGTAGCTTAATTTACCTTCACGAACGAACAGATGTGGGGGGGGGGGGGGGGGAACTGAGATTGATTATCTCCCCTTGACCAATGTCTACCGAAAGTACGTCTTAACTTATCGACCTTGATTTTCTTCATTAGCTTATCTCCCCCTTTTCTCTTTCTACGTGCATCTATCAAAAGGTACAACTTTTGAATTATCGCTCTTGATTCTACCAATATATGACCCGTCCCCTCTCTCTACACGTGAAACGGTCTGATATTAAACATTCCTAGTACCTGTAAGACAATAGAGAAAAGAAAAAAAAAATAGGCGTGGCTAAATTATGAGTGAGACAGATATCAAGTACAAAGGTTCTACATTAACCAAACTAATAAGCAAGGAAAGGTGGAAAACAGGTGGAAGCAAAACGTGTGGGTGTCTGTAATCTATTTACATAATCTCTGTCACACTTACCTGGCCTTACCTTTAAATGTTTATCTTACCCATCCATCATCATCGTATTTTTTCTTTTATTCTCTGTGTAACTCTGTTGTTCCCTTAGTCCGGTGGTTCCCAAAGTTGTATTGCATACGACCCTTTGTTTTTATTTTTTTTTTAACTTCTCGTGACCCCTAGAGAAAATAATTTGCTTATTTTTCTTACACTTTTCCGAGACCTTCCCGCGACTCGACTCAAACACTCCGCGACCCTTATTGGGGCCGCGACCTTGGATTTGAGAATATTGCCTTCATCATCGTCACCCAGCTCCCTAAGGAGTAAACGTCTGCCAAGACTTTCTATCCCATGCCATCAGCTCTAGGCCTGTCCATGTCATCTTGACCCCCCTTCATGTCTGCGTCCAGCTCTCGTTTCCATGTTTTCCTTAAACTCCCTCTCCTTCACTTACCATGGAGATTCCAGACCAAGTACAGCCTTGTACTGCTATCGGCAAGTTTCCTTGGGTTTAGGGATCGCTGCCTTAGTCTCTCTCCCACACGACCGAAAAAGCACGCTTAGTCTATATTCATACAATCGCAGCCTTTTCAAATACGTTATGAGTGCAGATTATATGCCACCCTAATTTAGTTATGTTCCCAAATCATTATACAATAGCATATGTTGGTTTTAAGCATAATTTTGCCCTGTTCAGTATTGATTATGATTAGTCACTGTAAATCGGGGTCGGAGTGGCTCAGTGGTGTGGCGTCCGCCTCGTATTCAAGAGGTACCGGGTTCGAATCCCAGTTGAGGGATTATAATTTATTGATTTATTTTTTCAGAACCTAATCACGTCTTACTCCCTCCTGGTCTCATGGGTAGTGAGATCGGATACCTAGCCTTCTCGGATAAGGGGGAAAAAAATAGGAGGTCCCGTGTGCAAGTTGCGCACTTAAAAAATTGTTGTTGGAAATCGTAAATAGAAGGCTTATCAGGCCGCTGCCCTGGCACAATTTAAACATTAGGAAACCTACCCACCGCAAAAATATTTATAAAATATGTGATTCCTATACATTATATACATACATTGGGATTCTCGCCGGTGCTACGGAGTTCGTGCACTTCGCTGAGATCTTCCTTGTGTGATCTAAGGGAGGAGATCGGAGCACTGATGGCGTTGTCCGTGTGCAATGAAGATAGTCCTTAAAAACCAAACCAAACCAAACCACTGTAAATGTGTCTATCTGTCAGTATGTAATCGAAACACGTTCAGTCTCGTTCCCTAACGCCAAGTTCACCATCACCCATGGCTTCACATGTGAGTCACGCAACGTCATTTATGCTATTATATGCAAACGTTGCACCATTACGTACATCGGCCAAACGAGCACAAGACTGGGCGACCGATTCTGCAGACACTTCTATGACATCTCTCAGTTTAATTCCACACCTGTGGCCATCCACTTCAATGGCCCTGACCACCACGGTGCCACTGACATCCAGGTGACAGCCATCAGATACTGTTCCTCGGACGCCAACAGTCGGTTTCGCCAGGAACAACGCCTCATCCATCTTATGGGTTGCCTCAAACCACACGGTTTGAATACCCAACATTCTTTTGTCTGAGACGCCTTTCTCTATCGAGTCCCAGTTGTATTATGACTTTCTACTTTGATGCGATCACCCTTTTTTTTTTTTTTTAATTACCATTTTTTTAAATTTAATAATTTTATTTATTTATTTACTTATTATTATTACTTTTTTTTAAAATTTGTTTATTTATGTTATTTTATTTAAAAAAAATTTTTTTTAATTATTTTTTTCCTTTATTATTTTTTATTTTATTTCTTTCTTTATTTATTTTTTATTTTTATTTATTTATTTATTTATTTGTTTTAAATTTATTTATTATTATTATTATTTATTTATTTATATTTTATTTTATTTATTTTTTTATTTTATTTATTATTTATTGATTACTTTTTTCTTTTTTCTCACTCTTTTCCAGTCCTTGTTTTCATTATTTCTTATTTTTAATGTACTTAATTCTCATTTTCTTTCCCTCCTGTCTCTTGTTTGTCTGTCCCTGACGAAGGCCTCGTGGCCGCAACGTAGGTTTTTCTTGTTCTTCTCCTTGTAAGACGTATTACTATTTGTGTGGGTGTGTGTGTGTGTTTTTTTTTTCATCTATCTGTTCTCGTACTGTTAAAATGTTGGGATTGTATTTGATTGTATTTTATTTTGCTTATTTTATTATTTAAAAGATAATATTTAAAATGTAAGTGAGGATAAATAGACTCAGTATGTAAGTGAGGATATATGGACTCAGTATGTAAGTGAGGATATATGGACTCAGTATGTAAGACGACAGAAAGGAAGGACATAATGTTAGACGTGCCCGCGTGCCTGATTCTGAACCCTTTGAAAATAAAGTTCATTCGTTCGTTCGTTCTCCTTATCATCTTATTGTTGGAATGTACCTTACCGATGGTAACGCAGCGTGCGTTCAGTAACATAACAATAGTCTATGAAGAAAAACAAAATTGAATAGTGCTGAATTCTTTTCTATTTTGTTTACAGAATGTTGTGAACGTAATCTATGTCATTGAATTTCTCTTTTATCTATTTTCTGGAAAGTACTGCCATTTTTACAAGGCATGCCTACAAATGCGTCAATCGATTTATGTTCCACAGAGCACAAGAGATACTATTGTTTGTATTGAAAGTGGCTGCCTCAGGGTTTCTACATTTATATATATATATATATTTTTTTTTTTGAACCCTGGACCCATTTGATTTTCTCATGAAGTCTCTGGACCCTTTTATTGTCCGATGAAAGCTATGGATCCCTTCAATGGGGGAAAAAAAACATACATGAAAGCATAGTTACAAATTTTACATTTTAAATTTTAAGTTATGTACACGGACCCTCTAGAATCCATTAACGAACTACTGTGGACCACAGATTAAGAAAGTGTTAGGTAAAAGTCGCGTTGACTATGAGAGTTCTTAATTCTCACGCTGAACTTCAAACAAATGCAGCATCGATTAATAAGTATACCTGCAGAGTTAGGTAGAAAATCGGTTTCAATTTTAGAATGAACAGTTTTCAAATGTCTTTCAACATTAATTTATTGACAGAAATGATGGCTGCCGTACAACACTTTTAAATGCGGGCGGAGAAAGCTAGTCCTAAATTGTCCTAGCTTAAGAATTCTTTCTTCCCCCTTCCTCCGGCCCTTAACAGATCTATGAAATCATTCCTTGTGATCTACCAGTAGACCGCGGACGACTGGCTACCGACCACAGCCGTAGAACATATGACTACCAGCTGGAACCAGGAAGCTTACACTAAGGCTTCATCAAGGCAGGCCCGATGGATTTCTCAAGGTGGTGCGAGGTCTCGTTTTGACGCCCCCCCCCCCCGCCCGCCCCCCGTGCCGGACTGTATTGTTTTCTTATGAGGGTCTATTTCATGCTGTTGACTTGGATTACCCAAAAAATGTCCGCCATTCTTTAAATTTATTTCGACGCCCCCTAAAGACGCCGCTCTGTGCGGCCGCACCACTCAAAAGCCGGCTCTGGTTGTCACGTACTCTTGCAGCAGTAGTTTCTGTAGGAATGTGTTTTACGTAATGAGATTGGCAGCCCCAAGCACAGTACTATATTATCCGCTGCTTATGACATGTCTCAGGAAACAGTATTATTGTTCGTCTTCAAAAAGACACCCCCCCCCCCCCCCCCCCCCCCCCCCTCCCCCCCCCCCCCACCCCCCCCCCACCATCCCCGGCACCACACAGATCAGGATGAACGAATTAAAATAATAATGTTATTAGAAATGAAGTTACTTGCATTTCCACAAAAGCAACACAAAACAAAACAAAAACATCGCGACACAGGTGTTAAAACCTAGGATAGTTCCATTTATCATGTTTAAGCAGGTGAGAATTATTTTCATTATGCTTGGAATGCAGACACGCAGAAAAAGACACGGAAACAGTAAGACGAAAACCTTATCACAGACATCATAATAGCAAGGTGTGTTATTGTTATGTGGTCCAGCAAGTCAACCGTGCGGAGCATGGTGACCCAAAATTGAGGCGTGAAGTATATAGCCACTGCTGCTCTAGCAAGGATGTCGTAGAAGAAGCGCAGCTTGGTTGTGCTTGTGGTTACAAACTCACCGTTTAAAACAACTTGCTTTGGAAAATACGACCGCAAGATTACATTATATGCTTTGATGCAGTTCTTTTTTTTTTCTTTAACATTGAGTAGAGAAGTATATAGCAAATGCTGCTCTAGCCCCTTACGACATGATTGAAATGGCAATATATATATATATATATATGATGTTGCCGAACAGCACTGAAAATGTTCACAAAATATTTGTGTATGTTTTTACTATGGAAACACTAAAAATAAAAAAAAATTTAGGAAGATGAGATACCAGTGACATTCGTTGTTAAGATAATTATTTATTTTTGTTATTTTGACACACAACCATATACAAACATTCCTTTGTGTGTGTTTGTTTTTGATCAAAACAATAGTGGATGGCTCATTCCAAAAATTACCTCCATTGATTGCAGCTGACAATGGCCGCCTATTTGCCCACCCGCGCTGGAAATATTTAGCCATCGAAGTTTTATAGTCTATGTCACCTATTCTTAGCTATGATAGATGTTTGCAGACTTATTTTTGATATGGGGCTTGTCTTGGCGTGTTTATTTATTGCTCCGTCTATCTTGAAAGTTTATCAACAGCAGACACTGCTATTTACATAGCTGCAAAACATTGGTATATTAATTTTAATAAATCTATTAAATTTACAACAAATGTTATGTGTGAGTTTGTATTTGGATCCCGTTACACGCCCATTGAGGCATATTGGGAATACGGTGTTAGGCCCATATTTTCTTGACCGTCGGCACACTAGGGGTGATGTGGTCAGCATCACGCCGGCCGCCTTAACCTTCCCAGAGTTGCTCTGGTACCCATTTGGGGCTGGGTCGACCCAGGAGCCGTTTGTGGCCTAAAAAAATCCCACCTCATCTGGGGATCGAACTATAGACTGCGCTAGGATGCCAGTGCACTAACCACTATGCTACCGCGGCTCCATTGGGGTCATTGCGCAGGGGAAACTACTAGATTTATTGTCTCGGCTCGTTCTTAAACGGGAGGGGCGTCGCCTTATTCCTGTCACGTAAATATTTGACTGACAGTTTTCGTACAGGTAGAGTGAGAATTCTGCGAGTGGCAAAACTGGTATGAGTAGACGTCTTCAGGATCAGCCTGACACTGGTAACTTACTGATGGGGGAGAATATTTAGACAAAATGGCTTTCATGGAGACTAGATTTTATTTGTTGAAAGGATAAAATAGATTTTAAAAAAAGGTAGAAGTAGTCCCATGTTGCCGTAGGGGAATGAACTGTATGAGACTTAACTAAACTAGTCCAGCTCTATTAGGACTGGGTGACCGGTTCCCTTTTTTGGCTGCCTTTGCTTTCCCTAACACAAGAGCAGAGCCTGGTACCCATTTGCAGCTGGATAGACAGGAGCGTGACACTACCAGGCTTCCATCCTGGAACTCGGTAATTTTGCCACGAAAGGCTAACGCTCTAGCAGCTTAGTCTATCTTAGGAAAACTATCCGCAATTGACAATGTGTATTTGAATATATCACAAAATTGAAAATAAAATTACACTCCATACTGGAATTATAACCAACAGTTAGGTTGAACGGGGTAGATCTCAGGTAGTGGATGAGCGGAGGCGAAATAAGACCATCTTATGTTAGTTAGTCGGCTGTCCTCCTATTTCGTTAAAACAAAAACAAAAAAACTAAATAAAAGCAGACTCATACGTGGTGACATGATAACTCCAGGCAGTGATTCTAAAAATATAGATATTCATGTACCCCTTCACAATTATCACTAAATCCTCGGGCTACCGGTACTATTATTCTCTTTATTTTTTTCTTACGTAAAAAGAAGGTTGTCTGTATAGTACTTGAATTCAGCTCGAGTACGAGTACATGTAGTAGTATATAGTACCACAATTTGAGAAACCGTGCCAGGTTGAGTAAAAGGAAGAGATGACCTTGGAATATATAGAGGAGAGATGCTTTATCAGAACTGAGGGTTGGACATTGCACAGTGGAGAGATGTGTGGACATTCCCTGACAGAACAAGACTGGGGAATTTGACGTCTGGTGTTACACGGTTACTATAATTTTAGAAGCCCTACTGTACAGGACATAAAGCACCCTGTACTTCCCAGGTGTATCTGAGGTGTCAAAGAAATACAAGGACTACTACTACTACCTCAGGTAGTCGCACGAGACGACTATTATGAGGTTTTACATGAAGCTGGTAAATTATCATGTAAAACAAACCACAACTGTATGAACACACGAACACTTTAGAGTAGGCTTTCTGAAAAGGTATCAGCCGCAGTAATGACCTCACGCTCCATTCGGATCGGAAAGGTAAAAGAAGAAGGGAGATAATAGTAGGCGATGACCAGGGGACAATACTGAGGAGACATACTTTGATTGAAAGTTGACGATACTCGCTGAAAGACATGATACACAGACACACACACACAAATTTTATACTGATCTATTGTAGCCAACCGTAACCAAAGATTGATTTCATGTTGGCCCAAACTTTATTCATTAAATTTAACCACCCGTAGCCAACGATTGATTTAGTGATTGTATTTCTTTATTCCGGCGGTGGAATTGGAAATGAATTTTTTTTTTCTGCTCATTTGTCCCCCTTTCAGCACTAATATTTTTCGTCTGCTTGTTCTACGATTTGAGGGCAAGTTTGGATGCCAGGGCACATAAGCTGAGATAACTGACGAGATGTTATACGAGCCTCCGAGCCCAGTTATCAATTCTTTTAAAATAAAACTCGTTCGTTCTTTCATTTGTGACGTATATATATAGATTCGTCATTGGCGAGATAAGGATAATCCTCGGAGGCAGTCCTATCTATCAGACCACAAGGTTTTTATATTTGGACATGCGTCCTAATATAACTAATTGATCTTTTGTCTTGGCTGAATGGGCGTGCCTCGCAAGAATGAGCCAAAAAACGTATTTATTAAAAAAAAAGGGACAGAGGCAGAGGCGGTTTACGGTGAATACAGAAGATTTATTGTGGCTGCAAGCATATTGATGGAAAAATTAACAGAGGACAGTAGAAAGTAGGCGATAGATGGATAGAGAGAGAGAGCAAGCGCGAAAACGAGATCAAGATCAAGAGAGAGAGAGAGAGAGCGCGAGAGAGCCAGAGAGAGCGAGAGAGAAAGACCCAGAGCGAGAGAGAGACAGCGAGCGAGAGAGACTGAGCGAGCGATTGAGACCGAGCGAGAGGGAGAGAGCGAGAGAGATAGAGATAGAGAGAAAAGATAACCGGTAGTCCTAATGTATTGTTGAGAGTCAAGAACATATATGATAGAGAACACAAGAGAGTGAACGTTATGAAGCGGTATGACCGCCTATTCCTGTTGGGGCAGGTCGCTAGACGATGCCGATCGTTTCAGAACGTCTTTGTTGCTTATAGCATTCTTTCACAAGACTCTAATCTCTCAGTACATTTTGACATCTCCCATTAATTTTATTTTGTACAAGTTAACGCAGGAAGTTTATTCTACGTGTCTCGCCTCAATAGTCTTCTGCCACATTTCATAATCTCATAATACTAGCTTGGTTTGAAAACAGCTGTGGAGAGGTTTGAGCTCCTACGTCATTAGGAAAGGCATTTGAAGGTCGCTTTATTATAATACGTATATTTTGCATATACTGTAGAACGTCGATTATCCTAACGTCAAATATCCGAACTGTTATCCGAACCACCGCCAAATAAAAAGAAAATTACAGTATCTACTTTTAGTGTTATGCTGAAGTATTACTCAGCATTACTCCTGTCACTTAATGCATTATGTTCTGATTATTTATTCGAAGATATGTGCAGTATTGTATAGAAATAGTCTTAATTTGTCATTTCAGGATTTAAAAATTAAATTGTTTTCTTTACCTACTGTGTGGACTGAGGGCAATCTCCTATGACCTTAATTAAGAGGCCTAGTTACATTTTGTTTCGTATAAACTGGGTATTCTTATGTATGATTGATTATTCGAATTATTTGATTAACCGAACAAAGCTTAGTCCCAGTTAGTTCGGATAATCGACGCTGTACTGTCTAATTTTATTGCCGTTGCAAAAGTAATAATTAAGTGTGTTATGAGAAAAAAACATGCTTTCAACAAATACTTGGTTTATTACTTAGTGTCGATTGGCAGAGTCGTTAGAGTGTCTGCCTAGCGCTGCAAAGTTACAGGAATGGTAGCGTCACGCTCCAGTCTACCCAGCTTCGCTCTTGAATTAAGAAAGGCAAAGGCAGCGAAGAAGGGAACTTATCACAAAGCTTCGTGAAGTCTCTTACACTTCAAGTAATGGCACTAATTATGCTACTGCCTTGTCCAGAATTCTGCCACGAACAGAGAATTAAATAGGTAACGGTAAGGGCGGTCTTATATCACGGTGATTCTCAACGGGGGCCACATGGGGCCATGCAATATTTCTTAGGGGCCACAGTAAGATGATAAAGTACCTTTTCTCCAGCTAACAACGACTATGTGGTGGGTCACAGAGGTAGATGAGGCTCTGGAAGAGGACCATCGGCAAAAAATTGTTGAGAACCCTTGCTATAGCAGATTTTGCCGCTGGATAGTGTTGCTAAAACCATATTTATACTAGGCCTCAGCTTTATGACGTGGGATGACCAGGTGCCTTTCTTCGGCACATTTGCCTTCCCTGACTCTTAGCAGCGTCAGGTACCCGTGTTTACAGATAAACTAAAATACAGTGATACAAAACTAAATCGTCACATCTTCAAATATGGTGTCATAAGATTTATAAATATGCTTCTATTCGGACCATTAATAAAGGCATAGCTTGCGAATCCTCAAGGGTTTTTGTGGCCCCACAGTTTGAAAACTACTGTAATAGGGGACTATACGTGATATCCTTCACGCAGGGCCATGTTTGAAAGGTTCTAGATTATCAAAATTCGTTCATCTTCCCCAAAGACCAGTTAAACTGATAACCTTCTTATTACAGCTGTGATATTGGCTTCCCCCCCCCCCCCCCCAAAAAAAAAATTAATAATAATAAAAATTAAACTGTTAATATGAAAGCAGAATCCCGTCTTCTGTGTTTTTTAATCGAGGAAATTTAGTCTTTAATGTTTGCCAACCACCAGACGAGTGTCCAAAATTTGTTGACTTAAACGCATTGTGTTGTAATACGATCACCACTTTATCCTGAATCAAATCTGGTTGAAGGTTGTTGACAAGGTCACACGTATCGGTTTTTACATCCGCTGATGGTTCAATCCTGCGAGTCTCGTTGGCTGAGTCGTATGTAGCTTTGGCTCACGCGGCTTAAAAATGTTTGGTTTTCTCATATAGGTATGTATATTCTTATGTTTTACTTTCCATCCTCTAATTCATGCATAATGAGAGAGAAAGAAATTCATTACGCATTGAAACACTGAAAAATAAATGATCCATTGGGGACAGACGTGTTGCAGACAGTGTCGGGCCTAGGGATTTTTCAAGGTAGTACGACGTCTCTTGATGGCGCCCACTTTCATAAAAGTAAATAATTATTTACTGTTAAATTATTTCTGTTTCAGTTTTCTTGTTCTTTTGGAATTGTATTGTTTTTATTATTGTTGAATGCATTTCGGCCCTATCCCCAAGACGGCGCCCTGTGCGGCCACACCGCTCGCACTGCCCAGGAGATAAACCATGATGGCAGAATACATTATACAAGATTCCGCTTTATAAGGTAGGGTAACCAACTCCCTTCATCGCTGCCTTTACTTTCTCTAACTCAAGAGCAGAATCAACATAAATGTTTACAGTTGGGTAGACTAAGTCGCATAGCTTTCAAATTTTGAACCCGGTAATTTTGCCGAGAGAGGCTAGTATTTTAACTACTCAGCCAAATCGGACTACTCTCCTATGAGGAAGAACCATTATTTGATAACCATGCCAACTTCGTTTTCTCTCCATTTCTGACTTATTCGATGAACTTGTCGATGCTTTTTTTTAAAATGGCTTTCCCGATATTTTGCGTTAAACTGTTGTTAATTATTTTACCCATACTTTTATATGTGCTGATGTTATGGCAGAGACAGCAAGTGTTTGGAATATTTGTTCCTGTAACTATCTGCTGCCCCAGTAAAATATACACTGAACATTCTCAAAGTAACTCCGTGTAGTTCCAGATGCTCTCTGAATTGAAAAGGTAAGGAAAGGATAGGACTATGGCTGTGACAGGAATGTCGTACACGGCGACAGATATAAGGTTGTTCATGAGGCTGGCAACCTCATCATGTCAAACAAATTGCCACATAAACCACTGCTGTAAGAGAGTGTGAGTGCTTGATGCTGTCTTCCTGCAAATGAACCAGCTACAGTGGTCGCTGTTGAGGATTGCTGCATGGCATGCAACCATCTCGATGAGTTTTACTTTGATCGAGATGATTGCACCATTCAGCACCCCAACTAGATACATTATAACGGTACGCGTAATATTTGATGACGCGCATAACTTAGCAACCTAACAGTCGATGTGTGACCATCTCGATCAAAGTAAAACCTATCGAGATGGTTGCATGCCATGCAGCAATCCTCAACAGTCGCTCCACGCTCCGTTGCGAGCACAAAGGAAAATTGTGATTTGAACATGCAGTTCATTTAGACCTGCATATTTATGTACACGGTTCATGTTGACTAGAATATGAAGAGTAACAAAAAATAACAATCAAATGAATGCAGACTTTCATAAATGGGCATTGGCGCATAATTTAAGTGGTGTAGCAAGATCACTAATGTGGAACTTATGAGAACAAAAAAACCAGTTGTTAGCATTGCAAGACATTCTTTATTCCGGAAACCTCATTGTAGTAGAAATATGAGATAAAAAATATATAGATAAGAGAATTTGAGATAGACATGAAAAGTACTAAAGAAGGCGTGAAAAGGCCTTGAATGGATGGCACATGACAGAAGGGCTAAACGTTTTTTATGGTTGAAGACCTGTGCTCCGTAGGAAGCCGACAGATATTGATGATGATTATTACTGTTTTAAGAGACTTGTCTTTTGAAATGTCCAATATATTTTTACTATTTGGTTTTGATTTCTCTTATTACCCTTTTTAACGTACCGTTTTTTTTTTCCCAGCACATTGCTGTTCTTGTGTCCATCAAATGGTCCCTATTTTCGAGAATATCCACATTTAATTGTTCTTTGTTTCCAGCTGTTTGTTTAATGTTCACAACTGCACATAATGCAGCAACTAATAGTGTAAAACCCCAATGTAATGCTGTAAGAGCGCGCTACGGTAAACATAAATGAGTTTATGACTTTATACATTTGTAACATTAGCGAACCCAAAGGTGTGTGAAGGTGAGAATTATGTGGCTGTTACTTTAAAAAAAAAAATCAGATCTGAAAACAAGAAATAATACTTATTATATTTTTAAAATAATAATTTAAGAAAGCTCACAAATATGTTATATGCGTTCATATATTCATTGCAATTTTTGTTGCGTCGGATTGCTTCCCTTGGACACGGACAGAAAACAGGGGAGGGGAGGGAATTACATCCCTAGAAAAGGAGTCAAAATGAAAACTCTTTTTTTCAAAACTTTAATTATACCATTGAAAAGAAGTAGGCAGAAATGAAAACGATTTTCAAAACTTTAATTATACCATTGAAAAGAAGTAGGCAGAAATGAAAATGATTTTCAAAACGTTACAAATATTTAAAAGAACTTAGTTCTGAATAAATAGAATAAGTTCCAAACAAGATCCCCAGTCTTCTAAATGTGCTGCAGATGCTAGAAGGTTAAGACATTGTCTTTAATTCTTCTCTCATTATGTTTTTGTTTTACGGGTGTACTTACCCGTATTAAATATTAACGCTTGATAAATTTAACTGTTAACTGAAAATGTGTGTACCAATACAGAGTCTGAATAATAAGCTGACATGTTCACCCAGGGGAATTAATCGGTGTCTAGACTTGTCGGGCAAAACCGAGGAAAATTCCGAAGTCCCCATTTAGCAGCTACAATGTCCATACATTTGTGCTTCTAAGTTTGTATATTCCCATGGGCGTTACAGTCCAGGACATTACTGATTTCCAGTGGTTGTTTGTTTCCTGAAGGTACGCACATTGGTCTCAATAGTCATCTTTCATATTCCTTCATTCATTTTTTTGTGTGGGCCGCCACTGTAGCTCACCCTCTTACAAGGAACCTAGATCAAAGCACGTGGTCCTGCAATAGTGGTTTCTGTAATAATTTGTTAGATGTGATGAGGTTGCCAACCCCATGTAAAAACTTTACATTTGTCACCTTTTACAAAGTGCCTGAGGCAGCAATATTCTTTGTTCCTTCTGATACCCCCGGGGACTACACGGGGGCCTTCTTTAATATTCATTATTTTATTCGTTCATTACCCTTAAGCTTGCCAAGGAACATAGGGTTTCAACGAATTCGTGCTAAATCCTTCTTTAACGTGCCATCTGATCAAGATCTTTTTACGTCTCTTTTTATCTCTTTCATTTCTGTGCCGAGTTCTCATTACCCTGGAGATTCCAGAATAACGTCTGGATATTCTTTCCGCACTGGCTGAAGTCTTTTGTGGCACTAACTGTCTTTGGGATGAGGTAGCCGATCCCATGCCCAGCCTTCCTTAGTAGCCAGATTGTTGTTTACCTAGGGCTGCTGAGCTTCTCGCTCTTTTGCAGCTAATACCACGTTGAAGACTCATTTTTGTAGCGGGTAGGTTTTCCTAATTTTGTAAATTGTGCCAGTGGCTGCGGCCGTATGGCCTACCCTTTACGAATTCCAACTGCCAAGGGATTTTTAAGGTGCGTAACGTGTACACGGGACCTCCTACTTTTTCGCCCTAATCCGAGAAGGCTATGCATCCGATCTCACTACCCAGGAGGTCAGTGGAGAGTATGACATCTTTAGGAACCACGTTCCATAAATTATCTTCCCTGTATTGGGAGCGAACCCGGTTAAATACCAGATGGATGGGGTTAACAAAGGATAAATGACTGGACAACAGCCCAAGAAAGAGCTAGGTTTACAGATAGTGAGACGAGAAGAAAATTGTCAGATGAAAGATGTATTCATTTCTTTAACCCTTTGTCTCCCTGGAGAGTAGAGGCCTTCAACAATTTAGCGTCAAGACTTCTTGGCCTGTACCATCCGTTAAAAATCTTCAGTTCTGTATCTTTTTCATGTCTGTCTCAAATTCTCTTTTCCATATGTTTTTAGGTCTTCTTATTGACTCTTAAGTTAGTGAAGGCAAACACAGAGAGGAAGCTAACTGGTCACCGCATCTGATAAGCTGGACCTTGTATAGTGAAGTCTCTAACACGTCAGTCTCCTACAGCAGTACCTGCATTGAATGCATGGAGGCATATCTGGAGTCATCCTTTTATTACCACCAGCTATGAACAATGCCATAGTATGTAGATTTGGATGTGAACCACTGCCTGTGAGGCTTATTACACCCTCATTGACTCTTGAAATAATCCACACACTTCCAGGGATTCCCCCTGTTGTGACAAATGTGGTGAGAACCCAGCATTGCACACTAAGCTTGAAGGAGTCACTTGAGCCCGAGCGTAACTCTGACTTTTACCTGGTTGGCTACGTGCAGGAGATAACTCTATGGACCCCATGATAGGCAGAGGGTGCTGAGAAGTCACTCTGTGTAGGACGTGACGATTCCTTGGGAGAGCCCAGATTCAGAGCACAGTATTTTAGTTCTGCATATTTGGAGAGCCTCCTTGGATGACAGGGAAGACACAGTATGCCACACGCCACTTCCTCCTAGCTTGGGACCAGATGTGATTATCCTTTAAATGCAGACCAAGCTGGAGAAATTGGAGATAATGAATTCAACTCAACACGTTTCGGAAAAGCATAAAAGCCACAGAAAAAGTCTAGATCTACAGTGTAGATAATACCATGGACTCTTCAGCTGGGTGTTGGCTGCAAAAGAGTGAAAAACTCAGCAGCCCTAGTTAAATAACAACAACAAGAACAAACAATTTGCATTGAGACTACCTTTTCTTGAATCTCCTTTCAGGTTTCATTCTATAAATCCCAAGCGTTTTATTAATGGCCCATTATTTTTGTTATCCTACATAACAAACGTTCCCAAGGGAAATTAAACTCATGCGAAAACGAAATTCTTCAGAGTTTTCTAATTTAAGACGTCTTCTTATATTTCAGTTCCCTCTTTCCAAAGTTTCCCTTTCATTCATTCATTCATTCATCACCCCTTAGCTCCCCAAGGATTATAGGCTTTCAGTTAACGTATGCCATGTCTTCCTGTCCCTTGTCATCATCTTCATCCCCTTCATGCCTATCCTCAATTCTCTTCTTCATGTGTTCTTTGGAATCTCTCTATCTTTCAGACATTGGGGGATTCCAGACCAAGAACTACCTTGTAATGCTGTAAGCAGGTTTCCTCAATGCGTGTCCTATCCATCTCCAGCATCTTCTTCTCATCTCTTGTTCCACTGGCACTTGTCTGGTTCTTGTCATCTCTTGTTCCACTGGCACTTGTCTGGTTCTTGTCATCTCTTGTTCCACTGGCACTTGTCTGGTTCTTATCATCTCTTGTTCCACTGGCACTTGTCTGGTTCTTATCATCTCTTGTTCCACTGGCACTTGTCTGGTTCTTGTCATCTCTTGTTCCACTGGCACTTGTCTGGTTCTTATCATCGCTTGTTCCACTAGCACTTGTCTGGTTCTTGTCATCTCTTGTTCCACTAGCACTTGTCTGGTTCTTGTCATCTCTTGTTCCACTGGCACTTGTCTGGTTCTTGTCATCTCTTGTTCCACTAGCACTTGTCTGGTTCTTGTCATCCGTTCAGTATTACTGATCTCGTCATACCACTTCATTCCTTCAATAAACGTTCTCTTAAAAGAACTTAAAAGAACTTAAAAGATACAATCCATGTAGGCTATTTACTGATAATTCCATTGCCCGTTACAATTTTTATTTAAGTTCTCTTGTAAGTTGATATTATGTTTCTGATGTTTCATTTCATTGAGGCTATGTTTTATATATATATATATTTTCTTTATCCACGTTTTTATTTGTTTGTTGTTGTTGATTAAACCTGTTACAGCTTTTCTATTAAGTTTATATTAATGTTCGTTTTAATTTATTTTGGTTTCGTCTTGCCTATTCATTCAGTCTTATTCCATATTTTTATATTTGTGATGTTTAAATTACCTCTTCCATAATCTACACATTTGATGTCAATGATTCAGATTGTTTCAGTTAATGTTTTCTGTCTTGTTCTCTGTTTATTTTGTTTAAAGTTTTGTTGTTACTTTAGTTTATTGTTGTTTGTTTCTGTTGTTTTTATACTTGTTTTTGCGCTACTGAAAGAATATTTTTTATTCCTCAGACAGAGAGATAATTTTAAAAAATTTTAACAGTATCTTGAGTAAACAGGTCAGAGTTACCAAGACTGGCGTCAAGAATTTAATTAGGAAGCATTTAACAGGTGTAAGTAGAATGGACAGAGAAGTAAGACGTCAACATTCGAAAATAGCGGCTTATAAATCGACACACTCCCCAGGCTTTTATACTTCCCGATTGAGACAAGGCGACAGCTGATACTTTGCATTCTCATACCAACTCTTTGCCATCAGTGTCAGACATGGTCACTAATTGAAGCAGACGCGAGAAAAATCGCTACATTCGAGACGAAATGTTTGAGTACAGCCGCGTGGGTCATCAACAGACGTACTGAGAAACTAGGAAATTATGGAATTCACGCTAGCAACACCATACACCAGTGGGATGTACACTAATGCAATGTTCTTGAGTGAATTCCAGGATTAGACCATTAGCTATAACCTTGAAGCACCTCCTGGAAACATGCAGCCCTCGAGTTGCCTGGCTAGCGCTTAGGGATCGAGTAGTCACACAGCCACACCAGAGTTACCTAACATCACGATTTTCTCTGTGTCTGAGAACCCAACATTGCACATTAAGCGTGGAAGATCGCTTGAGCACCAGACTTAACACTACCTTTTATCTGGGTAGCTGCTTCCAAGAGCATCTCACAAAGGATTGATGACAGGCGAGAAGAGCTGGGAGGTGATTATATGCAGAACGTGACGATTCTTTGATAGAGTTCAAAACAGTATTTTAGCTTGCTATATTTGAAAAGGCCCTGTGGATGGCGGGGAATATAGCTGTTCTTGTGATGGCATCTGGGTCTCTTCTGAGGACATGACCAACCCAGCTCCAGCGTCTGCCAGCTATGATGGTGTGCATGTCCTCTTGCTTGCTACGAGTAAGCAGATCTTGGTTGGTGATGGTATTCGGCCAAAAAATGCGGTGAATTTTTCTTAGGCATGTTGTGTGAAAAGAGGACAATTTTGACATTTCCTTCTCTGTGACTCTCCAGCATTCCGCACCATAGAGAAGCACAGAAAGCACGCAGCTCTGATATAATCTTAATTTTGTGCTTGTGCTGTATTGGGAGGACTTCCAGATGTTATTTAGGCTAAAGAAGGCTGTTCTTGCCTTATTCATTCTGATGTTGATGTCTTTTCCTGCCCCACCGTCTGGTGTTACTATGCTTCCTAGGTATGTGAAGGTATCTGTCTGTACCAATTGCTGATTCCTTACTGATATGGGCTCAGGGTTGCTCACATTGAGCGTCATGACCTCAGACTTCTTTAAATTGATGTTCAAGCCCACCTGCTGGCTAAATTTATTAAGTCTATCCGTTTTTTCCTGGATGTGTTGATGTGAATGTGCCAGCAGTGCAATGTCATCTGCATATTCCAGATCTTCCAATGTAGAAAATGTAGTCCATCTTATTCCTCTTGGACTGCCCTCTGTTGTCTGGCGCATCACCCAGTCTATGACTGTTAAAAAAAGAGTGGTTGATAAGGGGCATCCCTGTCGTACTCCTGTCTTCACCTCGAAGGTTAGGTTGCTCTGCCCAACACTACACGTAAAGTTGGCATAGAGGCTTTTTATGATTGCCACTATGCAGCTTGGAATTCCATAAGCCCTCATTATTTTCCATAAACTGTCCCTATGTATGCTGTCAAAAGCCTTTTCAAAATCAACAAAATTTATGTAAAGCTGTCTTTGCCATTCTGAGCACTGCTCTATAATGTTCCTGAGAGTGAATATATGGTCTACACATCTTCTGTTCTTTCTAAATCCTGCTTGTTCTTTCCTCAGTTTGTAGTCTACTGCCTTTGAAATTCTCTGTATAATTATCCTGCCTAGTATTTTGCTGGGAACTGAGAGAAGAGTGATTCCTCTCCAATTATTGCAGTCTGCAAGATCTCCCTTTTTGGGCAATTTGACAATTATTCCTTTGTTCCACTCTGATGGTGTTGTCCCCGTTTTCCACACTTGTGCAAATAGTGGTTCTAATAGTTCTGCTGCTAGCTCAGGGTCTGTCTTAAATAGCTCTGCATTTAAGTTATCATGGCCCGGAGCTTTACCGTTCTTTAACCCTTTGATTGCTGTGATGATTTCTTCTTTTCGTGGAATGTCTGTATTTACATCTAGATCGTTTTCAGCCTCAGGAACATTCAATTGTGTCTCTGGTATTTCCTTGTTCAGAGTTTCTCTGAAGTGCTCTGCCCATCTTGTTTCCTGTCCTTCTGCTGTCTTGATGAGATTTCCTTGCTTATCTCTTACTAATGTAATATTGTTTGCACCTTGTTTTCCGCTGATGAATTTAGTTATTTTGTATACTGTGCTTTGTTCATTTCTCAGTGCTGCCTCTTCTGCCTGTTTTGCAAGATCGTCTAGGAAATTCCTTTTGTTGGCTCGGGTTTGGCGTTTAACTTCCCTGTCAAGCTGGCTGTACTGTTCGCTATATAGTTGCTTTAACCTGGGGGACTTCGCTTCTGTTTTCTTTCTTTTCATTTCCTTTCTCATCTTTATGGTGTTTAGTGTTTCTGGTGTTATCCAGTCTTGCTTCTTCCTTTCCTGGAATCCTAAGCATGATTTGCTACTTTCCTTATATACTGTTGAAATGGTGTTGAAATTCTGGTCTATATCATCAGTCAATGTCTTTTCCTGGCTTTTGGCAAATTGATATCGTTTCTTAATGTCGGCCGCAAAAGCTTTTCTGGTAAGGGGGTCCTTCAATTTGCTGATGTCAAACCTTTTCTGTGTAGTTACAGTTGGTCCAGCCCTTCTTAGTTTCACTTTCAGTTTTGCTACTACTAAATGGTGATCACTTCCCACATCTGCGCCTCTTCTTACCTTCACATCTTGTAATGCATGTCTCCATCTACCGTTAACCATGATGTGGTCTATCTGGTTTCTGTCCCGACCATTTGGTGATTCCCATGTTAACTTGTGAATTTCCTTATGTGGGAAAAGTGTTCCTCCAATGACCAGGTTGTTAATGCTACAGAAACTTATTAGCTTATCCCCATTTTCGTTTGCTGTTCCGCTGCCGCATTTCCCCATTGTTCTTTCATTGTATGTATTGTGTGTACCAACTTTCGCATTGAGGTCTCCCATTACTATAACAAGATCATATCTAGGTGTGTCTTCCATTTCTTTCTGCAGTTGTTGATAGAATTCCTCCTTGACCTCCTCATCGCTATCATTCGTTGGTGCGTAGCATTGTATTATTGTAGTGTTGGTGAATCTCCCTCTCAATCTCAATCGTATCAGTCTGTTGTTGATGGGTTTCCATTCCAGTAATGTCCTTTCTATCCCTTTCTGTAGAATAATGGCTACGCCTTCACTGTGCTGTCCATCCTCTCTTCCAGAGTAAAGTACTGTTTCTCCTGTTGCTGTTTTAACTTTTCCTGCCCCTGTCCATCTGCTCTCACTTATCCCCAGGATGTGTAACCTATAGTTTCTCATTTCTGCCGTGACCTGTCTTAGTTTACCTGTCTCGTACATTGTCCTGACATTCCAAAATCCTATTCTTGTATCCTGTTTTGCGGTCAGGACATCCGTTTTCATGTCAGTGGCTTCCTTTCGGCTTTCACCACTGACAGTCATACGAGCCACAGACTCCGAATGTCCATCCCGCAGCAAAGTTTGTTCATTTGATGTTGTTTCCGTAACTTCATTATTTTTTTTACATAGACAGGGGTGTCAGCCCTATGCTAAAACCCCCAACCTGGAGGACCAGGGTACCAGCTTTTGTCTGACCCCTACCCACACAGACCAGTCCAGCTTGGTTGAACCTACCAGGAGTAAAACTCCCACTGGCATAGCTCTGGGGATTGTCAGAGTACGCAAGCTGCCATACCGCTACAAGGTATAGGTACCATTGATGGCAGAAAATAGATATAAAAAAAAAACCAGATGTTAGGATCCTTTAAATGCTTGCCAAGCCAGGTAGAATACCTCGGGAAAGAAACTGGAGCTAATGGCTATAACATAACAAGTTCCGGAAAAGCAGAAAAGCCACTGGAAAAACTTGTATATAAACTGATTGAGAATACCAAGGATTCTTCAAATTGGCATTGGCTGCAAATGAGCGACAAGTTCGGTAGCCAGTGTTAAACAGCAATAACAACAACCATAGTTCAGTTACAGAAAGACCATAAAATGAAATGATGTCATTTTGTGTGTGTCCTGGATGACCTGCATCCCATTTGTTTATGTATCTGGTCCTGATAAAACTCGTTGCCTCTTCGAAAGTTGTGCGTTCTAGTATCCTCGGCAATGAAGAGGCTGACAGATTGACAAAGGAAGGTAGAAAGCTATCTCAACCTGATCCGCTGGTCTGATCCACGTATACCTATTTCCGGGTGATTCAGGTCCATTGACAGCTTGATTATATTTTTATGACGATCTTGTTAGTATGGCAAAATTAATTCATTACCATTACTGCGTGTAATCGTAACGGCTGGTGGCCCTTGAGTCTACATTTTCCTCATCCTTATATCAGAGCGCTATATGACAATGCAAGATGTTGTGTTAGAACAAATAAAGGGAATACAGAATGGTTTACAGTAGAAACAGGGGTTAAACAAGGCTGTATTATGTCACCACTACTTTTTGGAATAGCTATTGATTGGGTTATGAGAAACTATACCCACAATGAACAATTGGGTATAAAATGGACAAATGGAAAATTCCTGGGGGACCTGGATTTCGCAGATGATGTAGCATTCTTAAGTTCAACACCAAGACAATCCCAAGAAGCAATAAATAATTTGTGTCATCTCTCGGTTAAAATAGGTCTCCAAATAAATGCCTCTAAAACTAAAGCTATGAACTTTTCTAACGAGACCTTTGATATCATCTTGAACGGGGAAAAACTACAGAAAGTTGAAAGTTTCAATTATTTAGGCAGTAAAATGACTCAGGATGGTGACACAACAAGAGAAATCCATACTAGAATTGCTTTGGCAGCTAGCGCCTTCAATAGATTATCTAACATTTGGAAATTACGATCATTGAATATACATACCAAGCTTCGTCTGTTTAATTCAAATGTTATCTCAGTGTTAACATACGGCTGTGAGAGTTGGAAAATAACAAAATCATTGGAGAACAAGCTGAATACATTCGAGAACAAATGTCTTAGAAAACTCATGAACATCAGTTGGAAAGAATTCAAGACTAATCGACAAATAAGAGAAGACTCTAGGCAGAAATATGTCTCCGACTATATAAGGAAAAGACGATGGTCATATATCGGTCATGTCCTACGAATGCAAAACAACAGAATACCACTACAGGCGCTCACTTGGGTTCCTGAGGGTAAGAGGAAAAAAGGAAGACCAAAAGAAACACTCAGAAGAACAATAATAAGAGAAGGAAGAACGTTGGGCCTAAATAATGTGCAAGAGCTAAGAGGAGTGGCGTCACAACGAACAACCTGGAGAGCACTGGTTTCTGCCTTATGCGCCGTGTTTGGTGCTTAAAGAATTTATTATTATTATTATTATATCAGACACCTTGGTTTACATTCCTTGAGTATATGCGACCATTACTTATATTCTACCATATTATTTTACAGATATATCAAAAGCTGTTGTAAAAAAAATTATGCAGCTTCTCTTCTGTAGTAACATTTATTTAGCATGTTAATGATCCCATCTAAAGCTGACTCGAAGAGATTTACTTTCAGAACTGCAAAGATTTATAACATTCTGATCAAATTAAACATTCCATGTCCAAATTTTAAATGTTCCTTAAGACGAATACAATTTAGTCACCCGTATAATACTGACAGGTCACTGCACCAGTCTTAGAAAGTTTAGAACCGTTTATGTTTTCAGGATAAACTAGTGGAAGCTGGCATAATTAACTGACTTCAACGTAGCTCTATAAGCTCTGAAGACCACAGTTAAACACAGGGTGCATGATTAAAACAAAATATATTAATACTTGTGTCGGTTTATTTCCTTTAATGTATTTATATTATAGAATGCAGTGAAGTACTTAATAGGTTTTAACTTGTACGCCACCAATGTCCACACACTCTTCAGATTTTCCTATGTAAGTACAACCAGGTCCTACGAGAAAGGGGATCAATAGGGATATTTAGCCGGGGGCTCACCTCAAGCGGGATGGGGGAGGGGGGCCTCACCTCAGTCAAGGATACATCACCCTCCACTCTTTACCCCTCGCCAAACCATGAACGATATCCTTTCACAGCAAGGCAATGGCGCCGTTTGTATGGTCCTTGGTTCAATTCTCGGTAAGCCTATCATTTTCCATTCTGCCTTATATTTCCATGCTGTTGTCTGGTGTCGTCCTTTCCGTCGAACGAGTGCTTATTAATCATTCTTCTTCTTTCAACTCCTCAAGGAGCATAGGCTTTCAACAAACGTATGCCAAGTCTATCATGTCACGTGTCATCAGTTCAAAGTCTTTCCATATTTTCTTCATCCACTTCATGTCTAGCTCCAGCTCTTTTCTCCATGTGTTCATTGGTCTTCCTCTATCTCTCTTACCATCGGGATTCCTCTACCTCTCTTACCATCGGGATTGCAGAATAGGGATTGTCTGGTAATGCTATCAACAGGTTTTCTCAGTGTGTGTCACATCCAACTCCAACGTCTTCTTATATCTTGTTCCACTGACGCTTGCTTGGTACTTGTCATCAGTTCCGCTTTAGTAATCTTGTCAGACCATTTCAATCCTTCTATTCTACGCAAGCATCCAGTTATGGAAGTCTTTAGCTGTTTCATCATAACCCTCCACTCCCAAAGGAGCATAGGCCTTCAACAAACACATGCCAAGTCCTCCTGTCACGTGCCATCATCTCAAGTTCTTTCCATGTTCTCCTCATCATTTTCACCTCTGTTTCCAACTCTCTTCTCCATGTACTTCTTGGTCTTCCTCTGCCTCTCTTGCCCTGGGGGTTCCAGAACAAGGACTGCCTTGTAATGCTATCAACAAGTTTCCTCAGTGTGTGTCCTATCCATCGTCATCGTCTTCTTCTCATCTCTTGTTCCACTGACACTTGTCTAGTTCTTGTCATCAGTTCCACGTTGGTAACCTTGTCATACCATTTTAATCCCTCTATTCTACGCAAGCACCCATTTATGAAAGTCTGTAGCTTTTTGGTTGTTGTCTTTGTTGTTCTCCATGTCTCCGAGCCATACAATAGGACTGACTTCACATTTGAGTTGAAGATTCTTATTTTCGTGTTGGATCCTATTTCTCTTGATCTCCATATATTTCCCAATGCAATGAAAGCTCCTCTTGCCTTTTGTATTCTTATTTTGATATCGCTGTCTGTCCCTCCAACTTTGTCTATATTACTGCCAAGATATGTGTATGATTCTACATCTTGTATTGGTGTTTCTTCAAGTTCAACCCTGTTATCATTACCTGCATTTATTCGCATTATTTTTTGTCTTTTCCCTGTGTATTTTCAGACCCAATTGCTGTGACCTCTCATCGAGTGTTTTCAATTTGTCCTGCATCTGATTACGGCTATGGGACAGAAGAGCCAAGTCATCGGCAAAATCCAGATCATCCAACTGCTTAGTCAGAGTCCACTGGATTCCATTTCTGTTGTGTGTTGCCGATGATCTCATAACCCAATCTATTGCCAGCAAGAAAAGAAATGGAGACAAGAGGCATCCCTGTCGCACTCCTGTTCTTATCCCAAACGGTTCTGTAAGCTGTCCTTCGTGAAGAACTCTGCATGTCATGTCTTCATATGTTTTCTTTATTAAATTAATGATCTTCAGGGGAACTCCATAATGCCTCAACAATTTCCAAAGTGATTCCCTGTCTACACTGTCAAATGCCTTTTCGTAGTCCACAAATCCGATGTATAGTGGTGAATTCCATTCCAGACTTTGTTCAACTATTATTCTCAAAGTGGCTATCTGGTCTGTACATGATCTGTTTTGTCGAAAACCTGCTTGTTCATCTCTCAGTTTTTTGTCTATGGACTCTTTTAATCTCTCAAGGATAATCCTGTTTAATACTTTTCCTGGCACTGATAGTAACATTATTCCTCTATAATTTGTGCACTCTTGTAAATTTCCCTTCTTAGGCAACTTAACCAGATATCCTTCCTTCCATTCTGCTGGTATCTCTTCCTTTTCCCAGACTTTACCAAGTAATTTATATAACATCTCTGTAGCCGTGTCGATATCTGCTTTGATGGCCTCTGCTGGAATGCCATCAGGTCCAGATGCTTTTCCATCTCTTAGAAGCTTTATGGCTTTCTTTATTTCTTCCTTCGTTGGTCTTTCACCGTTAATTTGTAGCTCTTCTTCTGCTGGCTGGATGTCCGGCGGGTTTTGTGGAGCTGGTCTATTGAGAAGGTCCCCAAAATATTCTGTCCACCTCTTCATTTGCTCTTGTATATTGCTGAGCAGTTTCCCATTCTTGTCTTTTATGAGGCAACTTGTTTGCTTGTATTTCCCTGTTAGCTTCTTTGTGCTGTATAACAGTTCTCTCATATTTCCTTTGGCTGCAGCATCTTCTGCCTCTCTTGCCAACTCCTCAATATACTTCCTCTTGTCTCTTTTGATACTTCTTTTTACTTCTTTGTTTGCTTCTGTGTACACTTCTTGAGCCTTGGCTTTGGAACTTCTGGTTTTGCTTGTGTTTAACTCTGCTTTCTTGTTTTTTCTGTCTTTTATCTTATTGATGGTTTCTGTTGTTATCCATGCTTTTTGTTGTCTTTCCCTTTTCCCCAGTATTTCTTCTGCCAATAGTCTTCTGTATTCTCTACATCTTCCAGCTGTTGGAGCACTTGGAATTTGTTGGATACTGTGACCGCAAATTTGTCTCTTGTTTCTTGATTTCTTAGCTGTCCTACATTATACTGTTGTCTATAATTTTGCATTGTTGCATATCTCTTGAGTTTCATTTTTACTTTGGCTATCAGAAGATGGTGATCTGATGCCACATCTGCTCCTCTATATACCTTTACATCCTGCAATGATGATCTAAACTTCTTGTTTATGCATATATGATCAATCTGATTTTCTGTTCTATGGTCTGGTGATATCCATGTTGCCTTGTGTATTCTCTTATGTGGAAACATGCTTCCTCCTATAGCCAGTTGATTTGAAGCACAGAAGTTTGCGAATAGTTCTCCATTTTCATTCATTACTCCTAGCCCATGTTTTCCCATGACTTCTTCAAATCCGGTGTTGACTATACCTATCTTTGCATTCATGTCACCCATCAAAATTGTGATGTCTCTTCTTTTTACTTTATCGATAATTTCCTGTAGTTTAGTATAAAATGCTTCTTTCACAGACTCTTCTTTGTCATTAGTTGGTGCATAACATTGGATGACATTTACATGAATTTTCTTTTTAGCTGTTTTGAAAGTAGCTGTTATTATTCTGGGTCCAACAGCTTCCCATTCAATGAGTGCTTTCTGTGCTTCTTTAGATAACATAAGAGCTACCCCTTCACTGTGGTGTGAACTTTCGTCTTCATGTCCTGAGGACAGCACCAATTCACCTGTGATGAGTTTCTTCCTGTCTACCCCCTTCCACTTTGTTTCACACATTCCCAGAACCTCGATTTTGTATTCCCTCATTTCTGCTGCTACTTGTGCCACTTTCCCTTGTTCGTTTAATGTCCGAACATTCCAGGTGCCAAATCTGGAAGTTCTCCTAGAAGAAAGAAGGTTAGTCAGCAACACAGACTCCTTTCGGCTTTCTCTGTGTTGCATCATACGCCTCCCCACGAGAGGACCTTCCCCTGTCTTGGATGGCTGTGTTTTATTTTCTTTATTTGACTTGTCCATATTTGTTGAAGTTTTTTGTGGTTTAAATTTTTTACAGGATGGGGTAACCGGCCCCATGCCCAACCCTCCTTAGTCGCTTTCTACGACATGCTTGGCAGGGGACAGTGTTACTATTCTTTGCTCCCCTTTCGGGCCCCGGTAACACACGGGTGCTTTAGCTGTTTGGTTGTTGTTTTTGTTGTTCTCCTGTTAATTTCCTATATTTATTTATCTAATTGTCATACAGTGAGGGGCCTAACAGTGCGAAATGTCCTGGGTCTCATCTGAACTTTCAAAACAGTTCCCCGACTTCACAAACGCATAAAAGTGAATAACTATACTAAATACACTTATTGTATTTAAATGGGGTCACGCTAAGAAAAATCAGTAACAACAAACACAACTAAGTGATCAAACTGTTACATTTCATTTCCCCAAAACATGGCCTGGGAAGGCCCGACGTTTTATAATGGGGACTGAAAGTGATATATAGTATTGTGTCGAGATGGCCAACCGTTGAATTTTCCTACACCTTTTTACATTTGAATCACAGTGATGTGTCAGCAACCGTCTTCAGTGTTGTGTCACCAACCGTCTTCAGTGATGTGTCACCAACCGTCTTCAGTGTTGTGTCACCAACCGTCTTCAGTGTTGTGCCACCAACCGTCTTCAGTGTTGTGTCACCAACCGTCTTCAGTGATGTGTCACCAACCGTCTTCAATGTTGTGTCACCAACCGTCTTCAATGTTGTGTCACCAACCGTCTTCAGTGTTGTGTCACCAACCGTCTTCAGTGTTGTGTCTCCAACCGTCTTCAGTGTTGTCACCAACCGTCTTCAGTGTTGTGTCACCAACCGTCTTCAGTGTTGTGTCACCAACCGTCTTCAGTGTTGTGTCACCAACCGTCTTCAGTGATGTGTCACCAACCGTCTTCAATGTTGTGTCACCAACCGTCTTCAGTGTTGTGTCACCAACCGTCTTCAGTGTTGTGTCACCAACCGTCTTCAGTGTTGTGTCTCCAACCGTCTTCAGTGTTGTCACCAACCGTCTTCAGTGTTGTGTCACCAACCGTCTTCAGTGTTGTGTCACCAACCGTCTTCAGTGATGTGTCACCAACCGTCTTCAGTGTTGTGTTTGTGGTGTCTGCTTTAATGACATTAATAGCGTCTTTAAATATTATCATCAATATCCTTGTTTGCTTTCACGTAGATCGTGGAATCACAGCTGCAGCCGGTCTATTTCCAGAAAAGCAAAGTAAAATAAAAAACAAGAGAAAGAATAATAATCATAAAGGTAAAGAAAATGAATGAGATATAACTTATTCTGAAATCCCCAACTGCGAGAGTAGAGAGAGAGAGAGAGAGAGAGAGAGAGAGAGAGAGAGAGAGAGAGAGAGAGAGAGAGAGAGAGAGAGAGAGAGAGAGAGAGAGAGAGAGAGAGAGAGACTGCAGAACACAGGGAAAAGCAAACTGGAGATAAAAAGAAGAAGGAAGAAGACTGTTTAGAAAAGGAGGTACATACACTACTTAGCTCGGCAGTGTTGGCGTAGCTGGCCAGTCCTTTTTAGGGCTTTAGGCTAGCAGGTAGATAATGTTAGTCCTTTTCAGGACTTAGTATCTATCAACGCTGTTCGGGTTAGCAGTGAACGGAGTTCACTTATTTTTGAATGGTAAATGCGCTCTGATATAACCAAATAGGTTGACAGGAACGCACCTCGACACAAGAAGGCAAAAACCAAACCAAACCAAACTGTTTGGACAGGCCTTGGGAAGACGGCACGTGACAGGAGGACTTGGTAGGAATTCTTGATAACTTTTATTCCTTAAGGACCAGGCTACGAGAGGTAAAGGGAGATAGACAAACACATAGAGAAGGGAGATAGACAAACACATAGAGAAGGGAGATAGACAAACACATAGAGAAGGGAGATAGACAAACACATAGAGAAGGGAGATAGACAAACACATAGAGAAGGGAGATAGACAAACACATAGAGAAGGGAGATAGACAAACACATAGAGAAGGGAGATAGACAAACACATAGAGAAGGGAGATAGACAAACACATAGATAAGGGAGATAGACAAACACATAGATAAGGGAGATAGACAAACACATAGATAAGGGAGATAGACAAACACATAGATAAAGGAGATAGACGAACACATAGAGAAGGGAGATAGACAAACACATAGAGAAGGGAGATAGACGAACACATAGATAAGGGAGATAGACAAACACATAGATAAGGGAGATAGACGAACACATAGATAAGGGAGATAGACAAACACATAGATAAGGGAGATAGACGAACACATAGATAAGGGAGATAGACAAACACATAGAGAAGGGAGATAGACAAACACATAGATAAGGGAGATAGACAAACACATAGATAAGGGAGATAGACAAACACATAGAGAAGGGAGATAGACGAACACATAGATAAGGGAGATAGACGAACACATAGATAAGGGAGATAGACGAACACATAGATAAGGGAGATAGACAAACACATAGATAAGGGAGATAGACGAACACATAGATAAGGGAGATAGACAAACACATAGATAAGGGAGATAGACAAACACATAGATAAGGGAGATAGACAAACACATAGAGAAGGGAGATAGACAAACACATAGATAAGGGAGATAGACAAACACATAGATAAGGGAGATAGACAAACACATAGATAAGGGAGATAGACGAACACATAGATAAGGGAGATAGACAAACACATAGATAAGGGAGATAGACAAACACATAGATAAGGGAGATAGACAAACACATAGATAAGGGAGAGAGACAAACACATAGATAAGGGAGATAGACAAACACATAGATAAGGGAGATAGACAAACACATAGAGAAGGGAGATAGACAAACACATAGATAAGGGAGATAGACAAACACATAGATAAGGGAGATAGACAAACACATAGATAAGGGAGATAGACAAACACATAGAGAAGGGAGATAGACGAACACATAGATAAGGGAGATAGACAAACACATAGATAAGGGAGATAGACAAACACATAGATAAGGGAGATGGACAAACACATAGATAAGGGAGATAGACAAACACATAGATAAGGGAGATAGACAAACACATAGATAAGGGAGATAGACAAACACATAGAGAAGGGAGATAGACGAACACATAGAGAAGGGAGATAGACGAACACATAGAGAAGGGAGATAGACGAACACATAGAGAAGGGAGATAGACGAACACTTAGAGAAGGGAGATAGACAAACACATAGAGAAGGGAGATAGACGAACACTTAGAGAAGGGAGATAGACAAACACATAGAGAAGGGAGATAGACGAACACATAGAGAAGGGAGATAGACGAACACATAGAGAAGGGAGATAGACAAACACATAGAGAAGGGAGATAGACAAACACATAGAGAAGGGAGATAGACAAACACATAGAGAAGAGAGATAGACAAACACATAGAGAAGAAAACTAGAGACAAAAATGAAAGGGAAGAACACGTCTCGGTAAAAGCCTTGAGAAGACGCTCCACAACAAGTGACACCTGACGTGAATTAGTTGATGGTTTATGTTCCTTGGGGAGTTTTAGGCTAATGAATGGATTGTCTGTATGTCTCTGCTTCTGTCTCTCCATTTTCCATGCTGCCAATTCAGACAGTTTGCATATTGTTCCCCATAAACGGGTGTGCTAATATCTTAAAATCAAACACGTAAGTTCGGTTATGCAATGAGCATGGTGTATAATTATTTCTTTCATATTTGTATTTCTATCTGTCTCTCTTACTTTATATTTTGTACATACTTTCCTTATGTATATTTTCATTTTATTTTTTATTTGTCTCTGTCTTTTCTCTTAACTTTTTCTTCATTCACTTTCAAGGTTGTTCTTTAAATTTCATTAATCTCTTCTGCCAGCTTATATTTGTTCGATGCCTACAGTGTCTGATCTCTTAGAGCAGGGTTTCTTAAACTGTGGTGCACGGATACCTTAGGAGTCTATGAATGAATTCTAGAGGGTCTGTGAACATAACCTAAAATTTAAAATATACAATTTTTCATTATGCTTTTATATACAATTTTTTTCCAAGAAGGGATCCATAGCCTTCCTTGGACAATCAGAGGGGTCCATGGCATACCCAAAAAAATTTTGAGAACCCCTGCTGAGAGATAGACATAATCGCTTCCACTGAAGTGCCTCCTTCACAATATATCTTATTTCCTTGTTAAACAGAAGACGCCGTTGTATTTTGTTTTCTTTTGTAAACTTTCTCAAACGAGTTAATTAAAGTCTATTCTCATTTATAATTATTTCGTTTTATGGAGTTTACATGTGATGATTTTTAACGCCCGTTTTTCGCATTTGTTTTCTGTATTAGTATAACGTTATAATAGTTCTTGTTTTTAAATATTCGTGTACAGGTATTGGAAGACTATCAGTGAACAACTCTGCAATCGATGAATCACTTTCACATTAATCGCCCTTTACGACATGCATGGACGAGCAGAGGCCTTATTCTTTCTTTGTCTCTAGAGAAACCCATGGAAATCACAAGATTGTCTGTTTAATCTTCATTTATTTAGCGATATCGCGAGTCTGTGCCATTTTTTTCACTTTATTTTCCTCATTCATCGTGTTCTTCGTCGTCTCAGTTATCTTTTTCTCCACCTTATTTGTCTGTTCTCACTTCTTTTTTAAATCTCTCTCTCTCTCTCTCTCTCTCTCTCTCTCTCTCTCTCTCTCTCTTTCGCTCGCTAGTATGCAACATAAATGAGAGTGGAAGGGCAGATGTTAGATGGGCCTGCGCGTCCAATCTTAACCCTTCGAGAATAAAGTTTCTCTCTCTCTCTTTCTCTCTCTCTCTCTCTCTCTCTGTCTTGTGGGGTTTCTCTTCATCTCCTGGTTGTTTACCACCGTAAAAATGAACTGTGAGGTCTTTACTCCTCAACACTGCAGTGTGATGTTCGCGCTACCCTCGTTCATTCTCGCCGTGGGTGACTCCAACATTTAGCGAGCTAGTGCTCACGTCCAGCATAGCTAGGGTCTAGTAGTTTCTTGAGTCTGGTGGTCTCCTGGCATCGATTCTGAGATCGCCAGCAGCGAAATATGTTTTCTGTTTGTCAGACATTCATACAGGATGAAGGAAATAACGCAGACGAAAAATGAAAGATAAGAGAGGGAGAGGGGGAGAGAGGCAGAGGGAGGGAGAGAGAGGAGAGAGAGGGGAGGGAGAGAGAGGGGAGAGAGAGGGGGAGAGAGAGGAGAGGGAGAGGAGAGGGAGAGGAGAGGGAGAGGAGAGGGAGGAGGGAGAGGAGAGAGAGGGGAGAGGAGAGAGGAGAGGAGAGAGGAGAGGAGAGAGGAGAAAGAAGAGAGAGAGAGAAGAGAGAGTGAAGAGAGAGAGAGAAGAAAGAGAGAGAGAGAAGAGAGAGCTAGCTAGCTAGCTGAAAGATTTATTTAACAGATGAATTAAATTTTAAGTTTTTGTTTGTTTGGCAAAATGAAAAACTAACGTTTTTTTTTTAAATTTCCTTTTCTTGTTTTTGTTTTATTTTGTTGTGGCTTTTATTTACCTCTTTATTGTCATTTTCTATTCTTCCTTTGTCGTCTTCTTTATTTCACTTCTTTTTAACCTAGAGGTATTGACCATCTTGTGGCAATACACGCATCTTTCAGCATAGACAGAATCCATTCAGTTATTCAGAGCACTGCTGCCTGTTGTAGTAGGTTCAGGTTTATCATCGTTTGGTCTAGAGAGTAAAGCAGTTGAGATCAGAACAAACACCAATCAACATGTCTCATGCAACTTCATTGAAGAAGCAGCAGTGTCAAAATGAAGCAGATGAGTGTGCATGTGGCACCCATGAAATAACTGCTGAACATCTGCTGTAAAGGTGCCCAACATATCATGAGCAGAGAAAGCACATGTGGCTGTCACCAGTACCATTTGTGGAACAAAACTATGGAGATACCAAAAACCTCAGGCTTACTACTGCTTTCTTTGAAAATATTCAAGTTAACGTGAAAGTATACGAAGAAAATGAAACAACATGATCCAACATCACAGTTAACTTTATAACTTGAAATTGTTGCGGTTCATTCATATAATTGTATACAATTCAGGTATGTGACACGGCTCATCACACATTTTTAAGCTCCATCTATTGATATATTCCAGGAATACTTGCTAATTAATGTTTATTCAAGTGCAGAGAACCCCGTAGTGAAATAATTAATGATTGCAGAACTTCTGAGATTATAACAGTTACGATCTGCGCCATGAAGATGAACCAAAACCAAACCCAAGAAGGGTTGAAACGGGATGTGTTTTATCCGTTATCATTGTCGTCATCATATTCCTCTTTTCACCATATGGAGCATGGAATCACAACTATAGCCGGGTTCCCTTGCAGGAAGATTGCACCACAGCCGTCATGCGCTTTAGCAGCAGTGATTTCTTTAGCAGCAGTGATTTCTTTAGCAGCAGTGATTTCTTTAGCAGCTTGTTTTACATGATACGGTTCCCAGCTCCTTACACACCCTCATATAAGTCGCCTAATACGACATGCCTGATATAGCGTTAGTCCAATTCTTTCTCCGGGAATCACACGGGGTTTACTATCCATACTTTAACTTGGATTACCGTGAGGGATGTGACAGACAGATATCATGAGAAAGATTATAAACTAGTGGTGTATGACTGCTTTCTTAGAGAGATGATTGGCAATGCTGCATGAGGCTTTACTAGCAATTACGGGTGTAAACTCAAAATGGTTAATGGAAAAAAAAAATCGGTATAATGAGAAATGCAGCAAAAACCACACCCATCAATTAATTGTAATGCACATTCACAACTGTAGACAGGACCAGTCATTTTCGTGGATTTGACGTTAATTACAGCAACACACACAAGCGACTACAACGCTATCCAGTAACAAACACAAAGAAATACAGTTAATGCAGAAGAACAAACAAATGATTACAGATAACAAATATAAACTTAATTCAATTTCCTACTGGCTCCAAATGGAGCACGGAGCCACCACTGCTGTTAATGTCCTTGCAGGAAGGCTACACCGAACATTCTCATTATGTTGCAGTAATGGGGTTTTTTTTGTATCAATGACTTTTACTTGAGATCCTCGGGGGGTCTCTTATGAGACAAAGAAAGAAATGGTCTACTGGTCATTCAAGCATGTCGTACAAGCCCACTAATATGAGGTTGTGCACATGGCTGGCCACCGTATTATATAAACCGATATCACTACATAAACTACTTCTGCACGAGGTTATACATGCTTCATTGAGGCTTCCTGCCAGGGGAATCAGCTGTAGTGGTAGCTCCTTGCTCCACAGGGAACTGAAACGAAAATTATGATGATGGTTTTGATAATGAAAATGAAGAAGATGGTGATGATGATAGATTCGACTGCGCCGTGTAGTTCTTGGGGGTATAGGAAAGTACAGAACCTGGTGCTCCCTCAGCCATCACACAAGAAGCGACGACAGTGAGGTTGTGCATGTCTGGGTATGGCATCCTTATCATTTAATAGTTTTGCTGCAGGAATCACTATCGCAAGAGCAAATGAATGCTTTGGTGCATTCTTCCAGCAAAGGAACAGCTGCAGGAACCAACACATGCTTAATAGGGAACCTAAAGATAAATGATGATGGAGCATTCGAATATCTAGACACAAAAATAACAGCGGGTTGAATTATGTATCGTGGAAATGGAGTATACAATAGCCCACGCTTATGCAGCTAATGGAAAACCTCTTTGTGCAAAACATCTTTGTGCAAACATCTTTGTAAAAGGAAGTAACAGAGAGAGTTCTTCAGTTTTGCACAGAGCTGGTCTTTTCATACAACAGCGACTCATGGACAGTTGGATGCAAGATGATTCCTGGAGACCACAGAGATGGGGTCTTACATAATAATTTTATGAATAGTATGGACAGCTAAAAAAAAAGGGAGTAATGAGGATGTCCTGAAAGAGACCAGGGCATAATGAAAGTCTACTATACATATCAGAAAGAAGCAGTCTGGTTTCTTTGAGCATGTTATGAGAGGAAAATAGATGGAATACATTATAACGACAGGAAAGTTTGATACAACAATAATTAGAGAGCGACAAAAAAAAAGTAAATATATTAAGGCAAGGGGTAAAAATAAATCAACATTAGCACAGGTAAACAAACTTCACTATGGCCAGTATGTTTTAAGAGAGATGGTAACATACACAAGCCGACATTGCATTTGAAGAGGACGACCAACTGAACGCCTACTAAGTTCGTCACTATTTTTAATACTACAAATTACAGAGTTCCTTCTCTATGACTGCCAAGCGTAAATTCTCAAGTCATTAGTCCGCATCATTCGAATCCCATTAAGCGACAACGGAGAGTGTTGCAAAGCTAATGGTCATCAGCCGTGCAGAACACTTTATGTAGCACGCCAAAGTGTGAAGATGGAGCACGTAAGTATATTGAACGCTCTGGGGTATGTTAAGTGCGAAATGTTGTGCAATTTCTAGAAGATATCGATACAAGTTATAATGAAGGGATTCAGGGAATATTTCGATAACCCGTACATTATAAGACGCTAAATATGGAACATTTCTTGTCTGGCAAAGTTTTACTTTCGCTTTCTAGAAAATTTACCAGGCATCAGATGTTGGGTTTGTACAGAAGCTGGCGCGGGGTACTGGGCTCTTCAGAAATTACTTTGTTCATCAGTTTTACCCGTAGGGTTCAGACGTGGATCATAGCTCGGTCGTCGAAGTGGGAAAGAACGATATTAAAAATATGAAGCTAGAACTAAAATTGTGTAGTCGCTTGGTCCAAGTTCTGTTTGATGCTAGATTTATGATTTCATATGCGGGTTTTGGTTTCTTTATAATCTTTTGGATTCTTTGTCTGTCTTTCCGTCCGTTCACCTGCCTGCCTGTTTTTGTGTCTGCCTATTTGTATGTCTATCTGTTTGTCCTTCTGCCTGTTTGTCTGTCAATCTGTCTGTCTGTATGTCAATCTGTCTGCCTATCCGCATGGTTATATGATTACCTTTTGCGTAGGTTGGCAACTTCGTGATGTAAAACACATTGCCACAGAAACTACTGCTGCAACAGCAAATGAATGCTTAGTTCAGGCTTCTAGCAAAAGTATCAGCTGTGGTAGTTGCCCCATACTCCGTAAGGAGCTCAAGAGGAAGAGGAAAGAAGAATATGTCTATTTACCCACTACCCACAACCTGTCTCCTGGGTGCCTTCATGCTTTCTATATGTGTGTAAATCTCTTTATTTACAGGGTGGCCCACATTTTTGGATCCATAGGCAGTTTGCCCGACATACATTTTTCTTTCTCTTCTAACTTAAATAATCATTTCACTCCCCCCCCACCCCCACCCCCTCCCCTCCCCAGTGCCAATATGGATTCGAAACTAACAATATATGAATGCACAGAGATTGTTCTCATGTACGCAAGACAGTTGCTGCAATTTAGGACATTTAAATACATTATATAGCTTATATCTCTATGGATCCAGGCTTTTGAGCCACTCACCGCCGGATTATTCATTAGGCCCACTAGTCATGGGCTTAGGGTCCTAAGCTTACAGGGGCCCTCGCGAGTAAAGCAACGGGGTCCTAACGCACAGAGCTCTACAGCAACAGCACGTGCACGATAGAACGCTCGGGCATGCAGGGTAAAAGTATCTGTACAATAGTTAGTTTATTAGTTACTTTCATCCCCGATTTTTTTTTTTTTTTTAATTATATTTTCTTTGCAGGGGCCTCACTACTTTAAACAAAATCTAGGACTGTAATGAACACTTAATCCGGCCCTGGGGCCACTCTGCTATGTATTTCTTTCTGTCTGCTTTTTATCAGTTGTTTAAAAACAAAAAAGTCTAAAGGAAGAATTGTAACCTTATCTTGTAATCATCTTCATGCGGTAATTGGCTAGGTATACTCCGAGGAAACTGTCGAGGAGTGTAACTTACATAACCCACGGGGATGTAGGAATATAGGGCGACCAGAGAATACATATAGAATAAACTCTTTGATAGAACTGACGGTTGGCAGGTAGACCCGAAGGCAGAGACAGACAGTGGTAGGGAGACGACATGATTCGAAACATATAAAAGCTGGCCTGTATTCTAAACAGCGCTCACCGGCCGCGAGTTTCTAAATAACTATATCTATTATTAGCTTTGAACTAAGTCAGACCTCTAAGACGGGCTGGTTTATTTATTGCACATCTGAGATCTTTCTATCTAGGTACATATTAGGTATAGTTTATTTATCTAGACATGCTTGTCTGCTATTTGCTTAAAATTTTAATTTTACAATTGCAGTCAAAATTTCTTCTAGTTTCCTTACCTCCCTTCTATTGTAAAACTTACGTTCCTGTTATTATACCGCTTTATACCCTAATACTGTACCACTTATCTCCTTCAATTATAATAATTACATCCACTTTGTTGTACGCTCTATGACCTAATACGATACCACTTATCTCCCGTCAATAATAACACTTCCCTTTTATTATACTGCTTTATTCCTTAATACTATACCACTTATCTCCCTTCAATTATAATATATTACATCCCTTTTATTATACCGCTTTGTTCCCTAATACTATACCACTTATCGCCTTTCAATCATACAATGTTACATCTTTTATTATATATATATATTTTTTAATTACCATTTTTTAAATTTAATAATTTTATTTATTTATTTATTTACTTATTATTATTACTTTTTTTTTTAAATTTGTTTATTTATTTTATTTTATTTAAAAAAAAATTTTTTAATTATTTTTTTCCTTTATTATTTTTTATTTTATTTCTTTATTTATTTTTTATTTTTATTTATTTATTTATTTATTTGTTTTAAATTTATTTATTATTATTATTATTTATTTATTTATATTTTATTTATTTTTTTTATTATTTATTGATTACTTTTTTCTTTTTTCTCACTCTTTTCTAGTCCTTTTTTCATTACTTCTTATTTTTAATGTACTATCAACTTCCTCTTTCCGGTTTAGTGGCAGCCATCTTGCTTCACATGTGACTGGACTTAATTCTAGGGGAGTTTTTTCTCTTATTTTTTATAGTTTCATGTTCTCTACTTAATTCTTATTTTCTTTCCCTCCTGTCTCTTGTTTGTCTGTCCCTGACGAAGGCCTTGTGGCCGCAACGTAGGTTTTTCTTGTCCTTCTCCTTGTAAGACGTATTACTATTTGTGTGGGTGTGTGTGTTTTTTTTTCAACTCTTTCATCGCCATCCTGTGGAAGGAACTTCAATAGATAACCAACAAGTCTAACCGTGTGATAACATTACAAGGCAGCCCTTGTTCTAGTATCACCAGGGTAAGAGTAACAGAGGGACAGCCGACTAAACTTAGAAGAACATTAGACCAGAGGCGTACGTAAAGTATTTAGCACCTGGGGCGGATCCTACCTTTGACACCCCTCTCCATAAAGAAACATACTGGTAAGTATATTTTGAACAGTAAGCACTTTCATAATAGTGTCCGATGGCACGCCCCTCCTCATTGTCACCCGGGGCGGATTGCCCCCTCGCACCCCCGATCACTCAGTACGCCGCTGACTTAGAAGTAGACATAAACCTCAGTTTTCCACGTGAAAATTGGCAGCGCTAACCACTAATGTGACTGATGACAAGAACTAGACAAGTGCCAGTGGAACAAGAAATGAGAAGAAGACGATGGCGATGGATAGGACACACACTGAGGAAACCTGTTGATAGCATTACAAGACAGTCCTTGTTCTGGAACCCCCAGGGCAAGAGAGGCAGAGGAAGACCAAGAAGTACATGGAGAAGAGAGTTGGAAACAGAGGTGAAAATGATGAGGAGAACATGGAAAGAACTTGAGATGATGGCACGTGACAGGAGGACTTGGTATGTGTTTGTTGAAGGCCTATGCTCCTTTGGGAGTGGAGGGTTATGATGATGAACCACTAATGTACCAACAACTATCTATTGCTTCTAATTTTCCTTCTAATCTTTTCATTATATTTATTCTTATCTGGCAAGATAATGTGATCATCTTTACAAAACATTGTACTTTATATGGTGCCTTGATTCCCTCTTTAGCTGGTTCTTTTATGGTTTTACCGTTCTGGTCGAGTGCATTTATGCCAGTGTACTTCACTTTACGATAACAGAATGATAGTTATACACTCTCTCTCTCTCTCTCTCTCTCTCATACATACACGCACATACTCTTCCTGTCTCATATTAATTAGCATGCGATTTCCGATGCTCCACCTAATCAGATTGTCTGTATCTTTTTGTAACGATAGTTCGAGTGTGTTGCAACTTGTATCACTCGTGTAGACAGTACAGTCATCAGCAAATAGGTCACAGGATGCGTGCTCGACGTGTAGTGGAAGGTCATTAATGTATATGGCAAAAAGTAGAGGCCCAAGAGTAGAGCCCTGACAGTCTTTGTTCTTGAGTCACTAAGGTCAGAGAAATAGCGGGAGATCACCAACCCCCCCCCCACCCCCCCCCAAAAAAAAAAAAAAAAAAACAAACAACAAAAACAAAACACACACATGAAAAAGGGAATTAGGCCGAGACTTGAAGATGGTAAAAAAGACAAGGAGAGACAATAAGGGGATAGCGCAGGAGAGGAAGGCCTAGTTTGTATTTGTTAAAGATCTATACTCCACAGGAAGCAGAAATTGAAGGAAGAAGCGAATATTGTGCCTTTATTCTTTTACTCTCTTCCCCTCCAACCTACATCCAATTTTCCCCACTCTGTGTCTCACTCACTCACTCACTATCTATCTATCTATCTATCTATCTATCTATCTATCTATCTATCTATCTATCTATCTATCTATCTATCTATCTATCTATCTATCTATCTATCTATCTATCTATCTATCTATCTATCTATCTGTCTGTCTGTCTGTCGGTCGGTCGGCCTTCCTGTCTGCCTGTCTGTCCATACATCCGTCCTTCTCTCTCGCTCTCTCTTTCTCTCTGTTTCTCTCTGTGTGCTGCATTCATTCATACGATGGTCGTCGAAGAAGACCCTGTCAAAAACCACAGCTGTCTCCTATCTCATTTCATTTCTCTACTTGTACTATGGTCCTCTCAGACTAAACTTTCAGACTGTCATCTGGATCAACAATAACTTTCATCCCTGACATTTTCCCACCAGACCTGGCGTCTATTAATCACCCGTAATGTTAATGGTTTAGCTTTGTCTCGTGCCGTTATGAGAGCTGTTGCCCCTATCTTTTATCTCCTCCTGGAAGATTGGATATTTTGTGTGTGTGTTCTGTGATTGTACGCTTGAACTATAAGCTGTTAGTTGTGATTCTTGTGTTTTCTTTAATAAACCTCACAGCTGTGTGCTTGCTTGGAGCTGGGTCTTTTATAGCAATGTTGTATGGTATGATATGTGTCGCGAGAGGTTTGGATGTTATGAGTTAAAGGTGTCCTGGACAAATAGGTGTATCAGATGATACCAGGATAGTGCCAGATAAGAGACTGGTCTTATAAGCAATACCCCCTTCTCTGAAAAGAGCAAGGGTGTATAGACATCAAGGTGGGGTCAAGCTATGTAAGTTCCCAGGGAAGATGATGATGATGTAGTACTCTGCGTCCCTAACTGCTACCTCTCAGGATCCCACAAAGATTAATAATTAAATGTTGTGTTTTATTTGGCTAATTATCTAGGGGTAATTGAAATTTTAATAATAGGTAGTAAATTCCAATACAGAACTTAAACTTTAATAAAATTATCAAGCAAGACTGTATGAAATTATGTACAATTTATTTGTCCTGCACCGTAATATTTTTTCCGGGCAGGAATACTCAAAAGAAATGAAATGATATTTACAGCTCAAAATAAATAAACTGGAAAATCTCTTCCATAATGAATATTGTTCAAAGGAATAAACTAATTGCACTTTCTGTTCTTCTTGATGTTAATTTCCAATATCACTGTACTGTAGTTTTTACTTAATATAACCAATGTCCTTTAGATATCATCACAAAAGGGTTATTAGTTGTTCTATGTTTTAACTTTGGTGATTATCTGGATTAGCTGTTCAGTGGACCGTATGGTTCACTTATCTGTAGATGCTGCTGATCTTCACTCAACAAGTCAGGACCACACAACTTGCAGCTCCTGGATGAGAAATGCTTGGTCTAGCTCTTAGTATATGTAGAGCTCTCGTCACCAACAGACGTCCTCAAGAGTGGATGCAGCTTAAGTGGTAATGTCGAGACAGAACCCTCAGGCAATAATACACAAGCTGAGATGGGAATCTAGTTCTGCTGACAGGTCAGAACGGCAAAAGACTTTGCAATTACAGTGTGCTAGATTCATTCAGCTCGGTATCTTTTTAAATAATAGTGGCGGACTTCCTAATTCCCCGTTCTATATATAGAGCTGCATCCGACCAATCGGAGCAGGGTCAAAAAAATATTTAAAGAATCTTACTCTAAGGGATTTCTAGCCTGCCCGTACAATGTGACTAATTTTTAATATTTTATATTAAAGTTATTATTGGACCGATTTTAATTATTTAAAGTGATAACTAAACGGCCAATTGATCTCTATCGTTCTATATAGATATTCATTAGCTATTTCCTTGCATTTCAATCTAGGTAATTTTTAAGTAATTAAATCGGATACTACCCTGATGTGAAAATATCACTAAAACCAATTTTTCTCTTTAATTAACTTACTTTTATGAGACCGGCTTGGTACCTATTTCTTAAGTGATATATCAGGTGTTGTAATAGCTATGTATTTATTTTTATTTATCGCTATTCTTTAAGAAATAAAATAACTCCTTCCCACCAAAAACACAGAATAGGCCCTTTCTGCTTAATATAAAAGGTATCTTTATAGACACTAGAAAAGGAGCGTTCTGATTGGCCATTACATTTGGATCTGTTATTCTAGATTGAGCGCGGAAAATATGACCGTGTTGTTTATACAGATTCAAATTACGACAATATGTCATCTGAGCTCTTCGTATTTCTGTTATGATTTGTTAACTGAGAGGTAGATATCTGACCTATTGATGTACTCTTTTTATGATCTGTCAACTCAGAGGCAGATACGCTATCCGAGTGCTTGATGTAATCGGTTATGATCTGTCAACGTAAAGGTTGATATTTCATATTGTGGTATAACATGTAATTGTCTGTCAACACTAGATACACTATCTGAGTTCATGATATATTATGTTATGATCTGTCAAGTCAGAGGCAGATACGCTATCCGAGTGCTTGATATAATCGGTTATGTTCTCTCAAACCAGATTGATCCGCTGTCGGAGTTTTTGATGTACTCTGTTATGATCTGTCAACGTGAAGGTTGATATGTCAGATTGTGGTATAACATGTAATTGTCTGTCAACACTAGATAAACTATCTGAGTTCATGATATATTATGTTATGATCTGTCAAGTCAGAGGTAGATACGCTGAGTCCTTGAGGTACCATATTATGACCCGACAGCTCAGAGATAGATATCTCAGCTCTTGATTAACTCATTTATGATCTGTCAATTCAGAGGTAGATACGCTGAGTTTTTCAGGTTCCATATTATGATCTGGCAACTCAGAGATAGATACCTCAGCTCTTCTTCTTCTTCTTTACTCATTTACATCAGCTCAGAGGTAGATACATTCAGTTTTTGAGGTTCCATGTTATAATCTGACAAATGAGAGATCTACCTCAGCTCCTAATTTACACATGTATGATCTATCAACTCAGAGGTAGATGCGCCACATGTCGACGAAGGGTAATCACGAAACACTCTGTGTTTCTTGTGTATTCTTTATTTGTAAGATATTCCAGTATCATTTTTTTAAATATTTTTTTTTTGTTAGATTTAAACTTTTAAAATTCCCCAGCTTTCGTAATTTTAAAAAATCATTTAACCTGTATTCAGTCCACTTATTCTGCCTGTCTCTCTCTCTGTCTCTCTCTCTCTCTCTCTGTGAAAAGATGAGAGGAAAGAAGGGAAGAATGTTAGACGGGCCTGCGTGCCCAATTCTCAACCCTTTGAAAAAAAAGTTCGTCCTTTCGTTCTCTCTCTCTCTCTCTCTCTCTCTCTCTCTCTCTCTCTCTCTCTCTCTCTCTCTCTCTCTCTCTCTCTCTCTCTCTCTCTCTCTCTCTCTCTCTCTCTCTCTCTCTCTCTCTCTCTCTCTCTCTCTCTCTCTCTCTCTCTCTCTCTCTCTCTCTCTCTCTAAGCTCCAGACTTATGGGCCACCCTGTATTTAAAGAGAGATTTACCCTTATTTAGAATAATAGATTTAAGGACCCACGACAATAAATGAACTCAGTATAAAAGATGAGAAAACGGACGGGCACAATGTTAGACGGGCCTGCACGCCCAATTCTCAACCCTTTTAAAATAAAGTTCGCTCATTCGTTTTCTCTCTCTCTCTCTCTCTCTCTCTCTCTCTCTCTCTCTCTCTCTCTCTCTCTCTCTCTCTCTCTCTCTCTCTCTCTCTCTCTCTCTCTCTCTCTCTGTGTGTCTCATAATGATTGCTTTAAATATATTATTTTTGTCCTTTTAAACTTCCTTCCTCTCTCACAACCTGGCTTTTTGAGATTTCACAACTGCTGACATTTTTTTTTAAACTCCCCCCAAAAAAAACTAATGCATGTTTATAGTCGATAAATTGCTTGCATTTCTTTCCATTCACACTCATGCGCAAGGGGATGTTCGTTAACCGGAAGTGCACCGGATTTTCGTTGATGCAAAATGAAATGTTTTGATTCCTTGGGCCGCTAGAGCGAGTCAGACTCTGCCTGAAAGATGTGTGGTCTGCCTGTATCGTTAATGGACAGTGCATCGACCAGAAAGAAGACTCGACTCCAGCAAGCTCGATTTACTATTTCTTTCCTTTCTGCTTTTTGTTTTCTTTCTTTATTTTATATTTTTATTTCTTTCTTTTACATTTTTCTTTCACTCTATCTTGCCTGCTTGCTTTTCGCCTATTATATAGTGTTAATACCCTGTCCAACCTATTGGTTATAATTGGGGTATATTGTGTGATTCCTTCTTTGTTATGCTAGGGCTGTTAGCCCTGAAAACTTTATCTGTCTCTTTTACATTTTTCATCTGTCTGCCGTAATACATCAGTTACCAATGGCATTACTCAATCTGGTGGAAACAAGATGGTGGTTCATTTCGTTATTTTATTTATTTATTTTTTGTCAGCGTGTACTTTTTAATGTACTCACGTTACCAAGGGATATGTGTATGACATTGCAGAATCGAGAAATAGATCAAGACTCCATTCGTAAAACAAATCCCCAAAAAAACAAACAAACAAAAAACAAACAACAACAAAAAAGTTCAATACTGCATTGACATATTTTTATTTATAGTTTGCTACGAATATATTTTGCGAGAATTATCCAGTTTTGTACATACATTTTTTCCGCATAACGTATCCGACTTATCAGGTGATCGACAGACACGTGACACCTCGAGTACAGAGATATTTTGGTTCACAATGAATGTTTTGAATGATCGCTACAATGATATGTCATTGAAATCAGTAAATTAAATATAATATATGGTTAATGAAAGAGATCAACGTTAGATAGCTAAACTATTTTGACCTTGTAAAAACATACAACAGCTTGCTGAAGACCAAACGTTAAAGAGGAGTTGAAGGCAAACGTGCAGGAGGAAGACAGCGCTACACGAGGTAGGATAACATCAAGAGATGGACAGCATATAGTCTATCAGATTGTAGAATCAAGATTTAGAGAGTTAATAAATATTAGACAAACATAAAGGTATGTTTTCAGGCACTCGTAAGAAATAAAGAAGTAGAAAACTAGGCAACAACAGACGTGAGTGGCTTACCCAGGACACGAACCCAGGACCTTCCGTGCGACAACCCCGCCTAGCTATGCAAGATTGCGATTCGTATTCTGTGAGTTATTATGTTTTCTTTCTGTTCTGGTGTTTTCTTTCAGCTCTGGTGTTTTCTTTCAGTTCTTGTGTTTTCTTTTAGTTATTATGTATTCTGTGAGTTATTATGTTTTCTTTCTGTTCTGGTGTTTTCTTTTAGTTCTGGTCTTTTCTTTTCTGGTGTTTTCTTTCAGTTCTGGTGTTTTCTTTCAGTTATTATGCATTCTTTGAGTTATTATGTCTTTTTTCAGTTGTGTAGTTTTTTTTATTTCTAGTGCTTTCTTTCAGTTCTGGTGTTTTCTTTCAGTTCTGGTGTTTTCTTTCAGTTCTGGTGTTTTCTTTCAGTTCTGGTGTTTTCTTTTAGTTCTTGTGTTTTCTTTTAGTTCTTTTCTCTCAGTTCTGGTGTTTTCTTTCAGTTCTGGTGTTTTCTTTCAGTTCTGATGTTTTCTTTGAGTTCTGTGTTTTCTTTGAGTGCTGGTGTTTTCTTTCAGTGCTGGTGTTTTCTTTCAGTGCTGGTGTTGTTTTTTCAGTGCTGGTGTTTTCTTTCAGTTGTGGTGTTTTCTTTCAGTTCTGGTGTTTTCTTTCAGTTCTGATGTTTTCTTTCAGTTCTGGTTTGTGTTTTTTTAAATTTCTAGTGCTTTCTTTCAATGCTAGTGTTTTCTTTCAGTTCTGGAGTTTTCTTTCAGTTCTGGTGTATTCTTTCAGGTCTGGTGTTTTCTTTCAGTTCTGGTGTTTTCTTTCAGTTCTGGTGTTTTCTTTCAGTTCTGGTGTTTTCTTTCAGTTCTGGTGTGTTTTTTTAATTTCTAATGCTTTTTTTCAGTTCTGGTGTATTCTTTCAGTTCTGGTGTTTTCTTTCAATTCTTGTGTTTTCTTTCAGTTCTGGTGTTTTCTTTCACTTCTGATGTTTTCTTCAATGCTTGTGTTTTCTTTCAGTTCTGGTGTTTTCTTTCAGTTCTGGTGTTTTCTTTTAGTTCTTGGTGTTTTCTTTCAGTGCTGGTGTTTTCTTTCAGTTCTGATGTTTGTTTTTTTCAATTCTGGTGTTTTCTTTCAGTTCTCGTTTTTTCTTTCAGTTCTGGTGTTTTCTTTCAGTGCCGGTGTTTTCTTTCAGTTCTGATGTTTTCTTTCAATTCTTGTGTTTTCTTTCAGCTCTGGTGTTTTCTTTCAGCTCTGGTGTTTTCTTTGAGTTCTGGTGTTTTCTTTTATTTCCAGTGTTTTCTTTCATTTCTGGTGTTTTCTTTCAGTTCTGGTGTTTTCTTTCAGTTCTAGTGTTTTCTTTCAGTTCTGATGTTTTCTTTCAGTTCTGGTGTTTTCTTTCAGTTCTGGTGTTTTCTTTCAGTTCTGTTGTTTTCTTTCAGTTCTTGTGCTTTCTTTCAGTTCTTGTGTTTTCTTTCAGTGCTGGTGTTTTCTTTCAGTTCTAATGTTTTCTTTCAATTCTTGTGTTTCTTTCAGCTCTGGTGTTTTCTTTTATTTCCAGTGTTTTCTTTCAGTTCTGGTGTTTTATTTCTTGTGTTTTCTTTCAGCTCTGGTGTTTTCTTTTTTTTCCTGTGTTTACTTTCAGCTCTGGTGTTTTCTTCTAGCACTATTGTTGTCTTCCAATTCTGAACTGTTATTGGACTATCCAGTATGTGCCCCGTGTAGTTCCAACTACTACCTCGAGCATGACGTAAGAAGCGATTAAGATGAGATTGTTTTTTTAGACTTACAAACTCATCATGTCAAACAAATTGCTACAAATACCACCACTACAAGAGCACGTGCTTGATTTGGTGCAGACTTCTTGCCGTGGGGCTAGGTGCAGTGGTAGTTCAATAAGAAGCGAAACAATAAATGAAGGAAGGATGTTCAGTATATAAATCTACCCTCGTCATCCGCCATATATCTTTCTATCACATTTTTCTGTTGCAACAATGTTTATGACTCAAGTTGGATTTTCTGAAGATTCACCACGTTTACTCTCGTGATATTCTGGAATAATGAAAATGGCGACGGCGCTACATCAAAAGGTGAAGGTAGTCTCATAACAGATATTGCTGTAGGGGAGTAAAGTGTAAGAGACTTCAATGCACTAGGTCTCAATTTTGTAAGACAGGTTAACTGGTTTCCTTTCTTTGTACCTTCCTAACTCAAGAGCAGAGACAGTTCACCAGCGTATATCTGGGTTGACTGGAACATGGCGCCGTCAGGTTTCAAACTCAGAAAATATGCCGCGAGAAGAAAAAGTATAAAAGGTAAACGAGGAGGGTAGTAATCAAAAAATCATATGACCTATCTAAAACCCTCAACAAGCAAGAACATATACATTAGCTCTCATATCATTTGTTTGTTTGTTCCGTTTTTGAATATGCAATCTTAAATTGTGTCACTTTTTGACGTGCTCGATTTTGATTGATACAGGTTTCCCAAACTTCGAGCCACCCATATGACATCATGCAATCCCTGATTGATTTTCCTTTCCAAATCCCCACCTCTTAAACCAAAAAATGTCTGTGCCATGTATTTTCTGTAATGTTGCGTATTTAGTTTAATCTAGTCACGTGCTTCCGGTCTGTTATGACTTGAGGCTGTCTTCTATTCCATTTACTTCTGTTCCTAAAGTCCATGACATCTGAAATCTTCTTAAAGCCGTTTCCGTCTTCTCTAATCTATGTTTAATTTCCTGCTTTTACGTGCGTGTGGCCCGATCTGTTCTTTCGTCTTAAAAATGTTATTATTTAGTTATTATATTATGTCGTTGTCTCATGCAGTTTCAAGGCGTCCGTACAAAGCGACTAACATGAGGTTGTATATGGAACTGGCAACCTTATGTTGTAAAGCTAGTTTCTACAAAAACCAACACTGCCGCAGTATGTGATTGCTAGAAGGAGGCTTCCTGTGACAGGACTAGCTACAGTGATGACTCCATGCTCCATACAGACCGAATAGTACCATGATGATGTGTCGTTATAGTTTCTAAAACAAAAAAGGACAAGAAATGATTACTATTGTTGTCATTTATTGTTCCAAACTAACTTATTTATTTTCACTTTCTGTGACTTTTTCACTCGTTATACATAACGCTTTATTTGCTTGTTTGATATTTATAAAGATTTAATTTTAAAGGTAAAGGATCCTGTTACATGTTCATTGAGGCATATTGGATATATGATGTTAGGCCCATCTTTTCTTG
>JAMPIV010017663.1:70000-97500 GCA_024509875.1 Oreohelix idahoensis | reverse complement strand
ATTTCTCTTCTTCAGTGAAACGAAATATTCACGCTAGCACACATATATTGTTTAAAAAAAAAACAAAAAGAAAAACATAAATAAATAAATGAAGATAAGCATACGGACAAACTCAGAAGAAGACGGACAATCAATTTTCTCTCCCCAGAAGACCTTGTCCTGCCACGAGAAGGAAATGTACCATACAAAAATCGTCGCCTAGCGTTTATTACGGCTGTCAGAAATGCATGTCATTTGTGTGAATCATATTTCCCTGTCTCAAAACTGGATGTCATTATTGTGAATTTTATTTTTCCCGTCTTAGCCATCATATTTGATATTCTTAAACTGTTTCTTTTTGTCTTCAAACTTACAGCCTTCTATCGGTCTTTCTTTGATGGGTGTCGTGAAACATTCTAAATCCACATATATAAATTAAAAGGTAAATGTAAAGCCTAACACATAAATTCAATAAAAGGAAAGAGAAATGGTAAAAGGACAGTGCTGTCACAATGGCGTACAAAAATCCCCCTTGTTTTCTACTTCGTCTGCAAATTGTAACGTTTCACGTTGATAGTAAAGCCTACTGCATCACTACACGCTTTCTACAATAAAACGTGTACTGCATTTCTAAGAAAACCTTGAGATACGCAAGCTGCGTAATGACCTAAATTAATACTTCCATTAATTTCATTTTTATACACTACGTTAACATAAACGAAAGGATGCGGACAGTGGAAGTTAAAAATAAACAACTGAGATCGATAAAAGACAGGAATTTTAAATGGGCCATTTGTTCTCATGATAATCATATAATTGGGTACCTTAAGACTAGTGGACTTGGAATATATAATAAATTATCAAAATGGTCAATTAGATACTAAAATATTGGTATAAAACATAGGGAAACTGGCATGGTCTGGTCATATCTGTAAGATAAAATGGCATGATGTTTTTGAAAACACGTAGAGGAACGAAAGCTGAAATAGTACGGAGTAAAAGATTGGCTAGAATTTAAAGCAAGCCGAGGTGTGATTGGCTAAACTATATATACGAATCTAGTTGTTGATAGTAACGCGTAGTAAATGGGATAATTTTTTTTTAAAAATTCATTCAAAATATAGTTAGGCTTTGAGCGATTGGTCGAAGCATTTGAATTGAACGAAATAGTACGCTGCTCGTTGCCAGTTTCAAAAGATTTTCATAAGAGCAGGAGCGATGTCAGACTTGTGCTGTGGTTTATAAATTATATCGACCGAAAGCAGTCTGAAACAGTGGGCAAATCTAGATATGTGCCATTCTCTAGTGCCTTATTCGTCGTAACCTGTGTTATTTCCTTTCTATGTGGTAAGATTGATTTTATTGACTTTTTTAATTTGAAAAATTGGTTGTGTATAAGAAAAGGCCATGACAAAAGGTTGTAACTAAATGGTTCCATGGCAGGCTTGGGCATGGCCTAGTTGTTGATGTATTATACCATGGACCATTTGAGAAAGTGAGAACTATCAATATATATATGATGATCATGCTGAAACATTGCACCTATCTTATTGCATGGTGAAGTATGGCTGGAATGACAGAGGTGTTGTCTCCATAAGGGAAAAATGAAAAAGAAAACTGGTACTATTGGTTCCATCACATGAAAGTGGAGAAGCTTGGTTGTCAGAAAGAGCTGACCATGTTCTTTTTATTACATGCATGTTTACAGGTAAAATTGGAGGAATTAGTTTGATATTAAGACAGGATCATACTTGCTTTGACAGGGGTTTCCTGCTGGTACTTGGCTGATGCTGTCAGAAATATTCAGCACTAGATCAAGTCATCTCTGACAACAGCTGTTAAGAGAAAGATTGTAGACCAGAGGGCCTGAAGCGTGTGGCCAAATAGACTGCAATCACTATGAATCCCAGGCACAGATAAGTGATATATCTGGCCTGGAGCAACTTATCATTACTGCATATTTTCTAGGACAATCTCCTCAAGTGAATAAACTTTTCCTCCAAAACTAAAAACAGTACAACAGAGTCCATAAGAGTGATAAAGAGAACAAGTGGGATGATGTATATCCCTTATCAGCTTCAAGGAACAAGTAATTAGATAGAGAAAAAAATACCCAGTTGAAGATTGATTTCATGCATTCTGGACACATGGTCTATTGCTTGTAAATAATTGCATATACATATTTGTAAATATATAAGATTCCATCAAACTGATTATCAATGACTAAAGTCCTGGCCAAAAGAACATTTAGGCTCAGGACCAATAAAGTTTAACAGAAAATTTTTCATTATAAAACTTAACCGCTGGAGTTAGTTGATTTTATCTTAGAAGTTAATATTTGTTGGTATATGTTTTGTATTGAGGTTATTCCACACACTCACTTTTGCATTACCCTAGACACTTAACGAAGCCAACATTCATATTGATTAAGAATTAGTTTGATTGAGATATAAATGTGGCAGCAAGTAAGGTCATCTGAATTACACAACAAACCTATTAACTTCAGATACCTTCACAGCTGATCTCAGTCAGTACACTAAGTACTTTATACTATATTTAAGTCCCAACTCACCACAATGGGTTTATGGAAATGAAAACAGGATCCAAATAGAAAAAAAAGGACCACATGTCCAGACAAATTTAGATTTTTCATCGTTGGATAGTTTATTGTTGCACTTATTTATTATTTCCACATGGAAAAATCACTTATTTCATTTTTGCAGCCATGCACTATTATTATGCTATTTAATCTTATTCAGCGTTATTCGATCTCTCTGCTATTCTGTTAATGTTAGTTTGGTTTTTTCATTAGTTCTGTGCGTATCTTGTCAGTTTCCTAGAAAGCTAATAATTAATAAAGTATGAATAAATTGAAATAGCAGGATAGTTAATCGAAGAGAGGAGAGAGAGAATATATGGATACCGTTAATGGGAGAGATGATAGGATACAGTTAAAGGGAGATATTATATGGACAGAGAGAGATTATGTGGATACCGTTAATGGGAGAGACGATAGGATACAGTTAAAGGGAGATACTATATGGACAGAGAGATTATGTGGATACAGTTAATGGGAGAGACGGTGGGATACAGTTAAAGGGAGATATTATATGGACAGAGAGAGATTATGTGGATACAGTTAAAGAGAGGGATTTTATGTATATAGTTAATGGGAGAGATGATATGTATACAGTTAAAGGGAGAGATGATATGTATAAAGAGAGAGATTGTATGTATACAGTTAAAGGCAGAGATAATATGAATACAGTTAAAAGGAGAGATCATATAAATACAGTTAAAGAAGCAGCGACAAACTATAGATTACCGTTTTTTTTTCCTGAAGACAGGAGAAAGAAATTTGGGAGTTGTTAGTCATTTACAGGTTTTCTGTTATTTGTTAATTTTCCTCTCTTGAATGTCTGCTTGACAAGTCCGTTCAAACACCGCAAATGTGTTAAATCTGTCTTTTTTTCTTTCTCCCTATATATTTGTCGCATTTCAAATCTTTGACGCTCAAAATCTATATGTTCCACGATTGTTAGAGCATTGGTAAATTTTAATCTTTCTGAAAGTTTCGGCCTGCATTGGCCCAGCCAACTTTATATAATAACTATAAATAATGTAAAATGGGGTGTAAATAACTTCATGAAAGCACGGGAAATAATGGACTGTGTTACGCATTTGAAAGGAGCCGGTATCGGATGTTGAACCGTGATATGCCAATTGAATCAAGGCATTTCTCCAAACCACATATATAATCATCTCTGCCACACATCACACATAAATCGTTCACACCAGTGAGCACAACAGGATGAAACGCTCACTACTGTAAATAATCCATACATACAAACTTCCCATTCCTACCCCTACCCTTTCCAGTCACTGCTGTTCCCCAATATATATATATATGGATTTTTTGTTAATGTATATGGCAACAACGACAAAGATGGATTCTACTAACTTTTAAAAAATTTTCTCTTTACTTGTTTTCTGTTCAATTATGTATTTGACTCCATCCTGTCTCTCTTGTCATCTCATCCATCACTGCTATTTCTTATTCTTCTTATACCTTTTAGCTTCGTATGGATCATGTAGTCTTTATGTAAATCATAAGAAATCAAGCCCAACTCAATAATAAGATTTTTAATAAAATCGTTGCCTGTGGAACTGATGCAGACACCTAGACAAACACCAGTGGAACCAGACCATGAGTGAACGGCGATCTCAGCAGTCCTAGTTAAATATCATCATTCCATTCATTCATCAATACATTGTCTGTCTGTCCGTGTGTCTTGTCGACCGTCCATCAATTTTTGTCGACCAATTTCGATGTTTGTCCCGTTTAATCTGTCTGTATTCAAACCCTTTTCTTTTGATTCCACTCCTTTCTTCTGCATTAGTTCATTCTGTCATTAGAACACGTACTCCAGAACTGTCCATTCCACCAGAGGAGTAGGTTGGCAGCGTGGTCTTCCCCAAGCCAGTTGAGGGAGAAACTGTATGGTGACGAGAGAAGCCTGAGACGGACCGCCAGCTTTATATGAGAGATAGATGTGGTTGTTTAAGAGTGAATGTTCATTCTATTTCGGGTTTCCTAGAATTCAAAATCTTTAATACGAGGAAAGTGATCAAGCACTTATGAGCTGCAAGCAAACAGTCTGGCTTTGTCGTAGTAGTAAGTCCCGTGGTGTTAGGCTTAGCACAGTCATGTCTGGTTCTGTTCTTTTGTCTGTGTTCTTTTGTGTCTATTCTTTTGTGTGTGTTCTTTTGTGTCTCTTCGCAGAAACGTTTCAGTGTTTCGCTTTCTTTATCTCTGTCTTTTTTTTTTTGGAAGTGATCTTTCATTATGTTATATCTCTCATCTTTATTTTCCTTTTTTTTTTAAATTCGTGAATTTCTGGCTCTTAACTACTACCCAAATAAAGATCCCAGACGCAAACAACTTGTAATAGAATTCTCACCGCCAAACACATGGTAACGAACTGCGCTTAAATGTAGATTAGCCTCATGTAGATTCCCGCGGGTTTCTGAAGAAAGAGAGAAAGAATAGAGACAGTTAGACACATCGACAGACCAACATGTTGTTGTTGTTGATCTTAGGACCTTGCACAAACCATTGAATTTTGTTTTGTGCATGGGATACCCGGTTCAACTCCATATGGGTTATAATTTGGATATATAGTGTTCCTTTTTCTATATAGTACCTTACAGTTGTTGTTTTTCCAGACTGCAAATTCTCTGGCGTTTCGTGTGGCTTTTTCTAAGATCTGTTGGTGGATCTCTTCCCTGTTTTAGAGTGTATCTCCCTTAAAATTGGACAGACAGATGTGTGCAGGCTGGCAGTGTGACCTTCTCCAACCCGGTTGAGGGTTAAACTATACTGTGATGGGAGAGACCTGAGAAAAGACCAACATGCATTTGTATGGGGCTGACACCCTCATCATGTAGGACAAAATGCTGTAGGAATTACCGCTACATGACCACATGAATACTCTGCTGCACAGTTCTTACAAAGGCACAAGCTTCAGTGCTGGCCCAATACTTCGTGAGATCCTAATTGCCTCAGCTATATCCATCTATACGAGACAGTTCGTTCAAGAAGCACATGTGTGTATGACGTATATTTCGCTTAATGAAAAATTCGATCGTTTTTCCTCTGACGTCGGTTTAAAGCTAAATCTTTCTTTTTCTTTTCTAAATATTATCCGATTGACGTCCCTTGCTTGGGGGCGTGATTATCTCCTCCTGATTCAGCTTCTCGGAAATGTGTATGCACACACGGTAATCAAGCTAGCTACCACAGTAGAGCTTCGATTATCCGAATTAATTTGGTTCAAGGTTGGTTCGGTTAATCAGATAGTTCGGATAATCAAACTTACTTGAGAATACCCATTTTAAACAGAACAAAGTGTAATTAGGCCTACAATTAAATTATTGTACACAAGGTTATTACTTCTGAATTTTGAAATATGAAGTATTATTTTTAAAAATTATTGATTTAGGAAATGGTTTTAAATAATAACCAAAAAATTTTGAAGACACAATGTATTTTGTATTTATTTTGAACTTACCTAATCGTTTGACATGGTTTCAACTATAAATTACCTGACTATTTATTTTTTACATAAACAGAAATAAACAAACACTAGTACTTGCATGGAAATAAAATTATAATGAATCTTGAGAAAGGTGTTTTTTTCTTTCTAAATGTTTATGAAATCTTGAATTTTTCTGTGAACTGTGCGATGTTGTCTTTTTATTCGCAGCGAAGTCTCTCGTCTTTCATTTATATCAGTATTTCCGTAGTTTGGATTTTAAGGACCATCTTCATTGTACATGGACAACGCCATCAGTGCTCCGATCTCCTCCCTTAGATCACACACTGACGATCTCAGCACAGTGCACAAACTCCGTAGCACCGGCGAGAATCCCAATGTGTGTATACAAGAATCACACATTCTATAAATATTTTTGTGGTAAGTAGGTTTATAATTTTTTGAATTTTGCCAGGGCAGCGGCCGTATGACCTGCTCTTTACGGTTTCCAGATGCTGAGGGATTTTTAACGTGCGCAACTTGCACACGGGACTTTCTATTTTTTTCGCCCTTATTCGAGAAGGCTAGGCATCCGATCTCACTACCCAGGAGACTAGGGGGGAGTATGACATCATTAGGACCACTGGTTCTGAAAAAAAATTTCCATAAATTATATTCCCTTTACTGGGAAGCGAACCTGGTACCTACCGTAGAACTGCATTGGGACTGTCGCTCACACCAAGCCATTGCTTCTTCTAAGGCAGTGAAGGCCTCCGCGTGAGTGGGACCACTTTCCGTCTCCTCTTCTTCTTCATCATCAGAATCACCTTGGTTAGTGCACTAAAAGTAGATACTGTAATTTGTGTTTTGTTGCGCAGGCGGTGGATCGGATAATTAATGGTTCGGATAATTGACGTTCAGATAATCGACGTTATACTGTATAATGAACATTCACTATATAAACTGTATGCAAGCAGCATCCGATACTGAACGCAACAAGTGTATGTCTAAGATTTTAATGTCCAGTCAATTAATAAATACTTTTTAGCTCCCCTGTAGAGAAAAGGTCCTAAAAAAACGAAAAGCTGCCTGCCCTGTGCCATCCTTTTAAAGTCTTTCCGTTGTTCTCATCCCTCACTTTATTCAATAATTTTATGTTTTTCGGTCTCTATCTGTCTCTCTTACCCTGGAAGTTCCATTCTGTGCCTTTCCACCATTTTTTCGCAAGTCTGAGGATGTCAGTCATTTATTCTCTGATTTCTGCTGCCACATCTGCAGTTTTCCCTTGTTCGTGGAACGTCGGAGATTTTCCTAGATAGGAGAAGGCGAGTTCAACAACTCTGATTTATGTCCGCTTTCTATTGGTTGCGTTATAACATGTGGTTGTAGCGTGAAAAATAAGAGAAAGATGTAGTATATGGAGACAGACAAGAATAAAAAGTAATAAATAAATGGAAGCTTGTAATGCCATTAGTTACTGAAACTGCGGGTCAATGTGAAAGATAAAGTAAGCCACAGAGTCTCTGCTTCGAGCTGACCAAGACCCTACTCTTGGGGGTCCTGGAAACAGGCTGCATCACTGCAGTCTGGATGAGAGAGTAGGGATCGAAGAGGGAAGGCAAACCCGGTCCCAAAAAATATCGTGCTGAAGTCGGATGTGTCGGCCGAAAGGCGCAGATATCGCAGCTCCGGTGTAAACAGACACAACGCAACCAACGTCCTTTTCATGACGAACGAGGAAGATGAAGATACTTAGCCGCAAACTGTGGCGTCTTTTAGGGCAGCAACAAATTGCTTCCACTTTGTTTGGTCGGCAGCCATCCTTCGTACAGTTCCCTAATTCTGGTTCATTCTTTGCATCTCAGCCTCCACAGTTCTCCGCCAAGTTGTTTTTGGTCGGCCTCTCTTTCGCTTTCCTTCGGGGGTCCGTAGCATAGCTGTTCTTGTAGTGGCATCAGGGTCCCTTCTGAGGACGTGGCCAACCCAACTTCAGCGTCTGCCAACTATGGTGGTGTGCATGTCCTCTTGGTTACTCCGAGTAAGTAGTACTTGGTTGGTGATGGTATTCGGCCAAAAGGTTCGGTGAATATTCCTTAGGCACAATGTGTGTAAAGAGGACAGTTTCGACATTTCCTTCTCTGTTACTCTCCATCATTTCGCACCATAGAGATGCAAAGAAAGAACACGGCTCTCATATAATCTTAATTTGGTGTTTGTGCTGTACTGTAAAGACTTCCAGATGTTGTTGAGACTAGCAAAGGCTGTTCTCGCCACATCGTACAAGTTACGTAATAGTTTTGAGACCAGTAACCTCGCCTCTTATTTGGTTGGCTTGTCAGTCAATTCACGGAAAGTTAAGTAATTTCTGCCTATTTAAAGTAATTTTATTGAGGAAACCTGTTGATAACAACAAGGAAGTCCTTGTTCTTGTATCCCCACGGTAAAAGAGAAAGAGAGAGATCAACAACACGTGGAGAAGAGACCTTGAGAGAAGCTTGAGCTTGATGGCACGGTACAGGAAGACTTGGCTAAAGCATGTTGTAGGCCTATGCTTCTTGGGGAACTGAAGGGTAGTTAATGAAAGCCATTTATTGACTACATAGTAAATGTAAGAAATGTTCACTTCCGGAAGCGAAATTCGTATTATTTTCTGAAGATTTTTTTAAAGGCGGAATATAATTACGCACTTCTGCCCGTAGATTGGCAGACGAAATACTCCCGCTTTTTGTGCTAAGAAGGCCCTAGAGTGCATTACTGAAACGGAGCAAAACAAAAAACGCAATTTTATCAGCATTAGAGTGAAATGTGAGGGGGAAAAAAAGCCCACATATTTTTTTCAGGATCGGATGAAATGCACAAAAAACCATACAATACTGCTGGCGTCAGATGGAACAAAAAGACAATATTTCTTTCTAAGTTATAATGGATTCTGCACCGGAAGCAAAAATTTACGCTGCAAGATGTGAATAACTAAATTAAATCTATGACGTCCTGAGCTATGAATGAAACAGAAACAAAACTATAAAAAAAAACTTAATGAATGCTCGTCTGTTTTTCCCCCGTGAATTAACAGATAAAAACATTTCCTCGGAGGGATTGAACCAGTTGTAAAATAAAAGAAATATTAATCCGCGTTTATTGGTAACGAAGATTTTTTTATTAATCAAGAGGCTGTATTTTGCTGTGGGATTATATTATGTTTATGAAAGGGGAAAAAATTTGCAAGCTCGAATGTTCTCATATAATGTGATAGCTTTTATAGCCTCCTGCCTTTCACGGGGATTCATTTTGTAATGTTTGAAAGTCCCTTTGATCTTCAGAGACAAAAGCCAGAATTCCTTCAACAATTCAGAATTCCTTCTATGAAAGGACAAGGTGATAAGAAGACATGGATCAGTTGTACATTTCACAATTCATTCATTAATTCTTTACGCTATAGCTCGCCAAGAAGCATGGGTCTTCAACAAATATATACAAAGTCCTCCTATGCTGTGCCATCTGCCCAAGGTATTGCCCTGTCTTCTTTATCCTTGTCAATTGTGTCTTCAGGTGCACCTATCATTAAAAGTTACTCGTAGATGGTGTGTTTTTGAAGATTCACCCATATTTTTAAAGATTTCTGAAGATTCCGAGCAGAGTTAGGAAGTGGGCCAACAAATTTTCCGACTCAGAAACCTGAAATTTTAAAAGTCCGACTGCCGACTCTGACTACCGTTTTTTACTAGTCACATGACATACAAATGGGAGTTTAGGTCCGGACATTTTTTACCAACTCTGACTCGACTGAACAGCGACCAACTCTGTGACTTAGACTCTCGACTTAGACTCTCGACTTAGACTCTCGACTCTACAGCCCTGATTCTAAGTCAGTTTAATATGAATGAATGAGGTTACAAATGTCTGGATGTTGATTTCTGTATAGACTTGACAAGCCTCTGGTAGTCCCAGTGGGTCTCTTATCAGACAAGAACAAAATAAGACGACTGCACTGTCGGGCATGTGACCGCAAATCTCATCATGTAAAACAAAGTGCTAAAGAATCCACTGCCGCAGAGCATGTGAAGGCTTTGTGCAGGCCCCTTATGGAGAATGGTGCCGCCACTGCGGCTGATCCCCATGGAAGTAACCCATTTATTGACTCATATTTGTAGATTTGTTATTTGTTTTTTGGCTAAAGTTTTTCCAGGATAGCGTAACCGGCCCCATGCCCACCAATCAACAGTTGCCTTCTACAACATGCCTGGTAGGCTGCAGTGTTATTATTCTTTGCTGCCAGCGTTGCCACTCTGAATTTTGAAAAAAAATAAAAATAAAAATAAAAACCTAGATATCGGCGACCGGCTATTTTGGACGATTTTTTAGCAACATTTTCTGCCGATTTTGAGCGAAATCTAGGCGGCGTTCTTCAATTAATGAAGGAAAATGACACCTAGACGAGAACAAAAAAACTTAGTTCTAGGTGAATCCACCAAGGAGTGGCAACGCTGTTCGCTGCCCATTCTGGCCACGGTAACACACCGGTATTTGTTATCCGGCTTGTTCTAGAAATTAATGTCAGAATTCATTCTTCTTGACACTTCGTTTTGTTTCATTGGATATTGAGTTTTGTTATTAAGCCGCAGGAAAACTGGCGTGTAATATGTGCCCACAAAAATTGAATTCTGAGTGTTGTGAGGGAAAAAAACGTCTGGTGAAATATTCCACATCTGCATAAAATCTGGCTGATATCATTTTTTATTTTGTTTTTGTTTTGTTTTGTCAGCCCTTTAAATCGTTAAATACGGTAAAGAATTTTGTAGCGAAAGTACATCTATTATACTACTTTGATTATTGTAAAGAATTCCATTTTTCGAATGTAGTTTGTAACGGATCAGTAATGTTAAAATGGCCTTAAATATATTCCAAATATAATTCAAAATGTTGAACTCTACTGAAACATTACTGAAATGGTAAGATGTGCTGAAACTTTACTGAAATGATGAGATGTGCTGAAACATGACTAAATGGTGAGATGTACTGAATCAATGCTGAAATGGTGAGATGTGCTAAAACATTACTAAAATGGTGAGGTGTGATGAAACATTACTAACATGATGAGCTGTGATGAAACATTACTAAAATGGTGAGATGTGCTGAATAATTACTAAAATGGTGAGATGTGCTGAAACATTACAAGAATAGTTAGCTGTGAAGAAACATTACTAAAATGGTAAGCTGTGATGAAATATTACTAAAATGGTGGGCTATAATGAAACATTACTAGAATGGTGAGCTATGCTGAAACATTACTAAAATGGTGAGCTGTTCTAAAACATTACTAAAATTGTGAGCTGTGATGAAACATTACTAAAATGGTGAGATGGGCTGATGTAATACTAAATGGTGAGATGTGCTGAAACATTACTAAACTGGTGTGATGTGCTGAAACATTAATAAAATGGTGAGATGTATTGAAACACTACTAAGATAGTGAGCTGTGAGGAAACAGTACTAAATTAGTGAGCTGTGATGAAACATTACTAAAATGGTGAGCTGTGATGAAACATTACTAAAATGGTGAGGTGTGATGATACATTACTAAAATGGTGAGCTGTGATGAAACGTTACTAAAATAGTGAGCTGCGATGAAACATTACTAAAATGGTGAGTTGTGCTGAAACATTACTAAAATAGTGAGCTGTGCTGAAACATTACTAAAATAGTGAGCTGTGGTAAAACATTACTAAAATGGTGAGATGTGCTGATGTAATACTAAATGGTAAGATGTGCTGAAACATTACTAAAATGGTGAGACGTGCTAAAAAAGTTAGTTGCTTATCCTTTACAGGACGTGGCAATCAACCCCAGCTTTTATTGGCTGTTTGTGATTTTTCTAGGCAATTTTTTTCATTCAGTAGTTTGCCATTGCTTTCTGAACGGTACGGCGCTTATACCATTGTTAAAAATCCACACAAAGCGATCTGCTACCAAACCGCCTGCAGCAGGTTTCGAACCTGGTATATCTGGATTATGAAACTAAAATGGTGAGATGTGCTGAAACATTACTAAAATGGTGAGATGTGCTAAAACATTACTAAAATGGTGAGATATATTGAAACACTACTAAAATAGTGAGCTACAGTACTGAAGTAGTGAGCCGTGATGAAACATTACTAAAATGGTGAGAAGTGCTGAAACATTACTAAAATGGTGAGGTGTGATAAAACATTACTAAATGGTGAGCTGTTATGAAACATTACTAAAATGGTGAGCTGTGATGAAACATTACTAGAATAGTGGGCTGTGATGAAACGTTACTAGAATGGTGTGCTGTGATGAAACATTACTAAAATGATGAGCTGTGATGAAACATTACTAAAATGGTGAGCTGTGATGAAACATTACTAAAGTATTGAGATGTACTGAAACACTAATAAAATAGTGAGCTGTACTGAAACACTACTAAAATAGTCAGCTGTGCTGAAACATTACTAAAATGGTGAGCTGTGCTAAAACATTACTAAAAAGGTGAGTTGTGATGAAACTTTACTAAAATGGTGAGATGTGCTGATGTAATACTAAATTGTGAGATGTGCTCAACATTACTAAAATGGTGAGATGCATTGAAACACTACTAAAATAGTGAGCTACATTACTGAAATAGTGAGCTGTGAGGGAACAGTACTAAAATAGTGAGCTGTGATGAAACATTACTAAAATGGTGAGCTGTGATGAAACATTACTAAAGTGGTGAGCTGTGATGAAACATTACTAAAATGGTGAGGTGTGGTGAAACATTACTAAAATAGTGAACTGTGATAAACCATTACTAAAATGGTGAGCTGTGATGAAATATTACTAAAATGGTGAGATGTGCTGATGTAATACTATAGCACGTTTCACTAGCTTTGCCCAACTTCAAAATGCTATATCTCAGCGAATATATAACGCATATAAGTGAAATTTTGTGTGTGAATTTGAAATGGTATAGACCCTATGAATTAAATTTTTCATTAAAATGCGGCCATTGGTTTCAATTTTCGTTTCTTTGCAATATAATATAAAATCCTACTTGCCAACGCACATCACACGCACACATATTGAAATGTCTACAGTAAATTATACGACCTCATTTGCACATTTTTGGTTTATCAAGCAATTGGCATGATTTTTGAGTGAAATTGCGTGAAATCGCACTTCTTGAACATAAAACAGTTTATATCCGGTGCAACGCACACATTGTCAATCAGAGGTGTGTCTACAAAAATTATTGTGTGGTTAAGAAGGAAAAATGAGTCTGCGAGTACATTTTATGACATTACAGCAAATCACAAATAGGATTTTTAAGTATTTCTGCAATGAAGCTACTCGAGGAAAACTATATCATTCTATTTCAAACCCACAAAAGAGGACTATTCACGCCTTGGGGATAAGCAAACGATCATTGCACCGCTGGATAGCGACATCTGAAATGTCTAATTCCAGTGTTTTACACACGAAAATTAGGCCAAGAGTGGTGGATATTTTGACAGAGAATTGATCCGCAGAGAAATTTGCAATATGTTTCACAATAATGAGGCAGTGACTTTAAGGAAATTGAAAATGTGGTTAAGAAAGAATAATGACAATGATATTTCCAAATCTACGCTATGGAGGACTATTAGGAGTTTGGGATTCACTTTTAGAAAATATGTTGGTGGTAGAAACCTTATTTGTGAGAAGCCTCATATAGTTGCAATGAGAAGCAAATATTTACGCGAGGTCAGTGAAATTAGAAGAGATTGTTATGATTTTGTGTATTTAGATGAAACTTGGATCAATGCGCACCACAGTAATGAACGAGAATGGCAATCATCTGATGGAACAACTAAGAGACTAGTACCAAGCAGCAAAGGACAGCGCCTAATAATTGCACATCCAGGAAGCAGCCATCATGGGCTTCTAAATAATACTGAACTCATATTTGTTTCAAAATCCACAGATAATAGGGATTACCATGCAGAGATGAATGGCAAGATATTTCAAGATTGGATTGTGAATCATGTACTTCCTTCCTTGGATAGACCGTGGTGTTTGATAATGGATAATGCCTCATATCACAACGTTGTGGCACCAGAAGATAAAGTTTCTAATTCACCAAGTATTAAAGATGTAATAAAGATTTGGCTGACCATAAACAACATTCCATTCAACGAAATGTCCATGAACCTGAATTACTTGGAATTGTAAAAAAAGACACAGCATACAAAGATATTTCACATAGACAAGGCAATCCATGAACATGGTCACAGATGTTTAAGATTACCTCCTTACCATTCTCACTTAAACCCAATAGAATTAGTATGGGCTAAAATTAAGGAACAGGTAGCAACAGAAAATAGAACGTTCAAATTAAAAGATGTTGAAATACTTATAAAAGCCGCCATCTCCAATATAGCCAGGGATTATTGGAAGAAAAGTGAGAACCATGTGTTACAAGAGGAAGAGGAATATTGGAAGAATGATGGTTTGTCCTTCATTCAGCCGAGATTGATTTTCAATTTCTCAGAGACATCTGATTATGATTCGGATGAAGTTTAATTTCTTTAAAGATGACCTTACCGTTATTTACAATCACATTAGAGGAGCAACGTTCCATTATGATATTTATGAACCGCAAAGAGATGATACCCATTGAAATAATTAGATCAAGGAAGGTCCAGTTTGGTAGCGCATTAAATGTCAATGACAAACAATGTCACGAGTATCTCGCATGCAGATCATTTAAGAAATCATCTTCAACACGTATTCAATTGCAAACGTGATGGCCACATTATTGTAATAGTAGACACGCCTATGCCTAATCAATTCACAGAATCTGTGCATGAAGTGGTAAAATTTCTTTTCTCGATACACAATAATTAGTATGCCGACAAAGATCAAAGGATTTCATCCGTTTATTGGAACTGGACAAGATGCACAGATATAAAGTATATATTTGTTGGGTCTAACCCAATATAACATCGTATGCAAAAAATGGCATTAATACGTTAGACGGTTAATCAGATAATTACATTTGTTTGAGGGCAAAGCTAGTGAAACGTGCTATAAAATGATGAGATCTGCTGAAACATTACTAAAATGGTGAGAGTTATTGAAACACTACTAAAATAGTGAGCTGTGATGAAACAGTGCTAAAATGGTGAGCTGTGGTGAAACATTACTGAAATAGTGAGCTGTGATGAAACACTACTTATATGGTGAGCTGTAATGAAACATTACGATAACAGTTAGTTTTGCTGAAACATGACCAAATTACTACATGTTTAGATCTGCTGTTAGACCTGGCTGACCTTATTATGACATACACAGGTTAAGAGAAGCGGAAGTAGACCGTAAAAACATGGAGAAGAGAACTGGAGACAGAAATGACAATGATGAAAGCAAGGAAAGACCTTGACCTGTAAGCAAGAGGAATGATGACCTAGCATACGTTTGTAGAAGGTATGTGCGCCTTGAGGAGCTGACGAGTAATCAATGAAAAGAAATTAAACCCAACACAATTCATATGTCGTCAGTCCTATTGTGTGGCTGTGAAACATGGAGATCAACATAACAACCAGACTTTTATAAATGAGTGGTTTCTGAGAACAGAAATATTCAAATAGTGTGGAAAGATCACCAATGTGGAACTGATAACAAGAACCAGACATGTGCCTGTAGAACGGGTGACCAGAAGAAGGTGCTGGCAATGGACAGGTTACATACTGAGAAAACCTGGCACTTCTTTGACTTGTTCGTATAGTTTATTGAAGTTTTTATGGCTTAAAGTTTCTATAGAATGGAGTAGCCGATCCTATTCCAAACTCTTCTTAGATGCTTATTACGACATGCATAGCATGTTTGAATCTTACTATTCTTTGATCTCCTTTCAGTCTCCGGTAACACATACTTACTTACTTAGTCGTTCCCCTTCTACCGTAAGGCTCCGGTAACACATGGGTGTTTCTTGTTTATTTATTGGTTTCATTTCTTTTTATTTTAGTAGCGTTACTTTTAGTAGCAATTTCTTTGACATAATGAGGTTTCCAGCCACATTTAATGTTTCCAGATTACTAAAGCTTTTATTATTCCTACTATTATTAGTAATAATACACAGCGTGCTATGCTCCACCTGGAACGAGAAGTGAGTACTAGTAGCAAATGTAGGAATGGTGTTTTAACAGTAATGATAGACTAAGAATTACGAGTACTTTTAACATTAGCAAGACGAGGCATAGCGCGAACTATCCATTCTGAAAGCAAGTGTTTGCACAAAGTTAATTCCAAAGCTTGCACTTTTAAGAAAATCTGAAGGGATGGAAATAAAAGAGGTCTTACGGTAATAACTTAGTAATAAGAAATGCTTCAGGAAACGGCTAATAGAATGCGACACCGAAATAAAGTGAAGGAAAGGGAGAAAAGGGGTTGAAGTATTAATAAAATAATGATCTGTGAACATAATATCATTTCTTGCCAATGTCTGCCTACAGGTATGGTCGTCAAGATGCGATGAGATGGCCTTCGGATGCAAATTGCGTCCAAAAGTGCAGCAATTTGCGCAAAAGACGTGCTGATAATGTCCATTAAATACGAAAAGTTGCTTCCGTTAAATGTTGCATAGAAGGACAGCGCAGCAAGAAGTAATACATTTTTTTGGTTTAACGTTCATGATGAATGTAACAAAGTGTGATATTTGGAGAAAAGTTTAAGATGTAGCAGTCAATAAGTGGGGACAGTGAGAAAGAATGCAGCTTAAATAGCACGTTATTTAATTGTTAGCTTGTTTTATTATGCAACGGGAACTTGGGTGTGAATATAGATAGATAGACAGCAAGAGCGGTAACTATATAGATGATAAACAGATACGTTCATTGTCATAAGGTAAGATAAATAGACAGATGTATGTATGGTTGTACAATGTGGTTAAATACATAGACAGGTATATGGTTAAATAAATACATAGATATACATATGGTGAAATAAATACACAGACTTATGGTTACATAAATACACAGATGGATGTGGTTAAATAAATTCAGAGACAGACATATGGTTAAATAAAAGCACATATATACATATGGTTAGATAAATACACAGATGAGCTGTAAGGGATCCCGTTACACGCTCATTGAGGCATATTGGAATATTGTGTTAGACCAATATTTTCTTGACCATTGTCATGAAATATTCTAATCCACATATATAAATTATTAGGTAAATATGAAGCCTAACAAATAAAATTAATAAAGAGAAGAGCAATGGTAAAATAACAGTGCTGTCACAAAGAATGTACTCGAAATCCCCCTTGTTTTCTGCTTCGTCTGCAAATTGTAACGCTTTCACGTTGATATAAAAGCTTACTGTATTATTACCCGCCTTCTTCAATGAAACGTGTGCTGCATTTCTAAGAAAAACATTGAGACGTACTGCGTAATGACCTAAATTAATCCTAACATTAATTATACTGCGTTACCAAAACGAACGAACAGATGGACAAAAGGATAAAGAGAGAGGGGAGGGCTGAAAATCAGGAACGCATGCATCACGCGTGTAAGTCTACATGCACTAATTTTTTTTCAGACGGACAGTGATAAAATACACTACCCTTTCCCAGAGTTAGGTTTATAAATCATAAAAAACTCTTATTAGAAAAGATAACATTAGATGGGTTTACGGTTGAGAACATAACAGTACCCAGACAGCACATCTTCGAAACAGGAGGTAGAAGAAATTGCATATTTTGAATGCAGCCACGTAGCTCCTTTAAATTTGTATTTTTGGGTTCCTTAGGGCTTGCTGACAAATAATATGTAAAACGTTACGCAAATAGTCCAGGAATTAATAAATTATACCCAAAATAAAATATTGGGGGTGCCTGACAGCATAAAATCATTTCTGCTCATAAGATTTTTTTTTAACGTGTTTGAAAAAAATTTACGTTACAGAAATAGCCTACCATGTAAACTCCAAATTGATTGGAGCGCAACAAATGAAAGCCTAACCACGATTGGTCGGGCTATAAATACTATCTTGGTTGTTAGGGGAAACGGGGGAAAGGTAACATTTTTTCAAACACTTGTCGAAACGGGGCTCATTGGTCAGACTCGCTGATATACACACTTGGGAGCGTTAGTTCGAAACCACTTGTTTAAAATAGCTTGATAAAGCATCAGTGCGTTGAAGCCAGCATATATTTTGCTAAATAAAAGCCTGGAAGATAAGCAGATGGGAATTTGTGCCAGTTTGTGCCAGAATTCATTGCTAATCAACGTATCTGTGTTTATTCGTATGAATTGTGGTAAGCTTGAACCATTCAATATCTTTTAATGAAAATTGAATGTGAATTGTTGATTTATGCCTGTATATATATGTGTAGTTCAGTGGCCAACGTGAGGTAAAGCCTGTAATGCTCCAGCCTGAACAGAGGGTGTCGGAGAGAAGTAAAACGGCATGGAATGGCCAAACAGTACACTGACACCTGGATGATTGACTAGAAAGAAATAATGCTGGAAGTGCAGAGGCGTAGTAACCATTAAGAAGGGTAATACTGGAATAAAGTATTTCAAATGAAGCTGACAGTTGGCCTAATGCTCTGAACTCAATGTTTGTGCTGTGTTGTGATCAATGTAACAAGAGAGTTTAAGTTAGTTATGAAGTAGAAGGTACATCCTTCTTGATTTCAGGGACAGTGGTCTTGATGGTACTGAGCAGCACCTGGTCAGAGCTTTGCTGAATCCAGTGTCGGACAGCATACTCCTTGGTCCTTTTAGCTATCAGTGAGGTGTCTCCAGAGCCCAGAGGAGAATTCGAGCAGAGGAGTCCTTTCCTGCCGCCATCACGCCAGATAAGCTAACTTGGCCAGCTGAGCTCAACATTATGTCCCCTCATCTTGAACTGACTTTGTAAAATTAACATTAAGAGGGGAATTTACTTGTCTTAAAATCAGGAACTGTGAACATCTCCAATACTAGTCCCTAAAGACAAACTATTGAAGTCATGATGACAAATACCAACAGAGCTTGAACAAAACAAAACCAGTATTACCTCATTTTACTACTACACAACTGACACACATAGAAAGAACATTTGTAATAATATATGTCACTACAATATTCATATTAAATACATTCTGTACATAACTTGTAATTTAAATTGATTGTGATTCCTGGTTCCCTTGTAGTTGAATCAGGACACATATTCATTCATGCCAGTAATGAATACATATTGTTTATTTGAAAGTTTATCAGTGACTCTTTTAAGATATCTTTGTAGAGTGTTATATGTATGTGAGTGTCACAGTGTTGTCAAGAGTAGTGGATTAAATTAAATTGTTTATCTGTCTGTTGTTGTGACTTACACTTCACCATACTCATACCCTAGACACATAACGTAGCATCACACTATTCCAGAATAATTCTGACTGAGATATATAGATATGTGGTAGCAAGTAAGGTTATCTATAATACACTACTCTTAATAGATATAGATACCTTCACAGCTGATCTCAGTCAGTACACTAAGTTCCCTATAAGTATTTATAACATCCCACTTCACCACATATATTGGGGGCTCGTCCGGGATTTTGAATCTTTAACTATTAAAAATATTGGGGGTAATTCACTTCAGGGAATATAAGAATTAAAAGGTATCCTTGGGTGGAATTAAATAAGGTTGAGCTCACGGTGCCTGTGTTGTCCATTAGATATATAGTTAGAAATTGAATTGTTGGGTAGACATTATAAAAATTTACCTGATAGACAATGGCGGACCTGGCCAAATTTCGATCTGCTGCGGTTCAGACTGCAAAAGAGTTAGGATTAGATGGGCAAGTTATGGTTGCCTATGTCACAACGGAATGTGACAAATTTATTGAACGCGAAGAAAGAAGATTAGAAAAAGAAGGCGAAAGAAGGTTAGAGGCTGAAAGGGAAATTAAGAAGTTACAATTTGAAGCTGAGGCTGAGACTAAGAGGTTGCAGATTGAGGCTGACAAAGAGGCTAAGAAATTGGAAGCAGAAAGAGAAGACAAAAGATTAGCTGCAGAAAGAGAAGAGAAGAAATTAGCTGCAGAAAGAGAAGAGAAGAGATTAGCTGCAGAGAGGGAAGCAGAAAAGGAGGAGAAGAGATTACAAAGGGAACATGAGTTACGACTAAGGGAGTTTGAGTTTCAAGGCCATGCTCCTGAAAATGGTGCCAGTCCCTTTGCCTCTGATGCTACGGTTACTCAGGGAGCCTCGACCTCAGCTATGAACTTTCATTTAGATCATTTTGTTGAGAAAGACGATGATATTGAGAGCTATATAAATAGGTACGAACTATTAGCTACCACGTATGGGTTAGAGAGAGAAAGGTGGAGCTTAAAGTTATCTCAGGGACTTCGTGGGGCAGCTTATGAAGTTTTTGCAAAAATGAGCAGAGGTGATCAGGAAAATTATGACATGCTAAAGCAGGCTCTTTTGTTAAGGTATGAAAAGAATGCAGAGTTTTACAGGAAAAAATTTAGGAATGCTAAACTACTGTCAGGTGAAACCTATCACCAGTTCTCTGCACGAATCGAGACATACTTGGAGAAATGGACTTCTCTGGGGAAAACCCAAGATCTTAAGGAAATGGTCCTTATAGAGCAACTAAGAGAGTCCATGGCTCCAGACCTGAGAAAGTTTCTCATGGAACAAGGTGCAGAGAGGTTGGGTGAGTTGCTAAATGTTGCTGAAAGGTATCAAGCAGCTCAAGCAGAGGTAACAGGTAATAAAAAGAAACAGGTGGACAACTTTAGGGCATCACAGAACTTTAATAAATTGGATCCTAGGGATCAAAATAAAGGTAAGCACCAATTTGATAGGCCACGGTATGAAAATAAAAATAAATTCCCACAATTCGATGAAAGGAAATATAATGAAAGAAAATCTTTCAACCAAGGAAAAAGATGGTGTAAGAATTGTCAGATGGACAATCATGACACTGACCGTTGCAGAAGGAAACCTGTGTATATGGCAACCCTTCAGGTCAGGTCGACCTCAAGACAGGAGGAGGATATTATGTTAGATACCACTCCAGAAGAGATGAGGAAGGTACAGGCTGGGGATAAAACACTCAAGCCTTGTTTCAGAAAATTGTCAACTTGTCATACAACTCCAGGCAAGGGAGATTTTTACATGAAAAACAAGTTGATGTATAGGAAGGCCGGAACTAGATCCCATGGTCACGGACAGCTGGTTCTTCCAAAAAGATACAGGACAGAATTAATAAGGAGCCTACATGTGAAACCAGATGGGGACCATGAGAAAATAGGTACCATCATTCAAAAGGTGGCTCACAATTATTATTGGCCCAAAGCAAGATGGGACATTGAAAATTTTGTAGAAAGGTGTAGCATAGCACATGAGGGAACACCCACAAGTGGGAACATGGATCAGGACCTGGACACGCCACGGGGCAAAATTAGGCCTGATAATAGAAAGAAATATAGATTTGATAAAGTGGACCAAATGGAATGGGAAGCCCCTTTTCACGGACAAGCTTCACTTAACTGTTTTACAATGGCCACTATGCGGAGAGTGCAAAAGGATGTCTTACCCCAGGATAAGCCGACAATCCCTCAATCGGACTTAAACAAACTGGAGGAAGAGGATGTAGAGAGGAAATCTCTCATCAAGAATTTTAAGAGGGGAGAAAGCCCCAAGACAAGAAAAATTGGTAGCGGTCGTTTTGTGAATGATAATTCTGGGAGGAAAAATCATCACTATAAAGATTCAAGTGGAAGAGACCATACCGGTGCATGGACAAATAGGTCCACACAATTAAAGGTCCATATGTAGCTTTGTTAAGAACGTGGACTGATGAAAAGGCAGAGGAAAACATTACATCTTCATACCAATATGTGAATGAGCTGACCACTCGGTTGAAAACTGGCTGGAAACTTGCCAATGAAAATTTGAAACAAGCCAGGAAGAAACATGCTGCCTATTATAACAGGAAGGCGAAAGACAGAAATTTGGCTGTGGGAGAGAAAGTACTGCTTCTTTTGCCCGGGAGTCAGAATAAGTTACAAATTGGATGGCAGGGTCCATATACAGTTCTAGAGAAGGTGTCTAGAACAAATTATAAGATAGATAAGAAGGGGAAAGAAAAAATCTATCATGTGAATCTCCTGAAGAAATATTTGGAAAGAGAACATCAGGAATAGACACACTTGTTGACCTTGTCCATCGCCATGGAGATGAAAAAGGAACCACTTTCATCATTTGAATATCCATTACACCCCTGTGAGACAGCAGCACAGGTGAAAATCAGTACACATTTAACGAAAACTCAGAAAGAGAGAGTGCAACAGGTTCTAAATAATCATGCAGAGGTGTTAACAGACCGACCAGGGCATACAAACCTATTGGAATATGATATGAAACTCATAGACTCCACACCTGTCTGTATGAAACCATATTCGATTCCGTTTGCTAAGGAAAAAGCTTTGAAGGAAGAGATAGACTATCTGTTGAAGGAAGGAATTATTTCGCACAGTGAGTCTTCGTATAGTTCCGGGGTGGTACTCTTAAGGAAGCCCTCTGGAGAACATAGACTCTGTATAGATTACAGGAGACTGAATGCTATTACAGAAGGACAGGTGGATCCATTGCCGGATACAAATCAGCTGTTTGCCAGACTAAATAAAGCTAAATATTTCTCAAAAGTGGATCTGAGTAAAGGATACTATCAGATTCCAGTAAAGCCTGAGGTTAGACCATACCTAGCTTTTAGTACCTCAGAAGGACACTATGAGTTTAATAGATTGCCATTTGGATTGAAGAATGCGCCTAGTGTCTTCTCTAGAATGATGAGAAAATTATTGGATCCTCTGAATAATCCCTGTATAACAAATTTTATGGATGATATCCTTATAGCAACAGAAACATTTGAGGAACACATTAACTCTCTGAACATGCTGTTTGATCGACTTAGGGAGGCAAATTTAACAGCCCGACCAACCAAATGTTGCGTTGGATGTAAAGAATTGGAATTTTTGGGACACACAGTTTATCAGGGAAACATGACCCCTGACCCAAAGAACTTAGAGAAACTACAGAAAGCCCCGAGACCACAAACCAAGAAGGACGTGAGATCCTTTGTCTCATTATGTGGTTTCTACCAGAAGTATATCAAAAACTTAAATTCCATATGTGCACCGTTAACTGAATTGACACGTAAAGGACTTCCAGATCGCATTACATGGACACCACAATGTGAAATGACTTACCAAGAATTGAAGGAAAAGCTCACAAGTAAACCCATTTTGAAATTACCTGACTTAAGTCAAGAATTCATAGTAAGGACGGATGCAAGTAATATTGGGCTAGGTGCAACTTTACTACAGAAATCAGATGCATTGGATGGGGAATTAAGCCCAGTGGCATATGCTAGCAGAAAGTTGAATAAAGCTGAAATCAACTACTCAACTAGCGAAAAAGAATGTCTTGCAGTAATATGGGCGATAAAGAAATTCAATATTTATCTATATGGGAAGGCATTTAAGTTGCAAACAGATCACAAACCTTTATCGTTTTTTAGCACAGGCTAAGCATGAGAACTCTAGGTTACTCCGATGGTCTTTGCTTCTGGCTCCATATAATTTTAGCATTGAGTATATATCTGGAAAAACCAATTTGGGAGCTGATTTTTTAAGCCGCCATCCGTGTGATGAGAATCACCGTAAACCCCAGAAATAATAATAATTTTCTCTATGTGTATATAGAATAAAGGACTGACATATAATGTCTGTTTTAAGAGGGGAGGTGTCATGAAATATTCTAATCCACATATATAAATTATTAGGTAAATATGAAGCCTAACAAATAAAATTAATAAAGAGAAGAGCAATGGTAAAATAACAGTGCTGTCACAAAGAATGTACTCGAAATCCCCCTTGTTTTCTGCTTCGTCTGCAAATTGTAACGCTTTCACGTTGATATAAAAGCTTACTGTATTATTACCCGCCTTCTTCAATGAAACGTGTGCTGCATTTCTAAGAAAAACATTGAGACGTACTGCGTAATGACCTAAATTAATCCTAACATTAATTATACTGCGTTACCAAAACGAACGAACAGATGGACAAAAGGATAAAGAGAGAGGGGAGGGCTGAAAATCAGGAACGCATGCATCACGCGTGTAAGTCTACATGCACTAATTTTTTTTCAGACGGACAGTGATAAAATACACCACCCTTTCCCAGAGTTAGGTTTATAAATCATAAACAACTCTTATTAGAAAAGATAACATTAGATGGGTTTACGGTTGAGAACATAACAGTACCCAGACAGCACATCTTCGAAACAGGAGGTAGAAGAAATTGCATATTTTGAATGCAGCCACGTAGCTCCTTTAAATTTGTATTTTTGGGTTCCTTAGGGCTTGCTGACAAATAATATGTAAAACGTTACGCAAATAGTCCAGGAATTAATAAATTATACCCAAAATAAAATATTGGGGGTGCCTGACAGCATAAAATCATTTCTGCTGATAAGATTTTTTTTTAACGTGTTTGAAAAAAATTTACGTTACAGAAATAGCCTACCATGTAAACTCCAAATTGATTGGAGCGCAACAAATGAAAGCCTAACCACGATTGGTCGGGCTATAAATACTATCTTGGTTGTTAGGGGAAACGGGGAAAGGTAACATTTTTTCAAACACTTGTCGAAACGGGGCTCATTGGTCAGACTCGCTGATATACACACTTGGGAGCGTTAGTTCGAAACCACTTGTTTAAAATAGCTTGATAAAGCATCAGTGCGTTGAAGCCAGCATATATTTTGCTAAATAAAAGCCTGGAAGATAAGCAGATGGGAATTTGTGCCAGTTTGTGCCAGAATTCATTGCTAATCAACGTATCTGTGTTTATTCGTATGAATTGTGGTAAGCTTGAACCATTCAATATCTTTTAATGAAAATTGAATGTGAATTGTTGATTTATGCCTGTATATATATGTGTAGTTCAGTGGCCAACGTGAGGTAAAGCCTGTAATGCTCCAGCCTGAACAGAGGGTGTCGGAGAGAAGTAAAACGGCATGGAATGGCCAAACAGTACACTGACACCTGGATGATTGACTAGAAAGAAATAATGCTGGAAGTGCAGAGGCGTAGTAACCATTAAGAAGGGTAATACTGGAATAAAGTATTTCAAATGAAGCTGACAGTTGGCCTAATGCTCTGAACTCAATGTTTGTGCTGTGTTGTGATCAATGTAACAAGAGAGTTTAAGTTAGTTATGAAGTAGAAGGTACATCCTTCTTGATTTCAGGGACAGTGGTCTTGATGGTACTGAGCAGCACCTGGTCAGAGCTTTGCTGAATCCAGTGTCGGACAGCATACTCCTTGGTCCTTTTAGCTATCAGTGAGGTGTCTCCAGAGCCCAGAGGAGAATTCGAGCAGAGGAGTCCTTTCCTGCCGCCATCACGCCAGATAAGCTAACTTGGCCAGCTGAGCTCAACATTATGTCCCCTCATCTTGAACTGACTTTGTAAAATTAACATTAAGAGGGGAATTTACTTGTCTTAAAATCAGGAACTGTGAACATCTCCAATACTAGTCCCTAAAGACAAACTATTGAAGTCATGATGACAAATACCAACAGAGCTTGAACAAAACAAAACCAGTATTACCTCATTTTACTACTACACAACTGACACACATAGAACATTTGTAATAATATATGTCACTACAATATTCATATTAAATACATTCTGTACATAACTTGTAATTTAAATTGATTGTGATTCCTGGTTCCCTTGTAGTTGAATCAGGACACATATTCATTCATGCCAGTAATGAATACATATTGTTATTTGAAAGTTTATCAGTGACTCTTTTAAGATATCTTTGTAGAGTGTTATATGTATGTGAGTGTCACAGTGTTGTCAAGAGTAGTGGATTAAATTAAATTGTTTATCTGTCTGTTGTTGTGACTTACACTTCACCATACTCATACCCTAGACACATAACGTAGCATCACACTATTCCAGAATAATTCTGACTGAGATATATAGATATGTGGTAGCAAGTAAGGTTATCTATAATACACTACTCTTAATAGATATAGATACCTTCACAGCTGATCTCAGTCAGTACACTAAGTTCCCTATAAGTATTTATAACATCCCACTTCACCACAACCATCGGCACACTAGGGATGATATGGTCAGCATCACGCCGGCCGCCTTAACCATCCCAGAGTTGCTCTAGTGACCAATATTTGAGGCTGGGTCGACCCCGGAGCCGTTTGCGGTCAAAAACCCCACCTCAACTGGGGATCGAACCATGGACCACCGAGCTAGGAAGGCAGTGCACTAACCACTGCGCTACCGCGGCGCCACAGATGAGCTGTACTGATAATATATAATGTACGAGGGCTGTCCGGAAAAGAACCGGCCATAATTAATATTAGAAAAATCGTTTGCGCGACATCGATGTAACTTGGCAGCCAAATAGAGTGGCCTGTTATGCACATACGTGTGCAATGTTGACGTTGCTGCACCAGTCAGTGCGACTATTAAAAGCCGTTTAGTGAGCACGTGCACTGTGTGGTCGTCGCATTCAAAATGGCTGAACGAGTAGAGCAAAGAATCTGCATCAAATTTTGCGTCAAGCTGCAACATTCCTCCACGGAAACTATTATGATGATTCAGAAGGCTTTTGGAGACGATGCAATGAGTGCTACACAAATAAAGGTGTGGCACAAACGCTTCAAAGATGGTCGAGAATCTGTTGAATGTGATCCCATTTCTGGAAGTCCTTCTTCGGGCATGGAAAACCAGGCGACTTCCACTGAGACGACTGAGCCTTCGTTTCTGGATCAAAGCAGTAGATCCTCGATTCATCTCCTGTTATGACTTTCTTCATGAAATCTGGGTTATTGGTTGCGGTTTGAAGCAAATCATTAACAACTGTGGCACGAAGTTCCTTCTGCTCTGGTAGCAGAATCCGCGGAACGAATTTTGCCACGACACGTCTCATACCCAGATCCTGGGTCAGAATCTCGGATACAATAGTTTTTGGAATTCCCTAATCTTTTTCTAGTTCTCGCACTGTCAGTCGCCGATCTTTGTTGATTGCAGCCCGTACACGTTCAACATTTTCCGGTGTTCTGCTTGTTGCAGGCCTTCCAGAAATGGGATCACATTCAACAGATTCTCGACCATCTTTGAAGCGTTTGTGCCACATCTTTATTTGTGTAGCATTCATTGCATCTTCTCCAAAAGCCTTCTGAATCATCATAATAGTTTCCGTGGAGGAATGTTGAAGCTTGACGCAAAATTTGATGCAGATTCTTTGCTCTACTCGTTCAGCCATTTTGAATGCGACGACCACACAGTGCACGTGCTCACTAAACGGCTTTTAACGGTCACACGGACTGGTGCAGCAATGTCAACATTGCACACGTATGTGCATAACAGGCCACTTTATTTGTCTGCCAAGTTACATCGATGTCGCGCA
>JAMPIV010017663.1:0-65000 GCA_024509875.1 Oreohelix idahoensis | reverse complement strand
TGGGACCCCCAAAACCCCCACCCCCCCCCCCCCCCCCCCCCCACCCCCCCAGCCCCCCCCCCCACCCCCCCCAACCCCCCCCCCCCCCACCCCCCCACCCACCCACCAACCCCCCCCCCCCCCCCCCCACACCCCCCCCCCCCCCCCCCACACACCCACCCCCACCCCACACCCCCCACCCCCCCCCCCCCCCCCCCACCCCCCCCCCCCAACCACCCCCAAACCCCCACCCCCCCCCCACCCCCCCAAATGCCAACCCCCCCCCCCACCAACCCCTGCCACCATCCCCACCTCCCCCACCCCCCCCCCCCCACCCCCCCCCCACCCCCCCCCCCCCCCAACCCCCCCCCCCCCGTCCCGCCCCGCCACCCCCCCCCCCCCCCCCCACCCCCCCCATCCCCCCCCCCCCCCCACCCCCCCGCCCCCCTCCCCCCTCCCCCCCCCCCCGCCCCCCGCCCCCCACGCCCCCCCCCCCCTCCCCCAAAATAACACCCCCAACACCCCCCCCTAAAACCCTCCCCACTAAAAACCCTATCCCTAACCCCCCCTTTGGCCACCCAACACCTTATCAATTTTGTAATCCCACAGCCATTTATAAGAAAAATTTCAGTGATCCCATTCCTCAAACCTTCCTTAAATCCCACTATATTCCCCCTAAAACATAACCCACCTTAACTATTTCTTACCACACCAGCAAAACCCCAAAAACCCATCCTACAATAAAACCCCACCCCAAACCACTCTGATAATTAGTCACGAAACATACTTGCAACACTATACCGTACACCTTAAATACAACAAAGGCACATACAAACTAACAAAACCAAACGGTAAACACCTCCATTTGTTAACCTTCCCCAAAACTCTCTTTTAATAATCCTTGAAGAAACTACATACAATACTTTTACAATATTAAGAATTAAAGCAACACAATCCGAAATGCAAAACAAACTGCTAACCAACCCCTCCCTACGCCATACAAAATCCTCATCCAATCCGATAAACCGTGGTAATAATAACCCTCAACCAACCAAAAACCTTCCCCCCCAAAATTTGGCAAATCGCCAAAAGTACATTCCTCATACCGGGTGCGGCAATATCATAATCTCCCAAACAGTGCCCAAGGAAAAATAGACAATGGTTCAACGCAATCGATCAGCCGCCAGACGATACCTAAAAATAAGGTCAGGATTCAGAACCCAAATCATAGTGCCCCCCGGCATGGGCGGGCAGGGGCCTCCAATCTGTCCTTTCAAAAGACATCGCAAAGCAAACGTGTCAACTTAAGCCTCTAAAGTAAATATCCAACTAAATACCAAACGCGATAGAAAATAAGAAAAGTGCGAACATCAAATGAGATGCCTTATGAAAAGAAAAAAAGAAGGATTTCCAACCTTGTTTGGTTTATTATTGAGCTTGAAAAATAACCAAACAACTGGGGGTCTTCGCGTCGCTATGCAGACAGTCCCCCCAGCCCCGTTCTAACCATTACCACTGATTATTCTTCAATATGAAAGTCCATAAATGTCCAAAATGTCATTAATAAAGACAATACCACAATAAAAATCTTTAATCATAGAACAATAATAGATCCTCAGCCACATTATTTTCTTTTTCGCTGCTTAAGGAGCAGAGGGCAATCACTGTCAGGATGCCTACACCAAAGAACTCATATGACCTTGTAGTGCTGGCTTTAGCTGGGGGTAGCAGGACAATCAAAAAAACACCAATGGGGGGGACAAATGAGGTTGCTAGCCAAACAAAAAGCGTGTGCACAACATCATAAATCAGTCACCTCTGGGTTGACCTGTACCCAATGTCCGCACTCCACCAAGTCGATCGCGATTAACAAGTCCTGTCAAGAAAGACTGCCTGCTTGTTTTTCATCTGCCTCATTTCTCTCGTATACTAACTATGTCATCCTCTCATGTTATCATATAAGACTACAAACTTTGATTCCTTGTTGTCAGAGACATCCACACACACACACACACACACACACACACACACGCGCGCGCGCACACACACACACACAGAGAGAGAGAGAGTATGATAATGATAATCTTTTCCACCCCACTTTCTATCTTCACTAACAGCTGCTTGGTCAGTAATGCTCAATCCGTCTTAACAAATCCACACTCTTAACACTTAGCGATATTTGCGTCTAATACACAAACAGCAGAAAGAATATTCCTCCTGAACAGTGATGCAGCAAAAAGTCAGCTTTCCGCTAGAACTGCTAAAAGCCTGCTTCCGTGTTCTGTTCTGTATTTAGCACAGTTTCCTTTCATAGAATGGGTCTTTTATATTCCTGATTAAACTTTTCTACGCCTGACAAAACCGTCGCGTATTACTTGTCTTACTACGTGTATCCATGACAACCCATAGTCTTGAAGTATTTGTGCAATCCAGATTAAATCCGTGGTTTTCCTGATTAAAAATGTAATGCTGATTAAAGTTTTTGTATGTTTATAGCTTGAAGGAGCGACAGATTGTGATGGTCATGGTTTAACAATAAGTCCAATAGATGACACTAGAAAAGTCAGGAAATTTGTTAATGAGAACACAGTGCTGACTGTATGTTCTGTGCTAGGATGACAGTAGAAAGTCGGGAAGTGTTTTAGCGTGATGAGATAATGCTATAATGATAATTCTCTCCGTTTGTACGTCGGTCACATCTAAGGGATGCAACTGTGGTTGAAAGTTAGACATTAATTGTATTGGGTGACAACACTCCCTTAATATAAGGTACTCTCCCGAAAACTAGTAACACTACTCCAATGGAAGACATTTTATCGGTGTGGGAACCCAGTTTCATTCTGGACACGGATTTAACTCATTATTTTGTTAAAAATAACCTTAAGATGTAAGTTTTTGATTGTTTCTTCAAGACAAAATTTTAATTTAAAGTGTTGCAGACTTATTATTATGGATCAAAATGATAAGATGGCTGCAAAACGAGCTGCAGATGATAAGAGGAAGAGACGATCGCGTCAATCACAACGAGCAAGCCAGACTCTAGATCTGTGCCGAAGAATCAAGCTTAGTCCAGACAAAGAACAAAGGAACTTTTATAATTTGAAATTAAGAATATTTTTAAAATATAAATACAGTATTTTTGATTTGAATGGAGTTCATATACTTCTCCGTCATTATTGACTTGGACTGGTTTATAAAACTTGCCTAGTGCTTAATAAGACAGATTGTTGGTGACTTCTGTGCTCAGGATTAACCTGTTCTGTAGGATGGAAAAAGTCAGCAAATAGTGAGAGGAAGTAACTCTTCGTTGATCCTGTTCTGTGCTAGGATGACAGTAGAAAGTCAGCAGATAGTGAGAGGAAGTAACTCTTCGTTGAACCTGTTCTGTGCTAGGATGACAGTAGAAAGTCGGGAAATAGTGAGAGGAAGTAACTCTTCTTTGATCCTGTTCTATGATAGGATGACAGTAGAAAGTCTGCAGATAGTGAGAGGAAGTAACTCTTCGTTGAACCTGTTCTGTGCTAGGATGACAGTAGAAAGTCGTGAACTGTTTTAACGAGATGAGGTAACTCAATAATGATTGTGTGTTCCATGCTAGGATAACAGTAGAAAGTCGGCAAATTTTTCAGTGAGAGGAAGTCAGTCTTCGTTGATCCAGTTCTGTGCTAAGATGACAGTAAAAAGCTACTAAAGGTTTCATGAGAGGACTTAAAACTCCGACTGATTGCCTGTTCCATCCTGAGATATACGGTCTTGTAACCAAAGATTTGCGAAGTCGCCTGGAAGATAAGCGTTATAAAATCTCTACAGGTTAATAGACACATTCTGTCAAGACACAGACATCTCTCTCTCTCTCTCTCTCTCTCTCTCTCTCTCTCTCTCTCTCTCTCTCTCTCTCTCTCTCTCTCTCTCTCTATCTCTCATGGATTATCATCTTTTTTTTTTTTAAACTAACTATTCGGTATGTTTTAAAATATATTTCCATTATTTTCAGATTATATTGCGGATACAACCGGCTTGCACTTTGTTCTTTGTACCTGATGATTTTCATCTACTTTATCAGTCTGTTTTCCCGTCAGTCTGTGTGTTTTCAGTTTGTCTGACTGTCTGTTTGTATCTTATGTGTGTATGTGTGTGCTTGTATGTGGCAGTGTCAGTCTGTGTATGTCTAACTAACTCTATGTCTGTGTTTCTGTGCGATGGTCTGCCTGTATGTGTATCTGTCTATTCCGCTTTACCAGCCAGTCTGTCTTTAATTATAGTTGTCTATCATCAATTCCATTGTCTCTGTCTTTAGTTAAACACTTTTTGTCTGTCGTCAGGCTCGATTTATTCTGTCCTCCGTCACTATTTTTCTGATTGTCGTCAATCTCCCTATGTCTTTCTGTCATGAATCTCCCCGCGTCTGTCTGTGATAAGTCTTCTTGTGTCTGTCTGTGGTCAATGTCCTTGTGTCTGTCTGAGGTCAATCACTCTGCATGTCTCTGTCTCCTTATGTCTGTCTTTGGTCAAAATCACTGTGTCTGTCTGTGGTTAAAATCCCTGTGTCTGTTTGTGGTCTAAATCCCTGTGCCGGTCTGTGGTTGATCTCCCTGCGTTTGCCTGTCATCATTCTCCCTTTGCCTAACAGAAGTCAGTGTTCTTGTAACTGTCTGTCGGCAGTCTTCCCGTCTCAGTCTGTCGTCGGTCTCCCTGCCTTAGTCTATAATCAGTCTCCCTGCGTGTGACGGTATTGCCTCCCCTGTTTTGCAGTAGTGGTCCAACAATGGCCAAAACTCAAGAGTATCTAATATAGGCTTCAATGGAGTCTATTTGTACACAAGATTACTCTTGGCAGAAATGTAGATAGAAGAGTAGTAAAGCTTCTATCACATGGGAGTCTTCACAATAAATTCAGTTAAATGAAAACAATGCTGGCTGTCGCTAAGCACGTTAATTCTGTAACCTGCCGACAACTTTTGTGAAAAATTTAAGCACTTATTTATCAGCTCGTTAAGCCCCCACCGCTGATTTAGTGGAATTCTCTTATTCAGGTATAGCTCTGTTTAGAGTATGGGTTTAGTAACTTTGACTGAGACAAACATGTAGTACATTTAAAAGGATTAAATCGAAGTTAAATTTGTAACATTACAAATCACAAAATTTAATAATCACTTTAGGTTTAACAGTTTGAAAATAATTTGAATAGTTATGGCCAAAGAAAAGCTATCATCCTCGCATTTGGGGATTGCAAAAAGGGTTAAGAAGTTCAGGTGGCAGCATATGTTTAAACTTAGCTGCCAGTGACGGTTCTGTCTTTTCGCACTGATCACTCGTCTCTGGTCAAGGTTGTCGGGTGTAGCTCGTCTCCAAGAAACTTCAAGGAAAGTCTACCCAGTGCGTCCTTTGTCTTAAAGCGTAGGCCACTGATCCCGTCTTGTTCCAGAAATAGTACGTTCTGCTGGTACCACCAATAACCGTGATAGAAGGATAGAAAAGAACGCTCGTCTGAGTGTGGCGTTCTCTGACACATAGTTATGTGTCCCCCTCTTCTATTTCACCATCCCACTTAACTCGAGTTTACCCTCGATGAGAATTAAATTTAATCCCTCGGGATAAAACTTCCTTTACATTTAAACTGAATAGCTTTAGCTTTATATTACATTTAAATGAAAAGGCTAAACGTACAGATATAATATGTTTTACATTTACATCTCCACTGTTTGAAAAGTGTTCATAATATAAATTCATTCATGTTTCATTTACATTACACTTGTGGAAAAGTTTGAAACTTCTATTTATTAAAATGAATATTTTTCCATGGACATTTACACTGGTTTAAAGCGTGGAACCTTTCATTAATTTTAAAGTGAATATGTTTATAGGGACATTTACACGGCTTTGAAAATGTAAGTCTTATGCTTAGAATGCTCATCATTTCTTTTAATATTTCCCTCCCTGCTCCATAGGGAAAAGCAATCACCAGCCCATGCAGTAGTGGTTCATGAATCATCATCCTATACGCTGAGGTTGCCAGCCTCAAATGACTTTGACATCCAATAGCGAGGTTCACACGATAAAACTCACATGGTAATATATACATATATTTGTTAGTTCGCGTGTTAGTAATAAAATATGAAATGTAAATCACAACTTACGCCAATCCTGGCTACAGACTTGTCGCACAGATGAATAAAAGAGACGAATCGTTCTCTTACAACACGTGTCTGAGATTTCTTTTAATTTTACAATAGATTGCCCCTTCTGACTCCGTGTTTCTTCAGTTTTCCTAGTCCGGGTTTTCCTTATTAAAATTTGAAAGAGATTTCCTGTGCTTTATATGTCTTATCTGATTCTCCAATAAAAGGTCCGGATAACAATTAGAAATTATGAATCTATTTCTTCACTCTGGCGAAGGTCTGGTGTCTTGGCGAGCTTGCACATCACAGAGAAATAAAACTGTGAAATTGTCAGCCTATATTCCCTCCAATGATGTTATGAATCTAATCAGAAATATCCAATCATTTCAAATCATGCAGGATAGGCTGTGATATTTCAAAATAGTCCCACGTGAAATAAGGTGCGTGCCTGCAACGTCACGTATTACCATATATGGACATCTGATGTCTTCCATACACTCTCACCAACACATTTGTAGACTCATATTGTATAAAATGTAATAAATCCATGATTACTTTTTAAACCAAGGACCGGCGGAAGCGATTATTTCATTAGTTCCGCCTCGTGTTTCGCCAGCCAAACAAATCTGGTTTTATTTAACACTCTTTCCCAACGTAGCTTGAATAAACAAATCACCTTCGCTGGAAAAGATGGTCAGACAGATTATGCGATAAAATATTATCGCCGACCGGGTCATCAAACCTGGCGTAACTTAACACGTCTTCGTGAAGCGTGAATGCGACACAATAAGATAAGAATTACTCCCGTAGCAAATACTGCCATAGGGGAGTGGCGTGTTAGTGACTTCACCATGCTATGTCCAGCATAGAGCAAAATAGTGAAACTAACGAATGAAAAGGCATGATTTATGCCAAATAAAAGCGATGAGTGAGAAAAATAGAGAAAAAGAAAGGATACTGCCGGAGGGCTGAAGGTGTGGGAGATCACACAAAAGAGCATGTTCGGACGTTTTGTCACACTGCGTCTGTCTGACGTTAGTCTCTGTCTGAGTCTGTCGTCAATTTCTCTGCGTCTGTTTGCCGTCAATCTCCCTGTGTATCTACCTCTATATGTCATCAATCTCCCTGATTCTGTTCTCAGTCTCCCTGTTTCTGTTATCAATATCCCTGTTTCTGTTATCAATATCCCTGTTTCTGTCCTCCGTCTCCCTGGTTCTGGTATTAATCTCCCTGATTCTGCCATCAATCTCCCTGTTTCTGTCATCAATCTCCCTATTTCTGTCATCACTCTCCCTGTTTCTGTTATCAGTTTCGCTGTTTATGTCCTCAATCTTTCTATATCTGCCTCTTATCCATCTGTCAGGCTTACCCTGTCTTTCACCGAAGCACAATCTGACACTCCTATGGCGCCCCATTTCCCTCCCATATTTCTTGAGAATTGTTCTGCTGTTATTTCCTTCTCTCCCCCACCCCCACCCCGACTCTTCCGGTTATTTTTAACTGATCGGCTCAGAACTGTGCCGTCTCAAACGAGTTTAGAAGAATCCATTAGTATCTTTAACATTAAACCCTACTTAAAAAACGGTCAGGCTTCTGATTACAGGGTGCGGAGAAGAGACAGACTTCGATTACTTTTCTTTCAGCGATCATTGAAAGACCTCACAGCCCACCTCCAGGGTTCTTGTCTCCATCCTACTTCCCCCACTCTTAAAATCAATCCTTCACTTCATATGCTCTCACCACTTCCATTCAGTGAAAATGCAATCATCGATATATATATATATATATATATATATATATATATATATATATATATATAATATATATATATATATATATATATATATATATATATATATATATATATATATATATATATATATATATATATATATATTTCCCGATCCCCAATCGTTCAGTGAGTCAATCAGGCAGTCAGTCAATCTATCTATCTGTCTGTCTGTCCTGCCTTTTTTCTTTATTTCGTTCTTTCTTTATACTTCACATTCTTTCCAAAGTCACTCCATTTCTACTTATTCCCGTTTTAAATGTGTTAAACAGCTTCTTGTCAGATTTGCATTACCGTTTCTTCTTCTTCTTCTTCCGTCCTTAGCCAAAGACCGACCAAGCAGTCAGAGGCCATCACGCCTTGTGGCGTCTTAAGGGCAACAGCAGATTGATTTTCTCTGTTGTAGTTTCCCATCACGCCTAGCGGCGTCTTTAGGGCAACAACAAATAGATCCATCTGCCGTTGTTTCCGTAATCGGTGTGACAAGCCAACGGGTGATCAGCCCATTGGGCGCATTACCGTTTATACTCGATAAAATGTATAATATTTTTTCTTCAGTAATATCTGCCTGTCTCGTTGTTCTCTCTTGGTTTTGTTGAAATATTTCGTTACGTGTATCATCTTCATTTTCTTTGAGTACTTTATTTTTTTATAATCACATCGTCACTATCTTCTTCCTTGAATTAATCTCATGTTGATCTGTATAGGTGGACACATCTCTCCACAGCTTGCGATCTTTCGCTTACGTTTATTATTCTTAACCTTGTGCAGGGTCCGCCTTAGGCCGATGTAACTGATTTGACTCAATCGGGCCCCGCTCTCTTTTGGGCCACGCAATCGGGGTGCCACCTCCAGCTGTGAAAATATAAGGAAACAAGAATATTTTAAATTAGATATCAAGATATATGCTGTATCACTGTATTAAAAGTAAATATATATATATATATATATTTATGAGCTGTACTTTGACATGAAACGTGTTACAACAAAATTGTAATCTTAATCCGGGGGGGCCCCGCCACACGGGTCCAAATCAGGCCTTGCAGTTACTAAGGCCGATCCGGACCTTTTGTTGTCTGCCTTTCCTGTGGACACGACCTACATATATGCAGAATGCTAATATTATTATTTTGAATGTTTGTAAACACTCGTGTAAAATTAGAAGAATCCTATATTTTATAACTTTAAAAAATCTGATCAGCGGTGCAACAAAATCAAACACACACACGCGCGCACACAAACAGAGAAACTTACGAAATTATTTACAACAGCATGACTGAACAGAAATCCCATACGTTGTAGATTTGAGTGAAAAGAGAGGGATAGAAACAAAAGAAAAATATATAAAATCAGTAAATGAATGTGAGAGCAAAATTATTGATGAGTGAGTAATTGAGGATTACATAAAACATGATGGACAGTCTGATTAAGCCTGTTTAAGAAATGTGCGTCTTTTTGTGAATTTTTAAATTTTTGGTGTGTCATTTCTGAGTAAATGATTTATTGAAGGAGTTTATTGTGAGTTTATTCCTGGCTCAGGCAGGGACTGTGATACAGGATGGAGGAGCGAGGAGAACTTGCAGCCAGCTATGGGCGGCATTTGTCCTTTACTTTAGGGGTTCTCAACCTTTATTTGCCCATGGTCCTCTTCTGTGCCCCCCCTACCTTCATAGTCGCTGTTAGCTGGAGAAAAGGTACTTTACCATCTTACTGTGGCCCCCTAGAAATATGGCATGGCCCACGGTGAGAACCACTCATTTACTTGATTGTGAAAAGTCTGAAGATTTGGGAATGCGTCAGCGCAACATGGATACTTGTCTTTGATTATAGGGGTGGTTGGACAGGCATAGACTCAACACAAATAATGGCGAAAAGTTGAAGTGTCAGTGTTGACGCCGAAGTTTTTATTTGGAGGTAAAAGTAGTCTTATAGCAGGTACTACTGCAGGGCAGTGAAACGTTAGAGCCTTATCATGCTGTGTCCACAATTATTTGAGGTGTGGTGACCATTTCCCTTCCTCGCTGCCTTTTACTATCCATACTCAAGAGTACAGTCAGGTACCCTTTTACAGCTGGGTAGACTGGAGCGTGACGATACCAGGTTATGATCCCGGAACGTGGTAACTGTCCAGCAAGAGAAAAGCGCTGTAATCAATGAGCAAAAAGAAACAAAAAAACAAAACACACACATACAACAATGAAATGGATGGATGGGTGAGTGGATTAGTGGATAGATTGATGGATATTTAGATGGATCGAGGGAAGGATGGATGAATGGATGGATAACTGGTGGATGAACCGACAGATGAATGAATGGATGGAAGGATGGGCGAATGGATGAATGAGTTAGATGGATTAATGAATGGATAAATTGATGGATGGATGAATCGATGGATGAATGGATGGATGGGTGGATGGATGGATGGATTAATGGGTGGATGAACCAATGGATGGATGGATGAATGAATGGAAGGATAAATGAATTAATGGATGGATGAATGAATGATTGAACAGGTTTCATTTAGAAAAATGACATGTCAACAAAACTCAATAGAGAAATCTTTTATAAAATGAACATAACACATTGGAAAGTAAAATTTCATTTATTCAAAAATATGTCGGGGAATATGCACTGCTGAGTTCAAACACACAATATGCGGTGGAACAAAACAGCATTTAATAAATTGAGGAATATCTTATGCAATAAATAATTCTCCTTGCACACAGGGGAAAAGATTCAGGAGGTGTTACATCGGACCAGTATTAGTGCATGGCAGTTCGTCCTGAAACATGAGGCAAAAAAAACACACACACAACAATGAAATAATCATTTATGCAATGGAGATGTGGTTTTTCTGAAGGATGTTAATAATCCCAGGGATGGGATGGCAAAAATAGATAATGAAGAACACATGAGAACAGCCGATGAACAAATAAATATAGTAAAAAATTTAAGAGGAAAACAATCAACCTTCATTTGACATTTGATGAGAAGAGCTTCCGAAAGCATTGTGACCTCGAGGAAAAAATGGTAGGGCAAGAAAAGCGGCAGACAGGGAAAACAAAGATTCTGGATGGCTAGAAACTATGGAAGAGTTCAACATCACAACTTATAGGCATCATTTTTTTTTTTAAATCAAATCTATGGAGTGGCATGATCGCCTATTCCTTTATGCACGGTCCTGACTTGAGTTTTTGATCTAGGAGAAAATCTGCAGATGTCCGCACATTCTCATGATAAACTACAAAGTGAGACGGTATCAACATCTCAACTGTCAAGCCAGTCAATTGTATGGCTCTGAAACATGGAGAACGACAAAAACAACAACCGAAAAGTTACAGACATTCATGAATGGGTGCTTGCGATGACAAGAAGGATTGATGTGGTATTATAAAATCAACATTGTTGAAATTGGTGACATGGACCGGACAGATACCTTTGGAACAAGATATAAAAAACGATGCAAGCAATGGGTAAAATACACCTTGATGAGACTCGTTGATAGCATTACAAGGCAGTCCTTATTCTGGAATCTCCATGGTGAGAGAGGTAGAGGGAGAACACACGGAGAAGAGAACTGGAGATAGAAATGAAAGAGATAGAGAAGACGTGAAAGAACCTTGAGCTGACGTCACAGGACAGAAACAGTTGAACGTTAAGGACCTATGCTCCTTGGGAATAATGATGTTGATTGTGACGATACGGTTGTGCGATCTCACGTCCACTCCGTCAGTATCACTTTTCTTCATTTTTCTCTTCATCTCACTCCTTCGCTTTTATTTGGCATAATTTTTGCCATTTCATTGATTATTATGTGGCATATTTTATGTACCATTTTTTACTCTCTGTGCTGAATCTTGCAGGGGAAAGTCTCTAACACTTCACTCCCCTATGGGATTATTTGCTATAGGACTGTCTTTATCTTGTTTACCTCTCCTCAGACGTATTTACGTTCCGCCAGGTGAACTGTGCTACTATCGTACCGGTCACCCGCTTATCTCTTTGAATCCGTCTGGCCACCTTTGGAAACGTGTCGGTCCAACATTTGACCCCAGTGAAAAGCTGCTGATCGCGTTGACACAAGCTTGTGTTGTGCGTACGATCAAAGAAGAGACATCTTGGCGGACATTACGCCAGGAAAACATGGTCACAATATTGTGGGAGGCAGATAGGTGCAGCCGGAACAATCGGCGGAAACACCATCTGTGAATTGAACTGAGAATGAGAGATATAATCTAGTGAACTCAGAAACACAGAACAGACAGCTTCGCAACTTCAACCGAGCAATTCCCAACAGCCAGGAAGAGAAGGATCGGACCTAGAATTCCTACATCAAAAGTGACAGATCGACAGTATTTGGGCAACTCTGAAACCTTCAGAGTAAACCCGCATATTTAAATACACAGACTAAAACTTCAGGACCAGGACTTTATTAATACAAGACTGGAAACCTAGAAATTGGATCATCAGTCATAAGAGAAATAATATCCCAGACCAAGTGTATCGCAGAACACCCGCAGACGAAATTGATTCGAGAGCATGTGCACCGAAACTGCTCGAGTCCTTCTGAAAATCTGCGCAAGGAGATTGTGTATTCCCAAAAATTTGGGTTCGTGGTTACAAGCCATCAGACGATTTGTGGTACTAACGCAGCTAGTGTGAGAGAAAAGCATCCACCATAACCGCCTACAGTGGAAGAGAGTGTGAAGAAGGCTTTCGTCATCACAGAATTGATGAATCACAGCTGCAGGACTCACTCATACAAGCTAAGTGCTAACTAAAAGGCACCAGCAAAAAAGGACATTTCTGTTAAACTTTAAGTATAAAGTTAAATTTCCACCTACGTCTCAATGACGAGAACTTTATAACTATCAAAATCCCACTAATCTTTCCATATTTATTTTAACCTGTTAAAGACTATTTCACTATTAAATTTGTTGCCTGTTGTTTTAAAACTAAACAATAATAGTTGATTCAGTTATATGTATGAAAGCAAATGTATGAGCCAGAATAGTTAATCTATATATAAATACTTAGACATATATTTATACTAAACAGAGCTATACCTTATAAGAGGGATTTCGATGGATTACACCAACTGGGGGTTTGAACGGGCAAAACTATTGCTTAAACCCTTCACAAAAGGCGACGGACCAGATAATAAGTTAACAAATTGCTCAGCCCTAAGCAGCTTTTGTTCTTGACTTCTGCTAATATCTTGTGAAAGCTCCCTTAAGGTAGAAGTGGCATAGATCTTCTATCTACATCTCTGCCAAGAGTAATCTTGCGCGCATATAAATATCTTGGAAGCCAATATTAAATACTCTTGAGTTTTGGTCACTCTACACCTCACGGTAGAAGGTGAACGACTAAGTAAGTAAGAGTTTTGGTCACTGTTGGACCACTGCTGCAAAGCAGGGGAGGCAATCCGTGACAATTGGGGGCTCGTCGTGGGATTGAACTCGGACACGCCATTGTTATAAAACAATTGGGCGATTCGAGCCGGGATTATTGAACTCGGACACGCATTTGTGATAAATCACAATTGCGGACCTCTTGTTTATTATAGTACCGGTCTATTTATTTTCCTAGAATACTGACAGAAATTTTAGATTTACTGAAAGAGTATTGTTAGTTATTAGTTTAGATAGATCTGCTCATACATCTTGCAATAAATAAATAAACAAGGTGAAATATTTTAAAAGTAAAGTAATAATTGATAAAATACTTATCTAAAATTAATTGGAAGAGGAAAAATTGTCCATTGCTGAAGCCTTATTTCTGTTTGTTGTCGGTGTTGTGCGTTTTATAAATTTAGTCAGCTAGAGCGGTTAATCTTATTTTAGACAAGTAGAAATTGTAATTTTCATGTCGTCTGTAAACAATCTCCTTGTCCAGCATTGCTGAATCACAAAATCTCTATACTTTTTATTTAAATGTTGCTAAAGAGATGGGCTTATCGGGCAAAGAGTTATCTGATTTTGTAGCCACTTCTGTGAAAGAAGATAAGGAACGGATGAAAGACGAAAAAGACAAGGAAGAAGCCAAGAAAGCCGCGGCCCGAGAAGATTGGAAAGGGAAAAGAAGGAGAAGCAACGGGAACACGAAAAGGAAGAGAAAGAAAAGCAAAGAGCTTTTGAAAAAGAACAGGCTGAAAGACTAAAGGCCGAAGAACAGGCCGAAAATGAGGTTGACAGACTACAGGCCGAAAAGGAGGCTGACAGACTACAGGCCTAAAAGGAGGCCAAAAGGGCACTCGCTAAGGAAAAGGAACAGGCTGAAAGAGCAGAAAAGAAGGAACAGGCCGAAAAAGCAGAAAGGAAGGAACAGGCCGACAGAGCCCAAGCACTCAGACTTAAAGAACTAGAGATTGAAGGAAGAAGAATCGAATCTATTTATAGCACTAATGGATCGGGGAGCTCTCACGGTAGCGAGGGGGATAATATACCTCACGCGATTGTTCCGAGCGCGGCCTCTTTTCAGTTAGATGTCTACTCAGAAGCTTCTGAGGAAATAGACATTTATCTTGTTAGGTTTGAGTCTTTAGCTGCCACCTATGGATTAAATAGAGAGAGATACAACATGAAGCTATCTCAGAGTCTGCGAGGACCTGCGTACGACGTCTTCCTCAAAATGGCACCGGAAGATAACAACAATTATGATTTGTTGAAGAAAGCTCTGCTGCAACGTTTTGCGCTGAATGCGCAAATTTTTCAGTGCGAATTCCGGGAAGCCAAGAGGCAAAAAGACGAATCATATAAGCAGTTTGCTACACATCTTGCTATGTACTTGGAGAAGTGAGGATCACTAAGCGCCTTCGACGAATCGTACGAAGGATTACAAGACATGATTATCGTGGAGCGATTCAAGGATTCGCTCACCCCAGACATGAGACGGTTCTTGGCGGAGCATGGGGCCGAAACGCTTGATCAGGTGGTACTGTTTGCTGATCGGTACCAGAGCGCCCAGTCGGAAGGGAACCCGACTAAAAGGCGCCCACACGATAATCACCCAAAATGAGAGGAGCGCCCCTTCACTGACTCCAAGAGTACGACCAACACCTCACACAACAACAACCACAGGATCACCATAGGCAGAAAGAGAGCAATTCAGCCCAGGGAACTGGAAGACGATATTGTAAGGCGTGCGTGCAAATCTGACACGAACTTCATATCGGACTGTAAGAGGCCTAAGGCAGGCCCTTATAATGTCGCGTGCCTGATCAGGGGGCCGATAGGGAAACATGACCCCCAGGCATAGGAACAAAATTCCAGCCACCCTTCCATTACTGAGCAAGTAACCGTGGGTAACCAAACCATACGGTGCTTGTATGATTCGGGTCTCGAATATTCCGCTTTGGTTATAATAAACCCATACATCAGCTACGTGTAGAGGTAGAAAATAATTCATGTGCCACACCTGTGTAGGATCCAACCCATTCAGCTGCTAATCTGTGAACACTAGCCATGAAGCGCAGATGAGACAACAACAAAGAGATGGCCGGACAGAAGTTAAAGAAAAGTAAAGTCCCATATTTGGTACTGCCATAGTGGAACGAAGTGTTTTACAATACTTAGTCCGGCTTTTTGTATGAGGTGGGGCGACTAGTTCCCTCTGTTGCTGTCGTTTGCCTTCCCTACCTCACGACAAGTGTCAGGTACTCATTTACAGCTGGGAACACTGGAGTGTGACGCTACAAGGTTCCAGTCCTTGAACCTAGTAACGTCTGCGAGAGGAAAGCTCTGGACAGAAGATATAAACTAAATATTGGAAAATTATATTCTGAAATTAACTAGATACCAAATCAACAGTTATTTATAGGAATTTTGCGATAAACGATCCGTTCATCCTTGACGCAAGGGTCTGTCGGTTGTATTAGGATGCATGTCCCCATGATGACCCACGACGTCTACCTGGCCAAGGGGTGCTGAGCTCAAGCAGAAGCTATGGGGCTGTTGCACTGACCTGGAAAAGACTGTGGACTTCGTCCTGGCGATAAGCCTGCAGATTTAGCATGACTACAAACTGAGTGACGAAGAGGATGCATGTCCAAAAGTAAAGGATATTGTGATCTGGTATAGCAGTGACTTCTTCTATTTTATATCACATCAACACACGTCACACATAAACGTAGATTGTATCGATTCTCTTCTCGTGGCAGATAAATGAAGAAGGTAAAACATACCGAGGTAAATAAAGGTGAACGCGGGAGCGGCCAATGAAATAGAAAGTTTGTTTTAGACAGCCGTGAACTAGCGATAAAGTCCAGAGCCGAACATTAAGAAAGAGAAGCCAGAAGCCTCAAGTGTTTGTGTCGATTAATGCGTTGTTTGCAATGTCTGGTTTATCGCGCTATTTTAAGTCTGGGAATGGAGGTTTTCCTGGAGGAATTAGACGTATGTGACATTCGGTCTGATCTTTATTTATTCTTCAAAAAAACGACAGTCGCGTTAATGAAAGAAGTACAGCCAGAGGATTGAGAAAGGCTAAAGGAGGGGAGTAAACGTAGGCAGAATTGTGGAGGGTCAAGGGATGAGCAGTTAAAGAGTTGAAACCTGACTGATTTACTATCAGTCATAAGTATCTATGTCTATGTCACGTGTAGTTCTCGGTTTGTCTTTGAGGACATGGGGAAGAATATGACTACTTCTTCTTTATGCATGTCGTAAGAGGCAGCTTATATGAGATGGTGCATGTAACAGAATCTACAGCTGCAAGAACGCATAAATGCTTTGGTGCAGCCTTCCTGAAGGAAACCAACTGCACTCGTGGCCCCAAGCTCCACAAGGAGCAAAAATGAAAGTAGTGATGGCGTTAAGGGTCTTTGTAGACCATTGTAAATAGTACCATTTATGTACATTACAAACAAGGGCGGACTGAGTGGTCGGGCAGTGCAAAAGAGCCCACAGCAGTAAGGTGTCCACTGTGCCCTAGCCTACATCTAGCTTATTTACTGTCAAGTAAACAATCCTTTATTGCCCGAGAATCTGGATCACTGTCATCATTCCGCCCCTGACTCAAAGATAGTACGCGAAAAGTTACAGACCGTTATAAACACCATTTTAAGAATAACTTCAATTTTAAATGACAGTAAAATATGTCAACTGGAGTTAAATTAACGACGCGAAACATGCACATCAACAAATTTAGGAACGAGTACGGATGTGAATATGCTAGACGCCGAAAATAAGTTCTGTTCTTTGTCTCCTCCGGAGATCCCCGGAAACTACACGGTAAGAGAACTGACACGGTAGACACACCCCAAGGCGCTCATGGCTAGTGTATTAGCCTCAAGGGAAAAACACCAACGTTGAGTTCTCTAACATGAAAGCCAGACAATGCCAGACCACATTAGAAAGTTGGTGTCTCACAATCGCAAGCCAAAGCACCAGAAGGGATGTTCATACCGATGATTTTGATCATTTCATTCATTACCCTTCGACGCCCCAAGCATGCCTTCAACAAATACCTTCTAGCGCCCCCCCCCCCCCCCCCCCCCCTGTGCCATGTCGTTTCATGTCTTATCTGTCTCTTTAAATTATGTTTCAATTTCTCTTGTCTGTGTGTTTTTCGGTCAATCTTCATATTCCTTTCTTACCCTGGAAATTCCAGAAATAAACCTACCTTGTAATGCTATCAGAAGATTTCTTCAATATGTGTCCTGTCCATTTCCAGCGGCTTTGCATTTTCTCATCCCGTATTTCACTGGTACCACTCTGGTTTTTTTAAAGTCACTTCCACATTTGTGATCTTGTCTTACCGTTTAAATATCTCTATTTTACGCAGTCCCCTACATATGAATGTCTATAACTTGCTTGCTGTTTTTATAGTCAGTTCCACATTTGGGATCTTGTAATACCATTTACGCAGTCCCCTACATATGAATGTCTATAACTTGGTTGCTGTTTTTATAGTCAGTTCCACATTTGGGATCTTGTCATACCATTTACGCAGTCCCCTACATATGAATGTCTATAACTTGGTTGCTGTTTTTATAGTCAGTTCCACATTTGGTATCTTGTCATACCATTTTAATACGTCTGTTTTACACCAGTCCCCTATATATGAATATCTATAACTTGGTTGATGTATTTATTTTTATTCTCCATTTCTCTTACCCACGAACATTTTGATAAACGCGATAATAATTCCCCAGACTCTGCGATCTCTAACTTCACACTGTTTGTATAATTGTTGTTCTGAATTTATTTTTCACCTTCGCAAGAAGTTTTATGCCGGTATTTCAGTTTTTACCTTTATCATCTGTTGGTTATGATTCAAGACAACAGCTACTTGCAGGTAAACTTTCGCACTTTAAATATTGTTTCTGTTCTTAATTATAATAAGTTGGTTCTTCAATTTATCTTCTGATCTTGCCGCTTATAAATTTTCTTATTGTATTCTAGGTTCACAAAACTTTAGACCAATGTATTCCAACATGCTACCGTGAAAGAAGTTGTGGAATAAATTAATAAAAATTCCGAAATGCCGCAATAAAATCGACATATCCCTGGAAATATCGTGGGAAATATTATCCCACAGTTGGCATTTATTCATGCGTCTGTGGGCACGCTATCTAATCTTTGACGCACGTTGAAAGCGAAGAAAGAACTCGTCTGCTATATAGGAAGAACTGTGAATGAATCTGTCAAAATAATCGGCTAAGAATGAAATATTAATGCAAAGATATACAAGTTCAGGGGTTATACCAATGTTTCTCGACCTTTTTTATAATGGGGGAACACATAACATATGTTTTCGTAACCGCGGAATCCCTACGTAGGAAAATTATATTCCATAGATATATTTTTACACCGGTATTAAAGCACAGACATAGACAGTCTTCGTAAAAGCGTTAATTGCAAAAACACGTTTACAAATGTTCAAAAATAGCAAATGGCCATAATGTATACTAAATACAACTAGTGAAATTACTCTGGGATATAAGTCATCCTGAGTGTCACTAACACTGGCCAGTGAAACATTAGGGAGTAAGAAGACTGCTGGGAAACCTGTTGATAGCATTACGAGGCAGTCCTTATTCTGGAATCAACAGGGTAAGAGAGTTAGATGGGAACCAAAAACATGGATAAGACAACAGAAGACAGACCTGACGAGATAAAGAAGGAATCGGAAGACCATGAACAGTCTTTTAAATGCCGGCAGGAGAGATCTAATCTGAAGTTTCCCTAGCCTAAAAACAATTTCTTTCTCCCCCTCCATCACCTTGAGATCTATCAGGCCATCCTCTATGATCTACTGGTAGACCACAGATCGACTGGTTGTCAACCCCTAGAATTCACTATCGCATAAACTTTCACAAATATCGAGTATCAAAACTCACACAACAAACAAGTAGCAACAAGAAACATGTAGTAACATGAAGCAGGCAAACGGATACGTTCAGAAATCTTGAACAACTGTTCAACAGTAATTGTTGTGGCCGCTTGAGAAAGTATTATATTTCTAGTCTCTTCACACCTTCGAAAACAAAGATTGGAGCGTGAAACATCTGTAGAACTTGCAACGAAGAACTACCCTTGTATGCTCTATCTTCGGCATCACCAACTCAGCTAGTTCATTTTCTCAGATCTTTTCTCCGTGTCTCAAAGCAAATGTTGAGATAGATGTGTGTCATTTGAATAAGATGAAACCCAACAAGTTTAAAAGGGACTCAGCGATTGATCTGCAGCTGAATTCAATAGGAGGGAAAACAAACGCCATCGTAGTCTCAGTATGCTGACCTGTAATTTTCTTCACGTGAATTTTCTTCTCGTGTTTTTAAGATTGGAAACTATATTGATGCACTAGATTAGTGATTCTCAAACTGTGGGTCGGGACCTAAAATTGGATCTTAGGAAACTTTGTGATGGGTCGTTCTTTTGTTGCACGCGGTTGTAGAAACACTGGAATTACCAAGATGTGCAGGGTTTAAACACCGACGCGCATCTCAGTTGCTTTAGGTGCGCACATTGTTGGGATGTTGACATTGGTGCTTTGTGTACATTCGTGGAGAATTCAGAAAGTGTATTGTATCGTGTCTTATTAACTGCGTAGTTTAGCAGAGTTCACATATGCTTATGAGAATATATGCTGGAATATATTGATGTATACTTGATCCGGACTTGATTATAGATCTACGTACAGTTAGGATACGCACTAAATTTATATTGAATATGACATATGACTGTAGATGACTTTACGGCACCAACATGGAAATGCTGTCGTTAACTTAGATCGATGCTCCGTCATGGTTACGTCTCAATTATTTGTACATTCACAGTCGTATTCAGTATAAATTCAAGCGTATAAATTCTACCCCAAGGTAGAAGAGGAACGACTAAGTAAGTCAGTAAGTTATATTCGTATAAACATGTAAGGACTCTGCTCTACAACGCAGTCAGTTCATTACACGAAGATTTAAGCAGCATGCTTTTGGTTGAATTCCTAAAATTAAGTGTTACTCGTCAATTACGGTACATGGATCGCCAGCCTCGCCAACTATGAAATTTGAAACGTGATCGTAAAATAGTTGAGAACCACTGCACTTTAAGTTACCAAGTGCGTGCTTTCATACGAGGCCAGACGGGTAATATGGAAACGGTTATAGAAATTCAATCTTAGATGTTTAACTTCACAAGAACTCAGTTCTAGATCGAGTGGTAGTTTTTTCCCTACTCTTGTGTTCTGATTGAAACAACAAGAAGATAAACCTTATTACATGGTGTGGCTCTGATGAATTTACAAATATAACATGATGTTGCTTTATCGCTAAACTACAAACCGTTTTATTATAGGATGTTGGAGTAAATAAATTTACATAGATTAGTTGATGCTTTTGATTCTCCAAACTATAAGCTGCTTTACTATATCATGTTGAGGTAATTGGATTTACAAAGATAAGATGATGTTGATGATTCTCCAAATTATAAAACGCTTTACTATATGATGTTGGGATAAACGGATTTACATAGATTTCAGATGATGTTGATGATTCTCCAAACTATAAGCCGCTTTATTATAGGATGTTGCAGTAATTGAATTCACAAAGATAATATGCTGCTGATGGTTCTCCAAGTTATAAACCGCAGAGCGCACAACAGGAACAATTAGCATCCATACCCTTCGAGGGAGACTTTAACCTATGGGTTACCCGGAGTGCAGTGATGTCAGTTATGATCAACAGTAACAGTGAACCACTGTATTGTAGGAAGTTGCAGTAAATGTATTTACACATATTAGATGGTGTTGCTTTATCTCCAAACTATAAAGCGCTTTATTTTAGGATGTTGCCGTAAATGAATTTACACAGAATAGATGATGTTAATGAATCTTCACACTTTCATTACTGAACTGTAGATGTTTACAGATATTTTATGTGTTGAACTCCTGCTGTAGGCTAAAATAAGATTATGATAAGATAGGAAACTCTATACAGAGCGATACAACAGGAGGCAATTTGATCATCATAAGTAGTCCCCCCGTCGATCAAGAGTTTCGGCTCCTTAATCTCCTTTACACTCTTAAGGGGCGGGCCCATTTGGGTCATGACACCCAAATGTCAGCCTCCTTTTGTCTTGTGCAGAGAATTGAACCCACTGCACCTTGATTGCAGCTTTCAAATTCACTCCTATTTTCTGCCAGCTGGAGGCAGCTGTGAAAGTAGCTCCTATATTGAAAACAAATTACTGTCCCGAGTTCCATAGCTCGTTGCAATTGTTACACAGCCAACACGATGCCTTTTCGCAGTTTCGCTGAGCCTCTTAAGTGCCCTTGTTCTTAACTGTTCCTTCCCAACACAAAATAATTCCAAGTAAGTTCATGTTATAATCATAATCAGTAAATTCATGTTGTAATCACAACAAGTAAACTCATGTTATAATCACAATCAGTAAAGTCATGTTATAATCACAACAAGTAAATTTATGTTATAATCACAATCAGTAAATTCATGTTATAATCACAATCAGTAAAGTCATGTATTAATCACAATCAGTAAATTCATGTTATAATCACAACCAGTAAAGTCATGTTATAATCACAAGTAAATTTATATTATAATCACAATCAGTAAATTAATGTTATAATCACAATCAGTAAATTCATTTTATAATCGCAATCAGTAAATTCATGTTGTAATCACAATCAGTAAATTCATGTTATAATCACAAGTAAATTCATGTTATAATCACAATCAGTAAATTCATGTTACAATCACCGTCAGTAAATTTATGTTATAATCACAATCAGTAAACTCATGTTATAATGACCGTCAGTAAATTCATGTTATAATCACAATCAGTAAATTCATGTTACAATCACCGTCAGTAAATTCATGTTATAATCACAATCGGTAAATTCATGTTATAATCACAATCAGTAAATTCATGTTATAATCACCGTCAGTAAATTCATGTTATAATCACAACAAGTAAATTCATGTTATAATCACAATCAGTAAATTTATGTTATAATCACAGCAAACAGTAATGTTAATTAGTTCCGGCAAAGATTGCTTTTCTTGTTCTGGATTGTGTATGGACAATTGCCATGTTGTTGGGAATTGATTGTATGTTGGTAATGATAATGACGATAGTAATAGTATGAAGTTAGCATGATGATTGGGTTACGATGACGACAGTAATGATAAAAGCTATAATTTATGATTCCTGTGTGGTTGATGAAGATAATTATGATGCCACTGGCGTTGACTATGACGAGAAGTTACCTATTGTGAACTTGACGTGGAGCTACTTATTGTGAATTTGATGTAATGAAACTGATTATGATTTTGACGTGAACCTACTTACTGTGATTATAACATGAATTTACTTGTGATTATAACATGAATTTACTGATTGTGATTATAACATGAATTTACTTGTTGCGATTTTTACTTGAATGTACTGACTGAGATTCTTGCGTGAGTCTAATGCTTGTGGTTTTGATATGAATCAAGTGATTTATATTTCTACGTGATGATGTTGTTTGATCTTTTGACGTGAAGCTAGTGATTGTTATTTTGACGTGCTCCTATTGATTGTAATTTTGCCATGATGTTACTGATTGTGATTACAATAAGAATTTACTGCTCATGATTTTTACGTGAATGTAATGATCGCGCTTTTGACATTAATCAAAGGTTTCAGGATTGTACGTGAGGATACTGAATGGGCTTCTGACGTGAATGTAGTGATTGTAATTGTGATGGGCTGCTGCTGATTGTCATTTTGACGCGATACTTACTGTTACGCCATAATTTTGATGACGATGCAGATGGTATTTGTAATAGTGGTGATGATTATGGCAGCTGTTAGAGAAGATAAATATAAAGAAGAGAAACGATGTTTTATAAAGAGCAGGAGAAACTCTTCTCATTCTTCAACGTTCAACTCCCCAAGGAGTATAGGCCTTCAACAAACATATGCCAAGTCTTCCTGTCCTGTGCCATCCGCTCAAGGTATCTCCATGTCCTCTTCAGCCTCTTCATGTCTGTTTCTCAACCACAAGTTCTTGTCTGAAAGTAACATAGAGTATTAAATAACTGAACGTTGGTAACACAGAGATCCTTAAATAACCATTTTTTCCCCCAACTATGTCTACAATCTTCAGGTCCAAAGATTATTCCGGTTTGCTACCCTGTTCTTTTGTCATTTTTCTTCATCACGTAAATTATTTTACTTGCGTCGAGAAAAGTGCGTCTAACACCGCGTAGCCGACCATCGTTACGGGCAATTCATCAGGCAATCCGTATATGCCGCGGAATCGATTGTCCACCACATTGAAGGGGAAAGAGTTTAGTTTGGACCCTGAAATGGATGACTAATGAGTACAACGGCTGTTACTAGTAACGTCTGAGGGAAAATTAATAAGTGATACACAAACACCATCAGCTACACACCGTCAGCATCATTACCACTTTCTGAGTGAAGGCATCTTAATAAGGGTTTTTTTTTTTTTTTAAATCCTCTTCGACAGGGGTTATTTTATCCTCTTCGACAGGGGTTATTTTATCCTCTTTGACAGGGGTTATTTTATCCTCTTTGATGGGTTATTTTATCATCTTTTTATCATCCTCGAAAGGGATGATTTTATCCTTTACGACAGGGATTATTTTATCATCCTTGACAAGGATTACATGTCACTCTAATTTTCTTAATAACTGTCTTCGGGTTGGAGTTATCCCTAAAGGTTTTCTTTCCCACTTCCATCCTTCGACTGGACACTTTCATCCTTCTGCACTGCACCGCTTGCAATTAGTTGAAAAAAAGTGTTCCTTTCAACGCATGAGGTGTGTTATTGCTATGCATAAACGCCTGCTCACTGACTTGGAACATTTGAAATCCAACCTCACTCACCAACTTCGTCTACTGACTTCTTCGTACCCGACCGCCTTGCTTCTTATTCGTACTATTATTCATGATACTAATAAGGAGCTCTACACTCAGCTGAGCACGCATAAAAAAGAAAAATTGCGTTGCCTCCGCCCTCATGTTCCTTCTGAATCTTCAGCGTCCCCTGTTCCCACTTCTACCAAAGTTATTTGCATTCCTCCTGGTCTACAACTATCTCCTGATGAATTATCTGTTCGTAGTAAAGGTCTCAAGTTTGTTCCTCTTCGCTCGACATTTGATAAATATTCTATGCTCCAAGATGTCTACAGCTTCCATCGTCGCATGCGTCTTCAGTATTACCATAGGAAGGGTAATGATTATGAGCCAGACGAAGATATCTTTCGTCATTTTAATAAACCTAAGTCAGACTGGACTCCGGCTCCAAGTGCCTCTGCTGCTCTTGATTTATACATTGCTAACACTTTGCATGACATTAATCAACTTTCTCTACCCCGTCTACGTCGATCTAACCTGACTACTTCTGAGTGGCGGTCCTTGTCATCCCTTAAAAAGCGGGATGACATTATCATCAAACCTGCCGATAAAGGTGGTGCAGTGGTAGTTTGGCGAAAGGACTTGTACGTTCAAGAAGGAGTCTCACAGCTCGGCAACTCCACCTTTTACTCACCCAGTTCTGGAGATGCCACAGTCCGCCATAATCTTACTGTTCATGCTACTATCCGTGATCTCATCCAAGATAACCTCCTTCCTTCTAGTGCCATGTCTCTCCATATTCTTGATAGTAGTCTAGGAAAACCTTCCTTCTACATGCTTCCTAAGGTTCATAAAATTGACAATCCGGGTCGACCTATTGTTTCAGCCTGCTCTTGTCCCACTGAACGTATCTCTGATTTCCTGGATAGTATTTTGCAACCATTAGTGGCCAATCTACCTTCCTATCTTAAGGACACCACCCATGCTATCACTACTTTTGATTCCATCCAATTCACACCTGACCACATTTACCGTCTTTTCCTTCTGGATGTTTGTTCGCTTTATACTTCCATTCCACACTCTGATGGCCTTAAAGCACTACAATTTTTTCTCGACAGACGCACTGACCTTACTTTTAGCACCGGCTCTTTTCTTCGCCTTGCGGAATAGGTCCTCACTCTCAACTCTTTTGAATTCAATGGCCAGTTCTTTAATCAAATTAGTGGCGTTGATATGGGCACTAAAATGGGCCCGAGTTATGCCTGCCTCTTCATGGGTCACTTTGAATATTTGGTGCTTCAAAGTTACGATGGACCATTACCTGAGGTTTACCGTCGCTATATCGACGATGTTATTAGTGTCACAGACATGTCTGAAGTCAACCTCCGTAGATTCATTGACTGTGTTAGCAATTTCCATCCTGCAATTAAATTCACTTCTCAGATTTCTACCACTTCAGTTAACTTCCTTGACCTCACTGTCAATATTACTCCTACTGGCCTTACTACCTCTGTCTTATAAACCTACTGATGCTCATGGTTTCCTTCTTTACACCTCTTCTCACCCTCCCAGCTGTAAAAATTCCATTTCCTACTCTCAACTTCTACGCTTACGTCGGATATGTCACGATGAAGAGGATTTCCGTGAACGAGCTCAAGAAATGCTCGAGTTTTTTCGCCGACGTCACTATCCTGAAAGAGTCTTATCTGATGCCCTTAATCGCATTAGTCCCGTCACTCGTCAGGTTGCACTTACTGCTAAACCTACTACAACATCTGACAGACTCAAACTTGTCTTAACTTTCCACCCTCACTGTTTGGCGGCGAAAAAAATTATGTTCCGTCATCTGCCTATTCTCCACTCCGATCCTGATACCAGAGAGTTGTTTCGTGATACCCCTTTGTTGGCATATCGTAAGGATAAGAATTTTAGGGATATTCTTGTGCATAGTCGCTTGAGACAAACTAGTCCTTCTCACTGTGGTACTAAACCGTGCCAACGCCGCATATGTAAGACCTGTCCTTTTGTACTCCAAACGCAGTCAATCTCCTTTCCGAACGGTAAATTTGCCATTGGGGAGTCTTTCACGTGCGTATCCAGAAACCTGATTTATGCTGTCATCTGCAAGAGGTGTGGCATGACCTATATTGGTGAAACTGGCAGACGTTTGGCAGACAGGTTTCGGGAGCACTTGAATGACATCCATCATGGCAAACATTTACCGGTGGCCCTTCACTTCAACAGCCCTGACCATTCAGGTAACTCTGACATTCATGTCACTGCCCTCCGTTCATGTATCGGCGACGACCGAACTCACTTTTCGTTGGAGAATCGTCTCATTTTTCAAATGGGCGTTTTAGCTCCTGCTGGGATGAATGTCCAGCATCATTTTGCATAATTCTGGTGGCTTCTGTCGTTATTTTCCTATCTATCCTCGTTTTTGCTTTGGTTCGTTTCGTTTCCTCAATTATCTGTTCTTAGCCGTCACTAGCTCCTACGTCACTTCCGCATGACGCCTTATTTTTTCAGCCATTTTGAATGTTCCTTTCTTCGATCCAGCTAAGTGATTTTTTACGCATTTTAATATTGTTGTTCATTTCTTTCTTCGTTTCGTTGATTATTTACTTTCGTGTTTCGACATGTCTTTCTGGTTTCAAGATTTTCTTGCATTATTACTGTTATCGTTTCGCTCATCACCGTGGTTTCATTTGCTTGTATCGCTCATTTGACGTTTTCCTCATCATCATAGACCTTTGTAGTACCTATATGTAGTTCTTGTCCTTGTCACCTGTTCGTAACTGTGGCTGAAGAAGGGTAAAACCCGAAACGTCCCTTGTCTCATGTGTACCGTTTACTTGTAAAACTGATTTCATACTATATTTTTTTAAATTTATATAATTATTTTTTTCATCTTCGATAGGGGTTATTTTATCATCATTTTATCATCCTCGACATGATTATTTTATCATCTTTTATCGTCATCGACAGGGATTAAATTATCATTATTTTATCATCCTCAACAGGGGTTATTTTATCATCATTTTATCATCCTCGACAATGGTTATTTTATCATTACGTTATCATCTTCGATAGGGATTATTTTATCATCATATTATCGTCCTCGGCAGCGGTTATTTTATCATTATTTTATCATCCTCGACAGGGGTTATTTTATCACCATTTTATTATCATTTTATCATCTTCGACAGGTATTATTTTATCCTCTTCGACAGGGGTAATCATATCATCAAATTATCCTCGACAGGGATCATTTTATCATCCTCAAATGACTGTACTCGAGATCCCCCTTTTTCTGCTTCGTCTGCATGTTCTCACGCTTTCACGTTTACTAGTAAAGCCTACAGCAGCATACACGCGTTTCAACAAAACAATAAAACGTGTACTGTATTTCTTAGAAAACCTTGAGATAGACACACTGCGTAATGACCTAGATTAATATTCCATTAATTTCATTTTATACACTACGTTAACATAAACGAAAGGACAGATGGACTTAGGATAGAAAGAGAGAGGGCTGAACGGAGGAACGCCGGCAACACTAACACGCGTCTCGCGATATAAAATTAATGCCACCCCCAACGCGAAAGGCATGAAGCACTAACTTTTTTTCAGATGGACAGTGATAAAAAACACTACCAATACGAGAGTTAGGTTTAAAAACATAATTAATGCTTATTAGGAAACATGACATTCTACTGTTTTATGTCTGAAATCCTGACATTAGTCTGACAGAACAGTCGAAAAGGCAGGACAGGTGGCGGTTCTAAACATAAAAAATAAAAAATACACGACTATCCTAGAAAATGCATATTTTGAACGCAGCCACTTAGCTCCATTAAATTTATATATTTGGGTTCCTTAGGACTTGCTGACAAAGAATATGTTAAGTGTTACGCAAATAGTCTAGGAATTAACAAATTATAGCCAAAAGAAAATAGTGAGGATGTCTGACAGCACCAAATCATAATCGCACAGTGGCATGTTTTGAAACCACCATTTTACGGGAAATAGGCCACCATGTTAAATCCGATTTGATTGGAGGGAATGATATGTAAGGCTAAACATGATTAGTCGGATTGCAAATACTATTTTTGGTTGTTAGGGGAAACGTAGGAAGGATAAATTTTTTTCAAAAGCTTTGTAAACATGGCCCTATTGGCTAGACCCGTTGATATAGTCAATTAGGAGCGTCTGTTCAGTGCCACATTTTAAAATAAACTTACTAAGAAACAGTGCGTTGAGATCCAGCTCCTATTTTTCTAAATAAAAGCCTGGGACAGAGGCAGATCGGAATTTGTGCCATAATTCATCGCCAGTCAACGTATTTGTTTATTATTTCCATGAATTGTGGTAAGATTGACATATTTGATATCTTTTTGATGAAAATTGAATGTGAATTGATAATTTATGTCTGTATATGTGTGTGGTTCAGTAGCAAACATGAGGCAAAGCCTAGATAGTGCTCCAACCTGAACAAAACTTGTCGGAGAGAAGTATAAATGCATGGGATCACCAAATAGTACACTGACACCTATCTTATTGACTAGAAGGAACTAATGCTGGAATTGCAGAGGCGTAGTAACCATTTAGGAGGAGAATACTGGTGTAAATTGTTTCAGATGAAGCTAGCAGTTGGCCTACCGCTCTGAACTCAGTGTTTGTTATGTATTGTGTTCAGTGTGGAAACAGATTATAAATTAGTTCTGAAGTAGGAGGTACAACCTTCTTGTTTCAGGGACCGTGGTCATAACTTATTGAAGCAGCACCTGGTCTGAGTTTTGCTGAATCCAGAGGCTGATAGCATACCCCTTGGTCCAGATAGCGACTAGTGAGGTGTCTCAAGAACACGGTGAAGCAAGCGAGCAGAGGAGTCTGTTTACTGCCGCCTTCACAGAAGATAAGATTCTGTGGCCAGAGCAGCTCAATTTTATGTGCCCCTCTAAAACTGACAATATAGTAAATAAAGAGGGACAATAAATTGTTTCAATTGACAGGAACTGTGAACTTTTCCCAATACTTTTTCCACCATAAGCAAACACTTGAAGTCATGATGACCAATAACCACCAAGCTTGAACAAGCCAGTATTACCTCATAGTACTACATCACAACTTACACACATATGATAATAATAATAAAATATGTCAATACAAAGATCATAACTATAAATTGTGTACATATAACTTGTAATTACATTTGATTGTGATTCCTGGTTCACTGTGTAGTTGAATCAGGATATCTATTATTGAAAGGAATTAATACATATATTTTTAAACTTTAACACTTGACTCATTTAAGATAGTCTTATAGCGTGTTTTATGTGTGTGAGTGTCACAGTGTTGTAAAGTGTTATGGAATAAATTAAATTGTTTATCTGTCTGTTGTTGTTGTGACTTACACTTCATCATTATCATAACCCTAGACATTCAACGTAGTCATCACAATATTCCAGAATAATTCTGACTGAGATATAAATGTGGTAGCAAGTAAGGTCATCTGTAATACACCACACTTATTAGATACAGATACCTTCACAGCTGATCTCAGTCAGTACACTAAGTCCCCTATAAATATTTATATTATCCCACTTTACCACATCCTCTTCGACGAGTTATTTTATCCTCGTCGACAGGAGTTATTTTATCCTCTTCGACAAGTGTTAATGTATCCTCGTCTGCAGATGTTATTTTATCCTTTTCTTCAGGGGGTATTTTATCCTCGTCGCCAGGGGTTATTTTATCCTGTTCGTAGAGGATTCCAAACCTTTTCCGACGCCTGTACCCCTTTGGCTTTTAGTAAACCTTATCGTACCAACTATTCAGTATGAGCGGGAGAAAAAATTATAGAGTTTAACATGCATATGCGTATTAAAATAACACATAAACAGATTAATTAATTGTGCATAAGGAAATTATTATTTGGTACATTATATTTCTTTAAGTGCCATAAAGCTCGAGATGTTTCTTAAAACATAGACAAAGAAATTAAGGAAACCCTTGATTGAGTTTCTCGTCAACCAACAGTTTTATTTTTAGTTTTGGAAAGAGATACCCACATATCACATTCAGCCTCAAATTGTTTCCATGTGGGCCACCATTGTAACTGGCCCCCTTGTTGGAAGCCTGCCCAAAGCGTTCACATGCTCAGTGGTTTCTGCAGCAGTGTGTTTATGGTATGAGGTTGCCATCCCCATCCACCATACTTGTTGCCTTGTCGTATTGTTACTCCGTGTCATAAGAGACCACCTGGAACAAGACAGAGTACTCACACTCATATTTTAGAAATATTTCAGTAGTTATTTATCAAATATTCCCCGTACAACAAGCTTCTTGTGTCCCTGGGGGAACATCCTAGGTTGGGAGCCCTGCTCTAAGAGGTGGCTAAAAGTGGTTCATTTTTTGAAGGTTCCTTTTCAATATTAAACATGATTTATCAGTCACAGCTTCAGTATTTTGATTTTATTTTTGATGTGTAATAATTGATTGTCCTGTGTAGTTGCGATGGTAAATTGGGAGAGAGAAAAGTAATAGTACTAATGATCCTTTTAGCATCTTGTAAGAGACGATCAATGTGTCTGTCAGATGTTTTACTAGACTGAAATGCTAGAGCGTATCTGAGGAAGCAGAAAAAAGATTTGGACCACTGTTCCTTCTAACTTGTTATAAAGAGGCGACTAATTCGAGACCAGGTCATCATTTTCCAGCTACGCACTGGTCATAACAGATTGAGGTGCCATCTATACAAGTACAGGATTGGTACAACAGATCTCTGCACCTGTGGAATCGGTCCCATGACAGCCGAACATCTACTTAGTCGTGCCCTATGGCAACAATTTACTTCTGTCCACGAAAAACTGCTTGGAGATTGTCAGGCACCTTGAGCTGACTACTGCTTGTATTAGAGTCATTAATCTGGAAGTCTGATGGCGATCGAGGAACAAGAAGAAGTATAGTAGTAAGAAGTAATATATCTGGCTCTGTACCTTTTTTCTTTGAAGCTGTTTTTCCGTTACTGTTTTTATTTCTTCATTTGATGTTCTGTCCTCAGTTGGAACTTTAATCCCTTCCTTCTGTGGCAAGTCTATCTGCCTTGTTATATCCATATTCATCAGCTAAAGGTAAACAAGTCCAGATAGGCTGAGGGGAACAACATATAAATACATTCAAGGTAACTGTAGGTAAAGCGTTACGGTATTGTAACTCCCCTGACATATCGGGTGTTTAGAGTCAGTGTGTAAGGGCTTCTGGGATTTGTTTGCTATTTTCAGTGCACGTGGTACGCATAAAGGTTTCTTGAAGTAGTAAACAATAAGCCTCGAGGTCGACACCCCAACAGGTCACGAAAACTCACCGGTACAACTATTGAGGATCTGGCTGTGATGTGGCATCTAACTATGGAGAATTAAAAATACTGTACTGCTAGTAAATCATGACGTTCATTGACATAAGGAAACGAGTTTTTGAAATATATATATATATATATATATATATATATATATATATATATATATATATATATATATATATATATATATATATATATATATATATATATATATATATATATATATATATATATATATATATATATATGGCTCAAATAATAGTACAACAGAGGACTAACGAAGATTGGAAAAGAGTAATTCGGTTACATAGTCTTCATCTGTATTTGCAGTTAAGAGTTAAAAATAGACAACCAATCTTATTTATAGATCCACGAACTTCAAACTGGTAACAACAACAACAAACCGGGAGAATTTTTAGACCTATGAACATAAAGATTGAATTTAATTTCGTGTACGCTAGAAGGGCATCGTTTCAGAAAGGAAATACGATAGCTACACAGTTCTGCAGTAAAGTTTTCCCATCTTTTGGTTACTGTACACTCTTCTATTGTGTGAGATCCTATCTGCACTTAAAGAGCAGACAGTTGACTTTATTGTCCTACAGTTTCATTGCATTCTTTTCTTTCGATCTTTATTTTTAACTATAATGGAATTTACACCACGTAGAGGTTACAAAAGTACAGTATGAATCATTATAAGGATAACAGAAATTTAGAAATAGACATCACGCAGAACTCTTCAGAACGCGTGCACTAAAATAGAATTTAAAAACGAAAGGTAACAACACACCATCTTCCTCTTGAAGGGGACTTCCTGTGTTCTTGAACTTTTTAGTAAAGCTTTTCAACCGGAATACGCGTACTACTTGTCATACGCTGAGACTCTTCTTTCTAGTTAGTTCGTGAAGATGGTAGCAACTAAGTTTTTTTTTTTTTTAATGTTACTAAACTATTTATTTTAAGAATTTTTATTCATATTGTTTTCAGCATACTAATATTAAAAAGCCCCGGGAGGTTCCCGGGGTGTCTCTGAGGGGAGAAAAAAAAAGAATATGACTACGGCTCCTTATGTATGTTGCAATATGATATTGTGTATGTGTGGGTGGCCATCTCACCATGTCAAACAGATTGGTCCAGTAACTGCCACTACTAGAGCATTTGAATGTTTTGATGCATGCTGATTGTTCGGAGACCAGCTACAATGTTTGCTATATGCTTCATAAGGAGAGAAAAGGGAGCAGAAGACGGCACAGCACTCCGTTAGTTGTAGAATAACAGATTATTTCCTAAAGAAATGTGCCTATAAACATCTGGTTAAATCAAGTCGCAGCGAGAGAACTCAGAACGTGGCATCGTTGGAACGAAATCTTCTTCCGTTATCGACTTTACGTCAATTATTTAACAAATATTTTTAATGGTAGGACACCCCTATGCTGAACGTTTAAACAGGATGCAATTTGATCATCAGAAGTTATCATCCCCGTCATGTACGTGTTTCGGTTCTTTTGTCTAATATCCATTCTAAGTGAAGCGGGCCCACTCGTGTCATGACTCTAAAGTGCCAGCTTCCTGTTGTCTTTTTCCCGCCAGCGCCTGGAATGAAACCAATTTCACCTTGGTTGGGACTTTCACCTTTATTGCTGGTTTTATTCATGCTGCTAGCTTGAGGCAATTGTGAAGGTAACCATTTTGTTGTATGCAATTTACTGCCCCGAATTCCATAGCTGGTTATGGAAACTCCACGTCCAACATGATGCCTTTACCGCTGTTTCTCCGAGCCTCTTAAGTACCCATGTTCTTGAGTGTCCTGTCGGGTCCAGTTGTTTCAGTAAATCATGCACTTAGGCAGCAACTACACCCCTTGCACCGACCTCTCCAGCTATAACTTGTATTGTGAACCCGTCATTTCTCAGGTCCGTGATCAGATTATTATATTTGGCCAGTCTGAATGTTCCATACATTCTGTTGCGAAGAATCAAAATGCATGGCCAGTTATCGGTATTTCGTCTATCCTTCACAAAGAAACATAAATTATTTGAAGAACTTATTAATGATAACTTGAGATTCACTTTGTGCATGTAATAACATGTACGGACAGTTTATTTTCTGCTTTTCAGTGCATTTTGAGAAGAACAATACAAAGTACTCGATAAACCGTGTTTTTTGTTCTTTCCGTATTTGATAAGTTTACGTCATAACTGAACATTAATATACAGGAACTATTGCCACCTCCATCCAGTGAGATTGATCTTTGAATACACTTTGATCAGTTTAAAGACATAAGAAAAAAAAGTTGAGATAAAGGAAAGTGTTGATTATTACTAGTTGGTAATCAGTAAAACAATAAACCAAAAGCCTCAATCTTTATCACCTCGCCCCTTCCCCCTTTTTTAATTAATTTTTCTTTTTAAATAAATGTCTTTGCGTTTTGCACTTCAAATAGTGTGACATTTCCTAATTACAATCGATACTTGCACATTACGATATATGTCCACGAAACACGCTCAAGCTCAAAACACTGCTAAACGGAAATAACTCCAAGTGAAGATTCTGTTTTTTTTTTCTTTCGGTTTTTGCCTTCTTCTGGCGAGGCGCGTACCTTTCAACCTATTTGGTTATATCAGAGCGCATTTACCATCCATAAAAAGTCAACTCTGTTGACTGCTAACCCGATCAGCGTTGATAGGTACTAAGTCCTGAAAAGGGGTAACATTATCTGTCTGCTAGCATAAAAAGGGTAAAGGTAAAGGAACCCGTTATACGCCCATTGAGGCATATTGGGAATATGGTGTTACGCCCATATTATCTTGACCGTCGGCACACTAGGGGTGATGTGGTCGGCATCACGCCGGCCGCCTTAACCTTCCCAGAAGCTGCTCTGGTACCCAATTGGGGCTGGGTCGACCCAGGAGCCCTTTGTGGCCTAAACAAGTCCCACATCATTTGGGGATCGAACCATAGACCACTGCGCTAGGAAGCCAGTGCACTAACCACTATGCTATCGCGGCTCCTTGTCTGCTAGCATAAAGCCCTAAAAAGGACTCGCCAGCTACGCCAACACTCGAGCTTTGCTTAATTAAGTGTAATTTTCTTTCGAAGATTACCTATACAGGTTTTTTTTGTTTTTTTTTTGAAACAGAAGAGTCGCTGACTTGGTTATTTTAAGAAACGCATTGATTTAATCGACACATCACCATTGGTCATTCGCCATCCAACGGCCGCCCCTTCAAATACGAAACACTATAATCGCAGTTCATTATTTGTCTTATTTTAAAACCATAGCTTTAATGGTGTTATTTCCACCTTATTTTGCATTGTTTTACTTATCATATGAAATCAACTGGGTTAATGCCTGTTAATTCTTGAGAGATTAAAATAAATGTACCAAGAAAGAGAGCTGTATGTAAAGTTTCCGCTCTTTACGATGGGTGAAATCAATAATGAGGAAAACACGACATAGAAATGTTGAGCATTAAAGATATGAAACGCTACAAATATTCAAAGCTCAGGTGATGTTAAATAAAAATGGTTAATAAAACTATGGCGACATAATCTGCAGGAGTGTACTTTTGTTTTTGTTTTTGCAGATAAGAATCGATATCATTGTACTCCGGGCAAACTCATAGTTCCTCAGTCTCCCTCAGTAAATGTCGAAGGGTATGAATGCTAGTTGTTCCTGTTGCGCGCTGGTTGAATACTCGCCGGATGCATCCTCTCATACGTTCATCCTTGCCAGACTTACGCCTAATGCCAAACTCCAGCAATCTTAGCCTTGATGATTCATCGATTCTAGATGTTAATACAGACATCCCACGAAAAGAAGAAATCATCACAGCAATCAAAGGGTTAAGGAATGGGAAAGCTCCTGGTCATACTTACTTAGTCGTTCCCCTTCTACCGTGAGGTGTAGAGATTTGAAAGAGAGAGCGCCAGACCATTCTATCAGCTGTCTTCTTCCTGGCCTGGTTCCATTCTAGTCCTCGGTCCTTCAAAGATTGTCTAATGTTGTCCTCCCAGCGGACTCTGGGTCGTCCTGGAGGTCTGGATCCCTGGCTCTTTGTTTCCCATGCTTGTCGTGGTAGCCGATCTTCTCCCATTCTGCAGACATGGCCAAACCATCTTAGTTGGGACTGTTCTATTTGGATCTGCAGCGGATGGGATTTTAGGCCTTGACGGATCGTCTGGTTGCGGACCATGTCTCTTCTTGTTACTTCAACCACTTTCCTCAGATACCTCATTTCTGAGGTTTGGATCTGGCTTTTGTGGGTTGTAGTCATTGCCCACGACTCGCATCCATATGTCAAGACTGGGACATAGGTGGAGCGGTATACAGCCATCTTCGTTTTCTTACCAACCTCTTTCTTGCTGAGGAATCCACGATTTATGGCCTGAAAAAGTCTCCCAGCCGCTGCTTTTCGAGTGGCCAACTCTTCTTTGATGCCTCCCTTTCGGTCTATAATAGCTCCGAGATATTTAAAGTGGTCGACCTGCTCCAGGACCTGTTCTCCCAACTTGATCTGATGTTTTCTTTCTTCTCGTGATATCACCATGGATTTTGTTTTAGAGCTGCTTATGCCCATCTCTCTTTTCTCCAGCTCTTCCTTCCAGACTTGCAGGTTGGATTGGAGATGTGCCTCTGATTTAGCAATCAGGGCAACATCATCAGCAAATGCCAGCTCCGAAATATAGACCTGTCTCATCTTCCAGTACCCCACTGAATACTTTCTTGTTCTCTCCTTACATGCCTTGATGACATCGTCCATAAGGAGTATGAAGAGGTAAGGTGATAGGATATCACCTTGTCTTACACCAGTGGTGGTCCTGAACTCTTCTGACTTATGGTTTGCTGTCCTCACATAATTTCTGCAAGACTTGTAGAAGCTCTGTATAGCATGAATCAGAGGTGCTGGAATATTCTTCCTTGCCAAACAGTCCCAAAGTTTGCTCCAGGGGACCCTGTCAAACGCCTTTTCCAGATCTATGAAACAAAGATAGATCTCACTCTTATACTCAAGGGCCTTTTCACTCAGCTGTCTGAGTGTGAAGATTAGGTCTTGAGTACTTCGGTTTGCTCGGAATCCGCACTGGACCTCATCCAATTGTGGCTCAGCTAGGCGTCGGAGTCTCTGCTCTAGGATTCTAGAGTAGATTTTACCAGGGACACTGAGAGGGATATGCCTCTATGGTTTCCACATTGTCGATTGTCACCCTTTTTGAAAAAATTGGTGTTATGATGGCAATCTCCCAATCCTTTGGTATGGTCTTGTTGCACCACGCTGCCTGTAGGACCCTTAAGAGTAATAGGTCGCCTGATGCTCCCATGTACTTAACCATTTCTGGTGTTATACCATCATGCCCTGCTGCTTTGCCCATCTTGATTTTCTCTAGTGCTGCCCTCAGTTCTTCCATCTTTATGTCATCTTCACCATCATTGGTTTTCTCTTCTGTGCTAGTGGTTATCATTTCTGATGCTTCACCATGCTCACCATCCAGGAGTTCTGAGAAATATTCTTTCCATCTTTCCATTACTTCCTTCGGGGCAGTAAGCAACTTGCCTTGCTTGTCCTTTATAAATTTGAGAGGGCATTGTTTTTCTTTCCTCATGTTCTTTAGGGTCTTATAGAACAATTTCTGGTTTTCTTGGATGACACAGAATAAATGAAGACTCAAATAGCAAATATGACTTTATTCATGAAACAATAACTTGGCCAAACGTTGACAGAATGAGATGCAAAATGCATGTTACCATTGCACATCATACGACAGTTCTACACTATCAAAAAGCCTCACGGCAGAATGTGACCGCCTGTCACCGTAGTGGAAAACGAGGCAGGCTACAGTACCGTATAATAATGAAATCACGCAAATACGTGGGCCTACTATGCAAGAAATAACCTACAGCTATTTACTGTCAAGATATGGGAAATAACTAGTTCTCCATAACACATTTACCAGGACTAAACATCTTAATTGCAAAACACTGTCCCACTGATATGGCCAGAATATACGGTCACAATGTACCAGCATCCAAAAACACATCCGCTCGGGACGGCAAACTATATCGAGAAGTCCCCAGTGACTTCCTTTTTGCGCCAAAATTCTAGCCGGTGTATCACATGACATCACCTGACCTGAAACTCAGGCCTACGAGTATCGTACACGGCCCAGAACAACCGACCAAGCATAGAAGTCAAACGGTGATAAAACTTGACGTGACAGGCCCTTCAGCAGTGCCCGGAATGCCCTACGCCCAGGTCACTCATTTTAATATTATATAAATAACCACGCCACAAGGTTTATATATATATATATATATATATATATATATATATATATATATATATATATATATATATATATATATATATATATATATATATATATATATATATATATATATATATATATATATATATATATATATATACAAGGGGCTTGACATAAGTCTTGGGCCTGACCATGAAAGAGTCACAGGAGGAAGATGAAACTTGGCACATTTAAAGTTCATCATATTTGCACAGAGTGTGTGAAGTATGCTTTTGTTTCTTCAATGGGTTTTTCCGCTACAGTGCACGGCGCAATGTACCCTATTGACCGGATCTGCTGCTCCAAAGATTTGACAAAACAATGGAAAAGAAGGAGGCCAGAGCTATGATAAAATTTCTGATGTTTCAGGGAAAAACACCTACAGAAATACACAGGGAGATGGAGTCAGTGTTTCGTGATTCTTGTCCTTCATATACTTCGGTAAAAAACTGGTGTCAACAGTTTAAGTGCGGCCGCTCAAATGTTGCTGATCTGCCAAGATCTGGTAGACCAGCCTCAGAGTGCAACGATGAAAATGCAACAAGAGTGAAGAAAATCATTGACCAGAATCGAAAAATGACAATTGTGGAGATAGCTAGTAGAGTAAAACTAAATGAAAGAACAGTTTATAGAGTTTTACACAACAGACTGAACATGAGAAAAGTGTGTGCACGCTGGGTTCCGCGACTGTTGACACGTGAACAGAAGCAAACGAGGGTAAATTGCTGTCAACATTTGCTCAAAAAGTGTCAGTCCAAAAATTTTTTGGAGACCATGGTGACAGTAGTTGAGACTTGGGTACACCATTATGACCCCGAATCCAAAATTGCCAGCATGCAATGGAAAACCCCGGGCTCCCCAACACCTGTCAAGCCGAAAGCGCAGAATTGTGCAGGAAAAGTGATGCTGACTGTTTTTTGGGACGGCAAAGGTGTCCTTTTGAAAGATTATCTGCCTCGTTGCAACACAGTTAATGGACAGTACTATGCAGATCTTCTCACCAAACTAAGAAAGGTTGTGACCAGGAAACGAGGGATAACGCGCACTCAAAATCTTCCTTTGCTTCAAGACAACGCGCCCTCTCACAAAGCACGGCTTGCGCAGCTAGCAGCCAACGATTTGAATATTGAAATTCTTCCATACCCACCATATTCTCCAGATTTTGCTCCATCAGACTTTTTTCTATTCCCAAATCTTAAAAAACAGCTAAAAGGAAATCATTTTGACAGCGATGAAAAGGTTATGCTGGCATGTGATGACTGGTTTAGTTTGAAAAATAGGGTGTTCTACTCCCAAGGTCTTTTCAAGGTCAAGCAGAGATGGCAAAAGTGTGTCAATTCAGACGGTGGCTATATTAAAAAGGAATAAACAGTATACAAAATTTCAGCTCTCTGTGTCATGTCCTTCATGGTCAGGCCCAAGACTTATGTCAATCCCCTTGTATATATATATTTAGATATGCATCACACTGTAACCGACCGACCTTATATCAAGGTTGAACGAAGCGCGCCTCGCCAAAACGAGAAAAACTAGTATAATCAAAAGAATTATATTTATTATATTTTCATAATTTTCTTTTTTGACACTTACGGAGCATAGAGTTACAACTGTAGTTGGTCCCTCTAACACCTGCATCGAAGCATTCAATGTGCTCTTGTTGTTTCTGTAACAGCCTATTTTGTATGATGAGGTTGACAGCCCAACCCACAGCCGCATATTAGTGAAATCATTTTGTATTCGTGACATGAATCTTTCAAATTTACATTTTTGGCTGATAATTTTTCTTCTGGTTAAATTCACACCCGTTTGAAATATTTTCACGCCTTCCCCTATCCCAGTCACCCCGGTTCCCGTTTTCTTCCTCCTTACTTTACGCCCCATTAAAATGATCTCAGGCCTCCCCCTCAACTTCCATTGTCTTCCTTCCTACTTCATGCATCTTTGAAATGTCCTCACGCTATTTCTTCCACCCTTCATCAGTTTGAGAAACGCTGCAATAGAAACAGGACATAAATCTGTCACGTAATTGTTATGACGTAAGATAACCCAGTTAGTTGAAACGAATTACGTAACATAGTAAAGAGCAGTGTTATTTAGTGACACAAACACTGAAAGCCGACGTTTTAACAATGCCTTTCATCGCCACAATCAATCAGTCAACGGGACCTAAAACGCGTCAAAAGTGAGGAATGCAGCGAACCAGACCTGACCAAGACCCTACTCCACCTCCAAGTGGTGGTCCTGGAAACAGGCTGCATAATTGCAGTCTGGCTGAGTGAGTAGGGATCGAAGTGGGAAGGCAATCCCGGTCCTTAAAAAATGCCGTGCAGAAGTCCGATGTGTCGGGCCGAAAGGCGCAGATATCGCAGCTTTGCTGTAAACGGCGACACAACGCAACCAATGTCCTTTTCAGAACGAACGCAGAATTAGAAGAAGAATCAGTCAACGACCTTTAGCTCCCCAAGGAGCATAAGCCTTCAACAAACTCATGCCCCAAGTCCTCCTGTCACGTGCCATCAACTCAAATCCTCTTCAAGTCTTCTTCATCCCTTTCACGTCTGTCTCGAGTTCTCTTCTCCGTGTATATTTTGGTCTTCGTCTGCCTGACTGACCTTGGAGATTCCAGAAACAAAGACTGCCCTGTAATATTATCAGTAGCTTTCCTCCGTGCACGTCTTAGCCATCGTCAGTGTCTTCTTCTCATCTCTTATTTCACTGTGACAATTAAAAGAAAAATATGCAGTGTCACAGGGACTTACATAAAATTATAGACAAACTAATATCATAGTTTATCTTATTGTTTCTCTTCCACAACAGTTCTTACATACTACAAATATTCTCATCATCATGTGACGTATTCTTTCCAGATCGTTGTCTCCATTACAGCTGCTCTGAACGCATCACGATTCTGGGCAAGTCGACCTGCATCAGCCAAAGACAAGTTCAGACTCTCTGTGATGTCCTGGGTCCACCGTCGTCTAGGTCGACCCCTTCCCCTTTTTTCCAGGGACCATGCCTTCCATCACTGTTTTTTTCAGACTTTTGTGTCTTTTTATATGACCGAAAAATTTCAGCTTCCTTATTGCGATGGTATTTAGGAGCCAATGTTCCTGTACGTTTAGTGAGTGCAGTACTTCTCTGTTGGTCTTTTTTTCTGTCCAGGGTATTCTCAACATCCTTCTGTAGCATTTCATTTCGAATGATGTAATCTTTTTTGCAACTGTTTTATTGAGTGTCCAAGTGTCGCAGCCGTATGTTGCTACTGGGAATATACATGCTCTGATCAGTTGTAACTTTGTTTCTTTGCTTGTGATTTGCCATAGGTTTTTCATCTGTATTAGTTTATGTGAAGCAATTGCAAGTCTTCTTTTAATTTCTACTGCACAGTCGCCAGGGCTGTTGATGATTGATCCTAAGTATTCGAATTCATTAACACTTTCCAGTTCTTCGTTATCAATTTCAATTTCTGGTTTGGTCTTTACTTTGTCTGTTGTCAATACTTTGGTGTTCTTGGTGTTTAGGTATAGATTCTGGGCCTCGCTGTGTTTTTTGGTGGACAGAATTAATTGTTCAAGTCCTTCTGGGTTGGTCGATAGGAGGACTGTGTCGTCAACATATCTGATTTCCGGGATCTGGTACCCGCCGATGTTAAATGAGTCAAACTCTGTGTGTTCTTGGTCATCTCTTACGTTTCTCATGATATTCTCGGCATAAATGTTAAACAGGTAAGGGGAAAGGGTACAGCCTTGTCTTACTCCTTTCTGTACTTCAAACCATTCTGATGTTTCCCCCTCTATTCTTACGGCTGCCTGTTGTTCTTGGTACAGCAGTGCGATGAGTTGTATAAGGTGGTTTGGAAATCCCAACAAACATTCTGGTAAGCTGAAATACATCTTGACGAAATCTCTCACATGTTCAGTAGAATCAGTTCAGCCTTCGCGCAGAGATATACGCATACATTCGATGTTCGAGAATCATTGTTCTTGCCGCAAACTTATTTGGACGATCTAGAATAGATTATCTTACAACACGTGACAATCGGTGTACACGTTTCTGATCTCGTGACACCACATCAAGACCTTTGTTCACGAATTCACACGTCGCACGCAAATTATTTATTACGTTATTTCTCCTCTATGCACTGCTTGTTCACTAGGACTAACCTTCAGTTATTTTACTGAGAAAAATTTGTGTTTTCATTCTGCTTAAAAAAAAACAAAAAAACCCCCCCAAAAAAATCTTACTTCACTAATCTTATCTCCCTTAAATATCATCGGTCAAGACAAATTCACTAGTTATGTCCCTTAGATTACCTACTTCGTCAAAGCGAGATGAATGGAGAAGGAAGGGAAGGGTGCCTATTTGTGTCTTTTTAACAGCTTTCCCTATTTTATTTATTTCGTGAATATTGACTATTATATGATTGGTTACAGTCTCCATGATTTATTAAGTTCTATACTCAAGGGCTGATTCTATTGTATTTATTTAGTGAATATTGACTATTATATGATTGGTTACAGTCTCCATGATTGATTAAGTTCTTTACTCAAGGGCTGATTCTATTGTATTTATTTCGTGAATATTGACTATTTTATGATTGGTTACAATCTCCATGATTTATTAAGTTCTATACTCAATGGCTGATTCTATTGTATTTATTTCGTGAATATTGACTATTATTTGATTGGTTACAATCTCCATGATTTATTAAGTTCTATACTCAAGTGCTGATTCTATTCTATTTATTTCGTGAATATTGACTATTATATGATTGGTTGCAGTCTCCATGATTTATTAAGTTCTATACTCAAGGGCTGATTCTATTGTATTTTTTCGTGAATATTGACTATTATATGATTGGTTACTGTGGTGAAGTGGGATGTTATAAATATTTATAGGGGACTTAGTGTACTGACTGAGATCAGCTGTGAAGGTATATATATCTAATAAGAGTAGTGTATTATATATAACCTTACTTGCTGCCACATATGTATACCTCAGTCAGAATTATTCTGGGATAGTGTGATGACTACGTTATGTGTCTAGGGTATGTGTATGATGAAGTGTAAGTCAAAACAACAACAGACAGATAAACAATTTAATTTATTCCACTACACTTGACAACACTGTGACACTCACATACATACAACACTCTACGAGGATATCTTAAAGGAGTCACTGATAACTTTTCAAATAACAATATGTATTCAGTGCTGTCATGAAGGTATATGTGTCCTGATTCAAATACAAAGGGAACCAGGAATCACAATCAATTTTAATTACAAGTTATATGTACAGAATTTATCAATATGAATATTGTAGTGACATATATTATTAAAAGTATCCTATGTGTGTCAGTTGTGTAGTAGTAATATGAGGTAATACTGGTTTTGTTTTGTTCAAGCTCTGTTGGTATTTGTCATCATGACTTCAATAGTTTGTCTTTATTGGAACTAGTATTGGAGATGTTCTCAGTTCCTGATATTAAAACAATTAAATTCCCCTCTTAATTATATTTTACACTGTCATTTTAAGATGGGGGTACATAATGTTGAGCTCAGCTGGCCACATCAGCTTATCTTGCGTGATGGCGGCAGGAAAAGACTCCTCTGCTCGATTTCTCCCCTGGGCTCTGGAGACACCTCACTGATAGCTAAATGGACCAAGGAGTATGCTGTCCGACTCTGGATTCAGCAAAGCTCTGACCAGGTGCTGCACAATAACGTTAAGACCACAGTCCCACAATTCATGGAAATAAACACAGATACGTTGACTAGCAATGAATTCTGGCACAAATACTGGCACAAATTCCCATCTGCTTATGTTCCAGGCTTTTATTTAGCAAAAATATGAGCTGGCTTCAACGCACTGTTGCTTTATCAAGCTTATTTGAACTAGTGGTCTCGAACTAACGCTCCTAAGTGATTATATCAGCGAGTCTGGCCAATGGAGCCACGTTTCGACAAGTGTTTGAAAAAATTTTACCTTCCTACGTCTCCCCTAACAACCAAGGATAGCATTTATAGTCCGACTAATCGTGTTTAGCCTTACATATCATTCCAGCCAATCAGTTCAAATGTAACTGGTGGCCCATTTCCCGTACAATGGTGGTTTAAAAAATCTACCACTGAGCGATTCTGATTTTGGGTGTTGTCTGACAGCACCATCATTTTATTTTGGCTATAACTTGTTAATTCCTAGACTATTTGCATAACACTTAACATATTCTTTGTCATCAAGCCCTAAGGAACCCAAATATACAATTTTAAAAGAGCTAAGTGGCTGCGTTCAAAATATGCAATTTCTTCTACCTCCTGTTTCGAAGATGTGCTGTCTGGGTACTGTAATGTTTTCAAACGTAAACCCATCTAATGTTATCTTTTCTAATAAGCGTTTTTCAGGATTTTAAAACCTAACTCTGGGAAGGGTAGTGAATTTTATCACTGTCGATTTGAAATAAAGTTAGTGCATGTGGCCTTACACGCGTGATGGCAGCAATTGTGTATCGCGGCGACGCGTGTTTAGTGTTGCACGTGTTCGGCTTTATGCCTCTCCCTTCTCTCTATCCTTTAGTCCATCTGTCTTTAGTTACACCGTGTATAAAATGGAATGAATGAAATATTAAAATTAGGTCATTGTTCAGCTTGCGTATCTCAATGTTTTTCCAAGAAATACAGCACACGTTTCATTGAAGAAAGCGGGTAATAATACAGTAGGCTTTTACTATCAACGTGAAAGCGTTACAATTTGCAGACGAAGCATAAAACAAAGGGGATTTCGAGTACTGTCATTGTGACAGCACTGTTCTTTACCATTCTTCTTCCTTTTATTAAATTTATTTGTTAGGCTTTACATTTACCTGATACTTTATATATGTGGATTAGAATATTTCACGACACCTCCCCTCTTAAAACAGACATCCCATGTCAGTCCTTTATTCTATATACACATAGATAAATGTAAGTCAACTTGACTTTACTCTGCTGTGGTGCTATCATGGTTTTATGTAGTTGGGTCCATTCAGAGTAGGCACTACTCATGAAATCTGCCTCAGACTTCTACAACCAATAATATATTTCGGTTATGTTACTGAACAGCCGCAAGTGTGAGTGCTTGTCTTAATGCTGCTTCGCAACCCGTATTCACCATTTCTCTTCTCTGAGTCTGCGCAATGACATGTCCAGAGAACATTATATTTCCCTCAAAATGTACGTTATGAGGAGATAACATATACCTGGTGATAGCAGAGTTTTCGTAGTGGATCCCATAATTTTCTTATTATCCTGTATGAAACATTCGGAATATCCTCAATCAAAGAGGCAACTCAGGGATTCATTACGTTCCTCCGAAATGTTTACATCCAACAATTTTCTCATCATTCTAGAGAAGACACTAGGCGCATTCTTCAATCCAAATGGCAATCTATTAAACTCATAGTGTCCTTCTGAGGTACTAAAAGCTAGGTATGGTCTAACCTCAGGCTTTACTGGAATCTGATATCCTTTACTCAGATCCACTTTTGAGAAATATTTAGCTTTACTTAGTCTGGCAAACAGCTGATTTGTATCCGGCAATGGATCCACCTGTCCTTCTGTAATAGCATTCAGTCTCCTGTAATCTATACAGAGTCTATGTTCTCCAGAGGGCTTCCTTAAGAGTACAACACCGGAACTATACGAAGATTCACTGTGTGAAATAATTCCTTCCTTCAATAGATAGTCTATCTCTTCCTTCAAAGCTTTCTCCTTAGCAAACGGAATCGAATATGGTTTCATACAGACAGGTGTGGGGTCTATCAGTTTCATATCATATTCCAATAGGTTTGTATGCCCTGGTCGGTCTGTTAACACCTCTGCATGATTATTTAGAACCTGTTGCACTCTCTCTTTCTGAGTTTTCGTTAAATGTGTACTGATTTTCACCTGTGCTGCTGTCTCACAGGGGTGTAATGGATATTCAAATGATGAAAGTGGTTCCTTTTTCATCTCCATGGCGATGGACAAGGTCAACAAGTGTGTCTCTTCCTGATGTTCTCTTTCCAAATATTTCTTCAGGAGATTCACATGATAGATTTTTTCTTTCCCCTTCTTATCTATCTTATAATTTGTTCTAGACACCTTCTCTAGAACTGTATATGGACCCTGCCATCCAATTTGTAACTTATTCTGACTCCCGGGCAAAAGAAGCAGTACTTTCTCTCCCACAGCCAAATCTCTGTCTTTCGCCTTCCTGTTATAATAGGCAGCATGTTTCTTCCTGGCTTGTTTCAAATTTTCATTGGCAAGTTTCCAGCCAGTTTTTAAACGAGTGGTCAGCTCATTCACATATTGGTATGAAGATGTAATGTTTTCCTCTGCCTTTTCATCAGTCCACGTTCTTAACAAAGCTACATATGGACCTTTAATTGTGTGGACCTATTTGTCCATGCACCGGTATGGTCTCTTCCACTCGAAGCTCTATAGTGATGATTTTTCTTCCCAGAATTATCATGCATAAAACGACCGCTACCAATTCTTTTCTTGGGGCTGTCTCCCCACTTAAAGTTCTTGATGAGAGATTTCCTCTCTACATCCTCTTCCTCCAGTTTGTTTAAGTCCGATTGAGGGATTTTCGGCTTATCCTGGGGTAAGACATCTTTTTGCACTCTCCGCATAGTGGCCATTGTAAAACAGTTAAGTGAAGCTTGTCCGTGAAAAGGGGCTTCCCATTCCATTTGGTCCACTTTATCAAATCTATTTTTCTTTTTATTATCAGGCCTAATTTTGCCCCGTGGCGTGTCCAGGTCCTGATCAATATTCCCACTGGTGGGTGTTCCCTCATGTGCTATGCTACACCTTTCTACAAAATTCTCAATGTCCCATCTTGCCTTGGGCCAATAATAATTGTGAGCCACCTTTTGAATGATGGTACCTATCTTCTCATGGTCCCCATCTGGTTTCACATGTAGGCTCCTTACTAAGTCTGCCCTATATCTTTTAGGAAGTACCAGCTGTCCTTGACCTTTGGATCTAGCTCCAGTCTTCCTATACATCAACTTGTTTTTCATGTAAAAATCTCCCTTGCCTGGAGTTGTATGACAAGTTGACAATTTCCTGAAACAAGGCTTGAGTGTTTTATCCCCAGCCTGTGCCTTCCTCATCTCTTCTGGAGTGGTATCTAACATAATATCCTCCTCCTGTCTTGAGGTCGACCTGACCTGAAGGGTGGCCATATACACAGGTTTCCTTCTGCAACGGTCAGTGTCATGATTGTCCATCTGACAATTTTTACACCACCTTTTTCCTTGGTTGAAAGATTTTCTTTCATCATATTTCCTTTCATCGAATTGTGGGAATTTATTTTTATTTTCATACCGTGGCCTATCAAACTGGTGCTTACTTTTGTTTTGATCTCTAGGATCAAATTGATTAAAGTTCTGTGGTGCCCTAAAGTTATCCACCTGTTTCTTTTTATTACCTGTTACCTCTGCTTGAGCTGCTTGATACCTTTCAGCAACATTTAGCAACTCACCCAGCCTCTCTGCACCTTGTTCCATGAGAAACTTTCTCAGGTCTGGAGCCATGGACTCTCTTAGTTGCTCTATAAGGACCATTTCCTTAAGATCTTGGGTTTTCCCCAGAGAAGTCCATTTCTCCAAGTATGTCTCTATTCGTGCAGAGAACTGGTGATAGGTTTCACCTGACAGTAGTTTAGCATTCCTAAATTTTTTCCTATAAAATTCTGCATTCTTTTCATATCTTAACAAAAGAGCCTGCTTTAGCATGTCATAATTTTCCTGATCACTTCTGCTCATTTTTGCAAAAACTTCATAAGCTGCCCCACGAAGTCCTTGAGATAACTTTAAGCTCCACCTTTCTCTCTCTAACCCATACGTGGTAGCTAATAGTTCATACCTATTTAGATAGCTCTCTATATCATCGTCTTTCTCAACAAAATGATCTAAATGAAAATTCATAGCTGAGGTTGAGGCTCCCTGGCTAGCAGTGGCATCAGAGGCAAAGGGACTGGCACCATTTTCAGGAGCATGGCCTTGAAACTCAAACTCCCTTAGTCGTAACTCATGTTCCCTTTGTAATCTCTTCTCCTCCTTTTCTGCTTCCCTCTCTGCAGTCAATCTTCTTTCTTCTGCTTCCCTTTCTGCAGCTAATTTCTTCTCTTCCCTTTCTGCAGCTAATTTCTTCTCTTCCCTTTCTGCAGCTAATTTCTTCTCTTCCCTTTCTGCCTCCAATTTCTTAGCCTCAGCCTCAATCTGCAACCTCTTAATTTCTTTTTCAGCCTCTAACTTTCTTTCGGCTTCAAACCTTCTTTCTTCGCGTTCAATAAATTTGTCACATTCCGTAGTGACATAGGCAACCATAACTTGCCCATCTAATCCTAACTCTTTTGCAGTCTGAACAGCAGCAGATCGAAATTTGGCCAGGTCCGCCATTGTCTATCAGGTAAATTTATACAATGTCTAACCAACAATTCAATCTCTAAATATATATCTAATGGACAACACAGGCACCGAGAGCTCAACCTTATTTAATTCCACCCAAGGATACCTTTTAATTCTTATATTCCCTGAAGTGAATTACCCCCACTATTTTTAATAGGTAAAGATTCAAAATCCCAAGAGCGAGACCCCAATATATGTGGTGAAGTGGGATGTTATAAATATTTATAGGGGACTTAGTGTACTGACTGAGATCAGCTGTGAAGGTATATATATCTAATAAGAGTAGTGTATTATATATAACCTTACTTGCTGCCACATATGTATACCTCAGTCAGAATTATTCTGGGATAGTGTGATGACTACGTTATGTGTCTAGGGTATGTGTATGATGAAGTGTAAGTCAAAACAACAACAGACAGATAAACAATTTAATTTATTCCACTACACTTGACAACACTGTGACACTCACATACATACAACACTCTACGAGGATATCTTAAAGGAGTCACTGATAACTTTTCAAATAACAATATGTATTCAGTGCTGTCATGAAGGTATATGTGTCCTGATTCAAATACAAAGGGAACCAGGAATCACAATCAATTTTAATTACAAGTTATATGTACAGAATTTATCAATATGAATATTGTAGTGACATATATTATTAAAAGTATCCTATGTGTGTGTCAGTTGTGTAGTAGTAATATGAGGTAATACTGGTTTTGTTTTGTTCAAGCTCTGTTGGTATTTGTCATCATGACTTCAATAGTTTGTCTTTATTGGAACTAGTATTGGAGATGTTCTCAGTTCCTGATATTAAAACAATTAAATTCCCCTCTTAATTATATTTTACACTGTCATTTTAAGATGGGGGTACATAATGTTGAGCTCAGCTGGCCACATCAGCTTATCTTGCGTGATGGCGGCAGGAAAAGACTCCTCTGCTCGATTTCTCCCCTGGGCTCTGGAGACACCTCACTGATAGCTAAATGGACCAAGGAGTATGCTGTCCGACTCTGGATTCAGCAAAGCTCTGACCAGGTGCTGCACAATAACGTTAAGACCACAGTCCCACAATTCATGGAAATAAACACAGATACGTTGACTAGCAATGAATTCTGGCACAAATACTGGCACAAATTCCCATCTGCTTATGTTCCAGGCTTTTATTTAGCAAAAATATGAGCTGGCTTCAACGCACTGTTGCTTTATCAAGCTTATTTGAACTAGTGGTCTCGAACTAACGCTCCTAAGTGATTATATCAGCGAGTCTGGCCAATGGAGCCACGTTTCGACAAGTGTTTGAAAAAATTTTACCTTCCTACGTCTCCCCTAACAACCAAGGATAGCATTTATAGTCCGACTAATCGTGTTTAGCCTTACATATCATTCCAGCCAATCAGTTCAAATGTAACTGGTGGCCCATTTCCCGTACAATGGTGGTTTTAAAAAATCTACCACTGAGCGATTCTGATTTTGGGTGTTGTCTGACAGCACCATCATTTTATTTTGGCTATAACTTGTTAATTCCTAGACTATTTGCATAACACTTAACATATTCTTTGTCATCAAGCCCTAAGGAACCCAAATATACAATTTTAAAAGAGCTAAGTGGCTGCGTTCAAAATATGCAATTTCTTCTACCTCCTGTTTCGAAGATGTGCTGTCTGGGTACTGTAATGTTTTCAAACGTAAACCCATCTAATGTTATCTTTTCTAATAAGCGTTTTTCAGGATTTTAAAACCTAACTCTGGGAAGGGTAGTGAATTTTATCACTGTCGATTTGAAATAAAGTTAGTGCATGTGGCCTTACACGCGTGATGGCAGCAATTGTGTATCGCGCGACGCGTGTTTAGTGTTGCACGTGTTCGGCTTTATGCCTCTCCCTTCTCTCTATCCTTTAGTCCATCTGTCTTTAGTTACGCCGTGTATAAAATGGAATGAATGAAATATTAAAATTAGGTCATTGTTCAGCTTGCGTATCTCAATGTTTTTCCAAGAAATACAGCACACGTTTCATTGAAGAAAGCGGGTAATAATACAGTAGGCTTTTACTATCAACGTGAAAGCGTTACAATTTGCAGACGAAGCATAAAACAAAGGGGATTTCGAGTACTGTCATTGTGACAGCACTGTTCTTTACCATTCTTCTTCCTTTTATTAAATTTATTTGTTAGGCTTTACATTTACCTGATACTTTATATATGTGGATTAGAATATTTCACGACACCTCCCCTCTTAAAACAGACATCCCATGTCAGTCCTTTATTCTATATACACATAGATAAATGTAAGTCAACTTGACTTTACTCTGCTGTGGTGCTATCATGGTTTTATGTAGTTGGGTCCATTCAGAGTAGGCACTACTCATGAAATCTGCCTCAGACTTCTACAACCAATAATATATTTCGGTTATGTTACTGAACAGCCGCAAGTGTGAGTGCTTGTCTTAATGCTGCTTCGCAACCCGTATTCACCATTTCTCTTCTCTGAGTCTGCGCAATGACATGTCCAGAGAACATTATATTTCCCTCAAAATGTACGTTATGAGGAGATAACATATACCTGGTGATAGCAGAGTTTTCGTAGTGGATCCCATAATTTTCTTATTATCCTGTATGAAACATTCGGAATATCCTCAATCAAAGAGGCAACTCAGGGATTCATTACGTTCCTCCGAAATGTTTACATCCAACAATTTTCTCATCATTCTAGAGAAGACACTAGGCGCATTCTTCAATCCAAATGGCAATCTATTAAACTCATAGTGTCCTTCTGAGGTACTAAAAGCTAGGTATGGTCTAACCTCAGGCTTTACTGGAATCTGATATCCTTTACTCAGATCCACTTTTGAGAAATATTTAGCTTTACTTAGTCTGGCAAACAGCTGATTTGTATCCGGCAATGGATCCACCTGTCCTTCTGTAATAGCATTCAGTCTCCTGTAATCTATACAGAGTCTATGTTCTCCAGAGGGCTTCCTTAAGAGTACAACACCGGAACTATACGAAGATTCACTGTGTGAAATAATTCCTTCCTTCAATAGATAGTCTATCTCTTCCTTCAAAGCTTTCTCCTTAGCAAACGGAATCGAATATGGTTTCATACAGACAGGTGTGGGGTCTATCAGTTTCATATCATATTCCAATAGGTTTGTATGCCCTGGTCGGTCTGTTAACACCTCTGCATGATTATTTATGAACCTGTTGCACTCTCTCTTTCTGAGTTTTCGTTAAATGTGTACTGATTTTCACCTGTGCTGCTGTCTCACAGGGGTGTAATGGATATTCAAATGATGAAAGTGGTTCCTTTTTCATCTCCATGGCGATGGACAAGGTCAACAAGTGTGTCTCTTCCTGATGTTCTCTTTCCAAATATTTCTTCAGGAGATTCACATGATAGATTTTTTCTTTCCCCTTCTTATCTATCTTATAATTTGTTCTAGACACCTTCTCTAGAACTGTATATGGACCCTGCCATCCAATTTGTAACTTATTCTGACTCCCGGGCAAAAGAAGCAGTACTTTCTCTCCCACAGCCAAATCTCTGTCTTTCGCCTTCCTGTTATAATAGGCAGCATGTTTCTTCCTGGCTTGTTTCAAATTTTCATTGGCAAGTTTCCAGCCAGTTTTTTAAACGAGTGGTCAGCTCATTCACATATTGGTATGAAGATGTAATGTTTTCCTCTGCCTTTTCATCAGTCCACGTTCTTAACAAAGCTACATATGGACCTTTAATTGTGTGGACCTATTTGTCCATGCACCGGTATGGTCTCTTCCACTCGAAGCTCTATAGTGATGATTTTTCTTCCCAGAATTATCATGCATAAAACGACCGCTACCAATTCTTTTCTTGGGGCTGTCTCCCCACTTAAAATTCTTGATGAGAGATTTCCTCTCTACATCCTCTTCCTCCAGTTTGTTTAAGTCCGATTGAGGGATTTTCGGCTTATCCTGGGGTAAGACATCTTTTTGCACTCTCCGCATAGTGGCCATTGTAAAACAGTTAAGTGAAGCTTGTCCGTGAAAAGGGGCTTCCCATTCCATTTGGTCCACTTTATCAAATCTATTTTTCTTTTTATTATCAGGCCTAATTTTGCCCCGTGGCGTGTCCAGGTCCTGATCAATATTCCCACTGGTGGGTGTTCCCTCATGTGCTATGCTACACCTTTCTACAAAATTCTCAATGTCCCATCTTGCCTTGGGCCAATAATAATTGTGAGCCACCTTTTGAATGATGGTACCTATCTTCTCATGGTCCCCATCTGGTTTCACATGTAGGCTCCTTACTAAGTCTGCCCTATATCTTTTAGGAAGTACCAGCTGTCCTTGACCTTTGGATCTAGCTCCAGTCTTCCTATACATCAACTTGTTTTTCATGTAAAAATCTCCCTTGCCTGGAGTTGTATGACAAGTTGACAATTTCCTGAAACAAGGCTTGAGTGTTTTATCCCCAGCCTGTGCCTTCCTCATCTCTTCTGGAGTGGTATCTAACATAATATCCTCCTCCTGTCTTGAGGTCGACCTGACCTGAAGGGTGGCCATATACACAGGTTTCCTTCTGCAACGGTCAGTGTCATGATTGTCCATCTGACAATTTTTACACCACCTTTTTCCTTGGTTGAAAGATTTTCTTTCATCATATTTCCTTTCATCGAATTGTGGGAATTTATTTTTATTTTCATACCGTGGCCTATCAAACTGGTGCTTACTTTTGTTTTGATCTCTAGGATCAAATTGATTAAAGTTCTGTGGTGCCCTAAAGTTATCCACCTGTTTCTTTTTATTACCTGTTACCTCTGCTTGAGCTGCTTGATACCTTTCAGCAACATTTAGCAACTCACCCAGCCTCTCTGCACCTTGTTCCATGAGAAACTTTCTCAGGTCTGGAGCCATGGACTCTCTTAGTTGCTCTATAAGGACCATTTCCTTAAGATCTTGGGTTTTTCCCCAGAGAAGTCCATTTCTCCAAGTATGTCTCTATTCGTGCAGAGAACTGGTGATAGGTTTCACCTGACAGTAGTTTAGCATTCCTAAATTTTTTCCTATAAAATTCTGCATTCTTTTCATATCTTAACAAAAGAGCCTGCTTTAGCATGTCATAATTTTCCTGATCACTTCTGCTCATTTTTTGCAAAAACTTCATAAGCTGCCCCACGAAGTCCTTGAGATAACTTTAAGCTCCACCTTTCTCTCTCTAACCCATACGTGGTAGCTAATAGTTCATACCTATTTAGATAGCTCTCTATATCATCGTCTTTCTCAACAAAATGATCTAAATGAAAATTCATAGCTGAGGTTGAGGCTCCCTGGCTAGCAGTGGCATCAGAGGCAAAGGGACTGGCACCATTTTCAGGAGCATGGCCTTGAAACTCAAACTCCCTTAGTCGTAACTCATGTTCCCTTTGTAATCTCTTCTCCTCCTTTTCTGCTTCCCTCTCTGCAGTCAATCTTCTTTCTTCTGCTTCCCTTTCTGCAGCTAATTTCTTCTCTTCCCTTTCTGCAGCTAATTTCTTCTCTTCCCTTTCTGCAGCTAATTTCTTCTCTTCCCTTTCTGCCTCCAATTTCTTAGCCTCAGCCTCAATCTGCAACCTCTTAATTTCTTTTTCAGCCTCTAACTTTCTTTCGGCTTCAAACCTTCTTTCTTCGCGTTCAATAAATTTGTCACATTCCGTAGTGACATAGGCAACCATAACTTGCCCATCTAATCCTAACTCTTTTGCAGTCTGAACAGCAGCAGATCGAAATTTGGCCAGGTCCGCCATTGTCTATCAGGTAAATTTATACAATGTCTAACCAACAATTCAATCTCTAAATATATATCTAATGGACAACACAGGCACCGAGAGCTCAACCTTATTTAATTCCACCCAAGGATACCTTTTAATTCTTATATTCCCTGAAGTGAATTACCCCCACTATTTTTTAATAGGTAAAGATTCAAAATCCCAAGAGCGAGACCCCAATATATGTGGTGAAGTGGGATGTTATAAATATTTATAGGGGACTTAGTGTACTGACTGAGATCAGCTGTGAAGGTATATATATCTAATAAGAGTAGTGTATTATATATAACCTTACTTGCTGCCACATATGTATACCTCAGTCAGAATTATTCTGGATAGTGTGATGACTACGTTATATGTCTAGGGTATGTGTATGATGAAGTGTAAGTCAAAACAACAACAGACAGATAAACAATTTAATTTATTCCACTACACTTGACAACACTGTGACACTCACATACATACAACACTCTACGAGGATATCTTAAAGGAGTCACTGATAACTTTTCAAATAACAATATGTATTCAGTGCTGTCATGAAGGTATATGTGTCCTGATTCAAATACAAAGGGAACCAGGAATCACAATCAATTTTAATTACAAGTTATATGTACAGAATTTATCAATATGAATATTGTAGTGACATATATTATTAAAAGTATCCTATGTGTGTCAGTTGTGTAGTAGTAATATGAGGTAATACTGGTTTTGTTTTGTTCAAGCTCTGTTGGTATTTGTCATCATGACTTCAATAGTTTGTCTTTATTGGAACTAGTATTGGAGATGTTCTCAGTTCCTGATATTAAAACAATTAAATTCCCCTCTTAATTATATTTTACACTGTCATTTTAAGATGGGGGTACATAATGTTGAGCTCAGCTGGCCACATCAGCTTATCTTGCGTGATGGCGGCAGGAAAAGACTCCTCTGCTCGATTTCTCCCCTGGGCTCTGGAGACACCTCACTGATAGCTAAATGGACCAAGGAGTATGCTGTCCGACTCTGGATTCAGCAAAGCTCTGACCAGGTGCTGCACAATAACGTTAAGACCACAGTCCCACAATTCATGGAAATAAACACAGATACGTTGACTAGCAATGAATTCTGGCACAAATACTGGCACAAATTCCCATCTGCTTATGTTCCAGGCTTTTATTTAGCAAAAATATGAGCTGGCTTCAACGCACTGTTGCTTTATCAAGCTTATTTGAACTAGTGGTCTCGAACTAACGCTCCTAAGTGATTATATCAGCGAGTCTGGCCAATGGAGCCACGTTTCGACAAGTGTTTGAAAAAATTTTACCTTCCTACGTCTCCCCTAACAACCAAGGATAGCATTTATAGTCCGACTAATCGTGTTTAGCCTTACATATCATTCCAGCCAATCAGTTCAAATGTAACTGGTGGCCCATTTCCCGTACAATGGTGGTTTAAAAAATCTACCACTGAGCGATTCTGATTTTGGGTGTTGTCTGACAGCACCATCATTTTATTTTGGCTATAACTTGTTAATTCCTAGACTATTTGCATAACACTTAACATATTCTTTGTCATCAAGCCCTAAGGAACCCAAATATACAATTTTAAAAGAGCTAAGTGGCTGCGTTCAAAATATGCAATTTCTTCTACCTCCTGTTTCGAAGATGTGCTGTCTGGGTACTGTAATGTTTTCAAACGTAAACCCATCTAATGTTATCTTTTCTAATAAGCGTTTTTCAGGATTTTAAAACCTAACTCTGGGAAGGGTAGTGAATTTTATCACTGTCGATTTGAAATAAAGTTAGTGCATGTGGCCTTACACGCGTGATGGCAGCAATTGTGTATCGCGCGACGCGTGTTTAGTGTTGCACGTGTTCGGCTTTATGCCTCTCCCTTCTCTCTATCCTTTAGTCCATCTGTCTTTAGTTACGCCGTGTATAAAATGGAATGAATGAAATATTAAAATTAGGTCATTGTTCAGCTTGCGTATCTCAATGTTTTTCCAAGAAATACAGCACACGTTTCATTGAAGAAAGCGGGTAATAATACAGTAGGCTTTTACTATCAACGTGAAAGCGTTACAATTTGCAGACGAAGCATAAAACAAAGGGGATTTCGAGTACTGTCATTGTGACAGCACTGTTCTTTACCATTCTTCTTCCTTTTATTAAATTTATTTGTTAGGCTTTACATTTACCTGATACTTTATATATGTGGATTAGAATATTTCACGACAGTTACAGTCTCCATGATTTATTAAGTTCAAAACTCAACGGCTGATTCTATTGTATTTCTTTTTGGCCTTTGCGTAGTTCCTGTCCTCCCACATTTAGTTTCCATTGAACATGAATCATATTACTGTCACTTGACGGCGTTCTCGGTTACCGTCCGCTTGTCTTCTTTCCTCTAGTTCAGTGCTTCTTAAACTTCTAGAAGGTTCACAGCCCTTATAAGTATCGCAAGAAGCCTCGCACCCCTGAACATCATCATAAGGAAGAATGCTCCCTATTACTATCTACCTCAATAAATAAGCCAGAAATGCGAAAAAAACGATAAAAGTATATCTTTTTTACAGAAAATGAAAAGGCAAATATAATTTTATTTATAAATGTAGTGCAAGTATTAAACAAGGAAAAGTTAGAAGCTTGTTGTTAGAGACATTTGAATTAGGAATGTTTTTATGTGTAAATTTTAGCGTTTTTGTTTGTGTGTGTGTGTTTTTTTTTTCATACTGCTGTAAAACCCACACCAAAATTCAAAATTTTTTTGAAGAATGTTAATATATTAAGTACAGTATATTCGTAACTAAAGAATAATAGAGATATAATGTTTTAAATATAATTTAAATGTGATAATAAATGTTAAAATATAACGAACGAACGAACACTATTTTCAAAGGGTTAAGAATTGGGCACGCAGGCCCGTCTTACATTCTGTCCTTCCTCTCTCTGTCATCTTGCATACTGTATCCTTTCAATCGCACTTGTATTTTGAGCATTATTTAAGCACGCAACATTATCAAGGTAAAATAATAGCATACATTTATAATATTCTTCTTCTTCTTCGTACACTCTCAGACGTCCACTTGAATGTTCTCAAAGAAAGCAGTAGTCAGTTTGAGGCTATTTGAATCCCCGTAAAGCTTTTCCACGAAAGGAGCTGGCGTCGGCCATATGCGCTTTCTCTGTACCGCATATAAGGGACAACTTTGAAGCAGATGTTCAGCAGTCATTTTATCAGTGCCACAGTTACACTCATCAGTAGTTCCTATCTTTAGTTTGTTGAATAGATGGTATCTCAATCTGTTGTGGCCAGTGCGGAGTCTGAAGATTACCACTTGTTCTCGCCTGTTGAGCTGGTAGTAAGCATCATTCTGTGTGTGACCTTATATGGGTGTTATAATATTCCATCATAATCAAATTTAAGTATGTTTTAAAAAAAATTAATTTAAAAAAGAAAACATAAAAGAAAAGTAATTAAAAAAAAAAAAAAACAAACTCCAAACCACCCATACAGTAAATTAGACAATCACTTGAAACATAATCAGATTTTGGTGGCATATAATAAGAACTCGTGAAATATTGGAAATCTGTTGTTGAATGACTAAGGACTTCGTGTGTTGTCAGCGTATGCGGAAAATTTTACCAGAGGTGAGCAGCTTTGAGTTCTAAGCAGATACTGCCACAGGGAGTGAATTGTTAACGCCTACACTATACGAGATCCAGCTTTATGAGGTGGGTAATCAGTTTTCTTCCTCACTGTCTTGCCTTCTCTAACTCAAGCAGAATCAGATAGACTAGATAGATAGACTAGATAGATATAGATAGACTATATAGGTAGACTAGATAGATAGACTAGATAGATAGATAGACTAGATAGGTAGACTAGATAGATAGACTAGATAGGTAGACTAGATAGATAGACTACATAGATAGACTAGATAGACTAGATAGATAGATAGACTAGATAGGTAGACTAGATAGGTAGACAGATAAGAAAAAACTCAGATCTTTCCACGTCTTCCTCATCATGTTCACTCTTGTCTCCAGTTCTTTTCTCCATGTGTTTTTTTTTTTAAATCTACCTCACCATCCCCTACCCTGACGATTCAAGAACAAGGACTGCTGTAATGCTACCGACAGGTTTGGTTGGTGACTTCGCCGCGAGAAGAAAGCATTCTAACCGCTTAGCCAGTCGGACGCTTTCCGAATGATAATTAATTTGAAAGAGTTGATGCTGATCAAAGTCGCCGTCCATTCTCTGTTGTTGTGAAGGACGGTTTAATTTGATAACACCAATACGGAACCACGTCGGTCAAAGACTTGGTATCGGCTTCAGGAGATACGTGAAATGTTTCCAGATTTAGCAGACATGTACTCTAAGCCTAGTCTAAATGGAATTTAGAACAGGAACAAAAACGAGACGGCTATTAATGAAAAGCAAAATAGAAATCGTAACATTCTATATCTTTATTTAGTGTGTTATTTTACCCTATATGTGTGATATTGTTTCCGATCAATCAATCAATCAATCAGTCAATCAATACACATAGATTCCCCAGGGGGCATAGGCCTTCAAGAAACACATGCCAAGTTCTCCTGTCACGTGTTATTCGCTCAAGTTCTTTCCATGTTTTCCTCATCATTCTCACTTATGTATCTAGTTCTCTTCTCCGTGTGTTTTTGTCTACCTCTGCCTCTCTTTCCATGTGGATTCCAGAACAAGGACTGCCTTGTAATGCTATCAACAGGTTTCCTCAGTGTGTCCTATCCATCGCCATCGTCTTCTTCTCATCTTTTGTTCTACTGGCACTTGTCTGGTTCTTGTCATCGATTCCACATTTGTGACTTTGTCATACCATTTCAGTCCTTCTATTCTACGCAAGCACCTGTTTATGAAAGTTTGTAGCTTTTTAGTTGTTGTTTTTGTTACAGATAGTTTCTGCTTATTGTTGTGGTGTTTCTCTTTGTTAAAATCGTTGCCAATTTCTGGCGTGGATGATAAAACTGCGGGTAATCAGATAAGCTGCATGCGCGGTCAGAGAGAGAGAGAGAGAGAAAAAAAGAAAGAGTGAGATGGAATTATGTTGAAATTCAGCTCAGCTGTCATCAATGTTTTCTCTCACGGCTGTCTATCTTTCCAGTTTTCGTGTTTTCTTATTAAATGTGTGCTTCTTCATCGCGATCAACCCTTTTTCTGGCCAGATACGCAACATAATATCCAAGTCTTATGTTTCTCTTAGTATTATTCTCGGTCTTGTCTTTCATTGTGAAGTTCTGTCTCAGATATCCGTATTCATCAAATCTGTGTCTATGTTTCCCTCCGTGTCTCGTGGGGATTATCCGATCTCTTGTGTACAGCTCCCATGGGTAGTTAGTTTGTTTGTTTCTTTTTGACATTTATTTCAGTTTTATTTATTTTCATAAAGGTGTTTGAAACCGTAAGGAAAAAAAAAACCCCTTGCGTTCATAATAAATCCTAGAGGTGCCAGAGATGTGGCTTTACAGAAGAGAGAAATGTAAGAATTCCATGGTAACATAAAGAGGAGAATGGCATAAAGAAAGTCAGTGCACAAAAGAAGCTTAGTAGTGACATTAGAAGGAAGGAATCCACTTTCTTTGGGGATGTTATAAGAAGAGGAAAACTGAAATGTATTGTGACATCTTAGAAAGATGGAAAGATTGAGAGCCGGAGGACTGCGAGAAGAGAAGATACTAAACAGTTTTACAGCATGGAAAAGAAAGAAGTCCAGAACAGAACTGATAAACAGTACTGGAGACCGGAAGTTGTGGAGAGACATGATCACCTATAATACCAGGCTAGGTACTTGTGTTTATAATAATCCGAAGAAAAACAAGTTTTCAGATGTTAACTTTTGTGAATCATTTGTTTGCGTGTTTTTGAAATCGGAAGTAAGGAATAGAGCAGACAAAGAGCTAGCAGGATTTTACAGATTTAAAACACTCTTTCCAAGAAAGCTTAATCCGTAGAGTTCAACATTGCTATGTGTCGTGAATTATTCTAATCCCCATATATAAATTAAAACGTAAATGCAAAGCCTAACAAATAAATTTAATAAAAGGAAAAAAGAATGGTAAAGAACAGTGCTGTCACAATGACTGTACTCGAAAACCCCCTTGTTTTCTACTGCGTCTGCAAATTGTAACGCTTTCACGTTGATATTAAAAGCCTACTGTATTATTACCCGCTTTCTTCAATGAAACGTGTACTGTATTTCTTGGAAAAACCTTGAAATACGCAAGTTGACCTAGATTTAAAATTCCATTCATGTCTTTTTCTACACTATGTTACCAAAAACAAAAGACAGATGGACTAAAGGATAGAGAGAAGGGAGAGGCAGAAAGCAAGGACACATGCAACACTAAACACGCGTCGCGCGATACACAATTGCTGCCATCACGCGTGTAAGGCCACATGCACTAACTTTATTTCAAATCGACAGTGATAAAATTCACTACCCATACCAGAGTTAGGTTTTAAAATCCTGAAAAACGCTTATTGGGAATTATGACATTATACCGGTTTACGTTTGAAAACATGACAGTACCCAGACACCCTCAAGTTTGGAAGTGAGAAGGTAGTAACAGCACGACTATCCTAGAAGAAAATGCATATTGGCTCCATTAAATTCGTATATTTGGGTTCCTTAGGGTTTGCTGACAAAGAATATGTAAAACGTTACGCAAATAGTCTAGGAATTACCAAGTTATGGCCAAAATAAAATAGTGGGGGTGCCTGACAGCATGAAATCATTTCTGCTCATAAAATTTTTTTTATAACGTGTTTGAAAAAACATTACGTTACGGAAATAGCCTACCATGTTAACTCCTATTTGATTGGAGCGCAACAAATGTAAGACTAAACACGATTGGTCGGGCTATAAATACTATCTTGTGTTGTCAGGGGAAACGTGAAAAGGAGTACTTTTTTGAAAAGATGTGTAGACATGGTTTGATTGGGTAGAGCTGCGAATATACTCAATTCAGAGCGTCTGTTCCTTGCCACATCTTGTAATAAACCTACTAAGAAGCAGTGCGTTGAGCACCAGTGTATATTTTTTATAAAATAAAGCCTGGGACATCGGCAGATCGGAGTTGTGCTATATTCATTGCCAGTCAACGAAACTGTTTATTATTTCCATGAATTGTGGTAAGCTTGAAATATTCAATATCTTTTAATGAAAATTGAATGTAAATTGATAATTTATGTCTGTATATATGTGTAGTTCAGTAGCGAACATGATGTAAAGCCTATAGTGCTCCAGCCTGAACAGAAGGTGTCGGAGGAAAGTAAAACTGCATGGAATGGCCAAACAGTACACTGACACCTAGATTATTGACTAGAAAGAAATAATGCTGGAATTGCAGAGGCGTAGTAACCATTAGGGAGGGAAATACTGGTATAAAGTATTTCAGATGAAGCTGACAGTTGGCCTAACGCTCTGAACTCAATGTTTGTGATGTATTGTGCTCAGTGTAGAAATAGAGTATAAATTAGTTCTGACGTAGAAGGTACAACCTTCTTGTTTCAGGGACCGTGGTCTTAAAGTTATTGAGCAGCACCTGGTCAGAGCTTTGCTGAAGCCAGAGGTGGACAGCATACTCCTTGGTCCATATAGCAACCAGTGGAGTGGCTCCAGAACTCATTAAAGTAATCGAGCAGAGGAGTCTTTTACTGCAGTCATCACGAAAGATAAGAGAGTGTGGCCATGGAGCTCAACATTATGTACCCCATCTTAAAATGACATTGTAAAATAAAATTAAGAGGGGAATTTAATTGTTTTAATACCAGGAACTGAGAACATCTCCAATACTAGTTCCAATAGAAACAAACTATTGAAGTCATGATGACAAATACCAACAGAGCTTGAACAAAACAAAACCAGTATTACCTCATATTAATACTACACAACTGACACACATAGGATACTATTAATAATATAGATATAGATACCTTCACAGCTGATCTCAGTCAGTACACTAAGTCCCCTATAAATATTTATAACATCCCACTTCACCACACTATGTAATGCCAGTGTTATAATAAGGAAGCTAATCATAGATAAGAAACTGAAAATACAATCATAGATTAACACACACCACGTTCATTGGCACGTTTTATGAAGAGGAAGTTAATAAAAGGCGAAACGCATGGAAAATTGGTAGATAACGATAAAAAGAGAAAATACCCGATACGTTGACAAATAGTAGGGGAGCAGGGTGGAAGAACAGTTCAATACATGACACGGGAGAGTGGAAAATAAACAGTCCAAAAGATGTCAAGGGAAAGTAAAAAAACAAAACAGTCCAACAGATGGCAGGGGAGAATGGAGAAGAAGCACATAGTCAAACAGGTGGCAATGAAGAGAGAAAAAACTAAGTCCAACAGATGGCAGTGAAAAGTGACCCAAAAAAAAAAAAACAGCCCAACACAAAGCAGGGGAGAATAAAACAAAAGTGCATACATAGCAGGGGAGAGTAAAACAAAAGTCCACACATAGCAGAGGAGAGTAATACAAAAGTCCACACATAGCAGGGGAGAGTAAAACAAAAGTACACACATAGTAGGGGAGAGTAAAACAAAAGTCCACACATAGCAGCGGAGAGTAAAACAAAAGTCCACAAATAGAAGGGGAGAGTAAAACAAAAGTACAAACATAGCAGAGGAGAGTAAAACAAAAGGCCAAACAAAGCAGGGGAGAGTAAAACAAAAGTCCACAAATAGCAAGGGAGAGTAAAAAAAAAAGTCCACACACAGCAGGGGAGAGTAATACAAAAGTCCACACATAGCAGGGGAGAGTAAAACAAAAGTCCACACATAGCAGGAGAGAGTAATACAAAGTCCACACATAGCAGGAGAGAGTAATACAAAACAGTTAACACATAGCAGGTGAGAGTAAAACTAAAGTACCACACACATCTGGGAGAAAATAAAACAAAAGTCCACACACAGCAGGGGAGAGTATAATATAAAAGTCCACACATACCAACACTTAGCAAAGAGGAGTTCAAGAAAACTGTTAAACACAAAGCAAGGGAGAGGTTAAAAAAAAAAGTAGCTTAAGACATTTCATTGGAGAGCCAAAGAAAAAAATAGCGCCAATACATTTCTGCGACGAGTAAACACGTAGTCCACTCATAGCAGATTTTTTTTTTTAATCCAAAAGATTACATGAAAGAGTTAACCAAAAAAATCACTAAAACAACAATGAGAGACTTCGTCTTATACGTCAGTCGGCTTTGCCTTACGTTTTCGCATTTTTCCTAAGTTTTTAAATGTTGTGTCGTTTCTTCATCTGTAAACTGTTACATCATTTGAGAATCACTGTTACGTCTGCAATTAGTATTGTTTGAACGGTATTCAGCAGACGCAATTTTAACAACTTGTCAGATAGCATAATAGTATCGATCCTGGAAAATCTTTCATTTACCTCGAACGTCATCACACTGTGAGTACTCGGTGCAGGCTCATGGGTGAACAAGTTCGTAATTGGTGCGAAATTTAATATTGAATTGAGTTAATATTGAATCATAAAGTGGGTAAATGAATTGGTGTTCAGAGAAGCGTTATTGGTCCAATTTGAAAACTGTGTTTGTTTGCCTGAGTGTGTGAATGAATGAAGGAGACGAGAGAGAGAGAGAGATCGAAAGAACGGATTTAAATAGAATTAAGAAGGTAGGAACAGGATAGATGGAAATAGAGAGTAATATGCAAACTGACATAAGGAAAGCACGGAAAGAGTGGCATGACATAGGGTTACAAAGACATACAGAAACAATCGTCGAAGTAAGAGGCTTCGAGACATAGTGTTAAGGCAAAAGACAGTCCATTCAATCCAATTGTATGGCTCTAGAACATGGAGAACAAAACCAAGAAGTTGCAGACTTCTTGAATGGGTGCTTGCTTAGAATAGTGGAATTGAAGTGGTATTACGGGATCACCAATGTGGAACTTTCGCTCTGGAGTAGCCACATCGTCACCATACAGTTTCTCCCTGAACTGGGTTGAGGAAGACACGCTGCCATCCTGCTGCTTTCGTAGAGCCGACAGTTTTGCAGTACGTATTCTACTGTTTGTTTGTCCTGCCCTGGGCACATATCTGTCTATCCGATTTTCAATCTTTTTTATAGGTGGTATTTGAGTCAGAAATGGCCGCCGACTTTTAGTCTTAGAGTTATCACTTGGTCTCTTCTTAAACTTTTAGTTCAGCAGTATCGGAGTCTAAGGTGTTCCTAATGCCATTTTTTCTCTATTCAAATACCCTTTAGCTCCCCAAGGAGCATAGGCCTTCAACAAACACATGCCAAGTCTTCCTGTCCCTGTGCCATCCGCCTCAAGTTCTTTCCTTGTTTTTCCTCATCATTTTCACTTCTGTTTCCCAGTTCCCCTCTTCTCCATGTGTTTTTTGGTCTACCTCTGCCTCTCTTTCCCTGTGGATTCCAGACCAAGGAATGCCTTGTAATGCTATCAACATGTTTCCTCAATGTGTGTACTAACCATCGCCAGCGTCTTTTTCTCAACTCTTGTTTCACTGGCACTTGTCTGGTTCTTGTCATCAATTCCACATTTGTGACATTGTCATACCATTTCAGTCCTTCTAGTCTATGCAAGCACCCGTTTATAAAAGTCTGTAGTTTTTTTGGTTGTTGTTTTTGTTGCTCCCCATGTCTCAGAGCCAGACAATATGACTGACTTGACATTTGAGTTGAAGATTCTTATTTTCGTGTTGGACTTGATTTCTCTGTTTTCCATATGTTTCCAAACGCAATGAAAGCTCCTCTTGCTTTTTGTATTCTTATTTTGATATCACTGTCTGTCCCTCCAACTTTGTCTATATTACGACTTCCAAGATATGTGTACGATTTTCTTCTTTTATTGGGTTTCTTCAAGTT